>CM053031.1:197471923-197691923 GCA_028564925.1 Lithobates sylvaticus | reverse complement strand
CTAGGTTGGGTCATCAACCTAGAGAAATCTTCTTTAAAGCCAGTAAGAAGAGTACTTGGCTCTGGTCATAAATACAGACCAGAAGAAGGTGTTTTTACCCCCAGGCAAAGATCAGCGCTATAAAGGAGCTGGTCCAAGGGGTCAGGGCAAAGAAGGGTCCTTCCATTCATTCGCCTTTGTATGAGGTTGTTAGGGAATATGGTGGCTTCATTTGAAGCAGTTCCCTATGCTCAGAAATCCTTCTTACCGGTTACCTGGAAGGTGGTAACAGATGCCAGCCTTTCAGGTTGGGGGAGCAGTCCTGGAAGAAGTGTCTGTCCAAGGGAAATGGTCCAGAACCGAAAGGACCTTGCCCATCAGCATACTAGAAATTCGGGCAGCGCGTCTAGCCCTAAGGGCTTGGACATTCAGGTTGCAGAATTCTCCTGTCAGGATTCAATCCAACAATGCCACAGCATTGGCTTATATCAGTCACCAAGGGGGCACCAGAGGTCAGGCAGCCCAGGGAGAGGTAAACCATATCCTAACCTGAGCAGAAAAACATGGGCTGTGCATTTCGGCAATCTTCATTCCAGGGTTAGAGAACTGGCAGGCAGACTACTTAAGTCGCCAGCAGTTGTTCCCGGGGGAATGGTCCCTTTACCCTGATATCTTCCTGGCTATATGCCAAAGATGGGGGATCCCAGATGTAGATCTGTTTGTGTCCAGGTTCAACAACAAACGCGACAACTTTGTGTCAAGAACAAGGGATCCACTCGCATGCAGAACAGATGCATTGGTGACCCCGTGGGACCATTTCTCACTGATTTATGCATTCCCTCCTATTCTGCTGCTACCTCTACTTCGTCACAGGATCAAGCGAGAAAGGAAGTCAGTAGTTCTTGTGGCCCAGAAGATTTTGGTATGCAGAAATGGTAAAGATGGTGGTAGGGGCCATAAATTTAATGGTTTGGCTATTGAAACCCACATTCTAAGGAATAGTGGGCTTTCAGGCTCAGTGATACCTACCTTGATTAATGCAAGGAAGCCAGCTTCCAGAATCATTTTATTATAGAGTCTGGAAGGCAAAAGTTTCTTGGTGTGAATCCAGGGGTTGGCATCCTAGGAAGTATGTCATAGGTAGAAATCTTGCCTTTCTGCAAATGGGGCTAGAGATGAAACTGGCCTTGAGTACTATCAAGGGCCAGGTCTCGGCCTTATCAGTATTGTTTCAGCGTCCGCTTGCTTCGAATTCTTTGATGCAAAGCTTTATACAGGGGGTAATGCAGCTTAATCCACTGTTAGGGCACTCCTGAATCCTTGGGACTTGAATTTCATTCTGTCAGCATTACAGAAACAGCCTTTTGTGCCGATACGACATATTCCTTTGGTCCTTTTGACAAGGAAACAAGTTTTTCTGGTAGCCATTTGTTCTGCAAGAAGGGTATCAGAGTTGGCAGCTCTTTCTTGTAAAGAGACATATTTATATTAATCTTTTACAAGGATACAGTAGTATTGCGTCATCCTAGCTTTCTGCCAAAGGTGGTTTCAGGTTTTCACCTTAACCAAGATATTGTTTTACCTTAATTTTTTCCAGAACCCTGTTCTAAGAAAAGTCACTACACTCTTTGGATGTAGTGAGAGCAGTCGAGATCTATTTGAATGCAACTGCTCAGATTCGGAAAACAAATATATTGTTTGTGTTGCCTGAATGTCCTAGGAAAAGAAAGGCAGCATCATAATCCACTATTTGCCAAATGGCAGGTAATTATTCAAGCTTATGGCTTGAAGAGGAAGGTTCCACCTTTTTCAGGTCAAAGCGCACCCCACCAGGGCTGTTAGTGCTTTGTGGGCTGTGCATCACCAAGCCTCAATTTTGGGTGCCACACTCCTCTCCTGCACATACTACACACCGCCATGCACTCCTCTCCTGCATATACTACCCACCGTCATAAACTACACACCCCTCTTCTGTACATACTACCCACTGCCATACACTCCACACCCCTCTCCTGTACATACCACTCACCACCGTACACTCCGCTCTATACAGTCACAATTTAACATTACCAAATTTTGCATTGCTGGGCACTGGTGAGGCTTGCTATGCTGGGCACTGGTGATGCTGCATTGCTGGGCACTGGTGGGCACTGGTGAGGCTGCATTGCTGGGCACTGGTGAGGCTGCATTGCTGGGCACTGTGAGGCTGCATTGCTGGGTACTGGTGAAGCTGCATTGCTGGGCACAGCTGAGCCCCGCTTTCTTTATGTAGTGCACTCCTGAACTCTGCACTGTTTTTTTCTCTGTCTTATCTTAGCATTTGGTAGTAATATCTCCAAAAAATTCTAAGCAGCATCTTTTTTTTTTTTATTTATGGATGAAATGTTGGGAAATAACGTTCATATCATACAATCATTCCATAAACACATACACTAAATATATAATTTGAGGAAAATATGCTTATAAAATAGTTAACCATTTGCCAATAAAAAAAAAATGTCCCTGGATTTCATTTAAAAAATCTGGTCACCTTACCCTAATGTACTCCAAGAAAAGGATTTTTACAGGATTTGTAAATGATCCATTCAGTTTAAAATAAAAATGAAAGGCAAAACATTTGTGTATAGATATAAACAGACCACACTCCCTCTGTTTTCAGCTGCATAAAAGATGGGGGAGGAGAAGTAGCAGTACACTGAGCTGGGCGTGTCAGGACAAATCTGATCATTGGAGGAGAGCAGGCTGAGCTCCCAGCATAGCTAGAGAACTGATCACAATGTGTTCTGCTAAAGCCCCATACACACGGTCGGACAATCCGCGGACCAGGTCGGTCGGATCCTGTCCGTCGTACTTTGTCCGATGTTGGTGTTGCGTACACACGGTCGGACTACGTTGTCGGAATATCCGGTCTGCAAGAACGTCGTGACGTAAGTCGTCGTCCACAAGATTAGAAAAGGGAAGTTCAGCACCACGTCAGGCACCCGTTGGGCTCCTTCTGCTGATCCCGTGTTTATCTCGAGTTAGTCGAAGTTTGGTGACTTAAGATTCGCGCTTCTCAGTTTTCTGACTCAGATCGTTACTGCTCTTCAGTTTGTGCTTGTCGTGCGTATCTGTTTATTAGTGCGTGTAGTCAGTTCGCATTTGTTGGTCATTGCGGCCTATATCTTGATATAGGACGCTTTGATTTGCACTGCTTATTGTCTGCTCGTTTCTGGTATTCATTTCGTTCTTTCAGGCCTTGCTGTTTATCGGTGCTTTCTGTTTGTCCGTTCTGACCAGCCGACCTTTTGTGACCTTGTGAGCGATGTTTCCCGTGCGTACTCGTCGCCGAGTTCGTGCTGTACGCGGAATTGGTGTCGGGCTTCTAGCTTTGACCCAAGACCCGTCCATGAACAGAGTGACGAGGAGTATGTGGACCAAGAATTGGTTGCTTCAGCGTGACCAATTCTCGCACATGCCTTTGCTTCGTGAGATCCGGGAGAATAATCCTGATGATTTCAGGAACTTTCTCCGGATGACGGACCCCGATTTTCACCGTCTTTTGGCTTTGCTGACCCCCTTTATCAGCCGGCAGGATACCTGCATGAGACAAGCCATTACTCCGGAGCAGAGGCTTGTTGCCACGTTGAGGTACTTGGCGACAGGGAGAAGTCTTCAGGATTTGAATTTCTCTTCAGGTATCTCTCCCCAGGCCCTGGGAATCATTGTTCCAGAGACCTGTTCTGCCATCATCGAGGTCCTGCAGGAGGACTATATTAAGGTAACATTTATACTTTACTATTCCCTTCTATGTATGCTCTGTTTGCTAATGTCTTCTATTTTTGACCTGCTTCCCTAATTACCATGATTGCAATATGTTCTAATATGCTGTGCCCCTTTTCTCCTTCATGCATTTTTCCCTTCACTTACCTCCCCAGCATGCTCTTCTGCCCCAATAGACACCTATGGCCTAGTCACTTAAGCAATGTATTTTGTCTGCTGCATAGTATTTTTTGCCCACAAACACCCCCTAAAATATGCACAAATGTTTGCTGTGTGGTTTACTTCATGTAGAGCCCCTTTTTTTTTATTGTTTTTGGTGGGGGGGGGGGGAAACTCATTAGGAACCCCCTCCCCCAACTGCTCTGTCAGATGATACCAATCCTCTATCTGCTGGCTTTCCCAAGGTCAATACACACTATATACCTACCTCTTTATAGTGGGCATCTTTAGGGATGAATTCTGCAAAGCATGTAGTGCAAGGGGCTGCCTCCATACTTGCCATTTCCTAATTTTTGGTGTTCTTTCTCTCCTATTAGCTTGCTTGGAAATTTCATAATGTCACAATGTGCTTTCCTTTTTTTGGGGGGGGGGGGGGGTTTGAACTGTTAGTTCAGCTTTCCTGGGGGCTGCCAATAGTGTTAAGTACAGAGTGTCTGGCCAAACTAGCACACATTATTGAGCCATTTGCCAATCAATGAAGTGCAGAGGGTTACCTGTCCAACAGGGGGGCCCCCCCCCCCCCCACGCCAAAACCCTAGTTATTGCCAATGGCCCATCAGAAGTGTGGGGATTGATGGGGGGTGAGTAGTCTGTGAAGGGGACCCTCTACTTTTCTCTGCAAATACTTTCCAGCCTCCAATATTTTACAATGCTCTTGTTCCAAGATGTTGATTGTCTAATCTGCTTGCAATGTTTATGTGCAAAGTGACTAATTATTTTTTCTTGTTTCACTCCACAGTTCCCTTCCACGCCACAGGAATGGCAGACTGTGGCCTCCCACTTTGCCAGCCGTTGGGACTTTCCTAACTGCGGAGGGGCAATTGATGGGAAACACGTCCGCATCGTCCCACCGCCCAACTCGGGGTCCCACTATTATAATTATAAAGGGTTTAATAGTGTAGTGATGTTGGCGGTGGTGTCGGCAACATATGAATTTATGTATGTGGACGTGGGGATGAACGGCCGGATCTCGGATGGTGGTGCCATTGCGCACACGGAGTTCTACTGGCGTCTCCAAAGTGGCAGTCTGTGCTTGCCACCTCCAGAGGAGAATGCAGAAGGACTCCCCTTCGTCTTTGTCGCAGATGAAGCGTTTGCGTTGACTCCCCATCTGATGAGGCCGTTCCCGATGAGGACCCTCACCCCAGACCAGAGGGTCTTCAACTACAGGCTGTCCAGAGCCAGAAGAGTTGTGGAGAACACTTTTGGCATCCTGGCCAGCCGCTTCCGCCTGTTCTTGACGGCAATAAACTTGGCGGAATACAAACTGAACCACATAGTTCTTGCCTGTTGCATATTGCACAACTTCCTCAAAAGACATAACAGGAACTATGTGGTGCCCGTTGGCCCAGATGTGGAGGGCCCTCCAAATGCGGACCTCACAGCCCTTCAAGTGGCACGTCCAGGCTTGCCCCCTCTAAATGCCCGCGCGGTCCGCGAGCAATATATGGAGTACTTTGTGGGTAGGGGGGCCATTGCTCTGCCTGACGATGTGTGAGAGGCATTTTTTAATAAATCTGATATTTCAACCAACCTATGATTTCTTGTCATTTCACTATTCTTTTTAGCTTTTTTTCCCTTGAAATTTTTTCCCTTTGCCTTCGACAGTGGGAATGCACTTTCTGGGCAAAAGGAGGTAACAGTCTCTTCTTCCCAAAAAGATTCTTCTCATGTTGTGTGTTTGATACCTAATCTTTGGTCTAGAGAAGGTTTGTACTGCATAACTGACACCCAAAATACTCCTTTTCATCACCAGGTCAGACGTGTGTATTCTCCAAAATGCTGTGCTCCGTGTTTTCGTACAAAGCACTGTGGGTGTCATTTACCTTAGTCAAATCCACTATGCTCTACAAGTGCAGTGAAAAAGTGCCCTGGAAAAGAAACTTGCAGTGCAAAGTGGACTTGCCTTTAGTAAATAACACCCATTGCCCCCCATATCCTTTACATTTGACATACATAATGCATTGTGTTTTTGAAATAAGGAAGCCACACATTTAGAAAAATAAAAAAGTTTACTTGGAAAACATTCACAAGTGCGTTTACAATCTTCACGCCCAAACTGACAACATCTTGGTTATTTACAACATTGTTTACAAACATTCCACAATTGGTAAAACCAGGCATGGAGCAAAACAGAACCTATGAACTTGGAAAGTTCAACTTTGTAAAGTGAAGACAAGATCAGACATGACTATAAGTTCAAAGTGTGTTTGATCTTGCCTTCATCACATGGAGGGGTCACCCCTGGAAAGTGGAAATTTAGAACATGCACACAATTTGGGTCTGAAAATGGTCATTAGATGGTAAAACACATGCCTAGAAGCTTCAAAAGTGCAATTTTCCATCATGGGGATGAATGGACGTTTTTTGGGGGTGCAACCCCTTCACCACAACCACTTTCGTAGTTCGTAAAGTGGTTGCACCCCCAAAAAAACGTTGGCATTCATCCACCATGATGGGAGCTAGCACATGTGGACACAATGTGTGCATGTTCCAAATTTCACACAGTTCTTAAGTTGCAAATGTGTTCAGAAGCTGGCACAAATGTGTGTTAATTACTTGATGCGTTTTCATATTTTTCCTAAAACATCAATGATGTTCTTCAATTTTTGTTGAACATCATTGATGTTTTGCTTTATGTAATCTAGATCTCTATTGCAGACCATTATCTCCCCGATGAGTACGTGGGCACTCTCTGTGGTAAAGTGCGATTTTTCTTCCACAACATCCACGTCACCTAAAAACCACAAACAAACAAAAATCGGGTGTTGGAAATGAGGCAGCCATACATTGATTAGCTTACCAGTAGCTGTGTTCTCCCACACTCACCTGTTGTGGTGACAATTTCTCCAAGTTCGATGATCTCTCCTTCCTCCTCCTCCTCCTCCTCTGCTTCTGCTCTTTCACCTTTTTTGGGAGGTGTTGGTTTTGGGGTTTCCCAAGTTTTCGCTCCCCTATGAGAATGTACAAAAGGAAGATTTAGCAACACAATCTATTGAGGGCAGAAATAGGAAATGACAAACATTGCTTGAAAGTGACGGACACTATTTTTGTTTGGCCAGTTACAAATGCCAACTACATGAATGTAGTCACTTTGTAAAGGTGCTAAACTGACTAGCTTTTTGGTAGAAGTTTGTGTGATGGAGACCCCCCTCTAGTATCCACTGGAGCACATGTGTGGAAAAGCCTAATAAAAAGGGGGTTTGGGTGTCCCAGCACTAGTGCTCTAGAGTCCAGATGGGTAAACAGCTACTGGGTGACCTCTCCTTTACATTGAATAAATTGGCTTTACATTCTTGATGACATTTCTAGTGAGAACAAACTTCCTTTCCCCAAAAAAAACACCAAACATCGTATTATAAGTGGCCGAACGATCGAGGTTGCGTACGATCGAATGGACACACACACACACGACCATGACAGTGGCAGAAAGATCGAGGCTGAGTACGATCGAATGCACAGACGAACATGAAAGTGGCCATTTTGGAATGTACAACTTTGTAAAAATCAAACCACATGGAGCAGTATGCAAGCAAGAAATAAAACACAAAACACAACTACTTACTTTTTTGAAGAATTCGCTTGATCTTTCTGTACTGATCGGCCTCCCTCAGTTTCAGGTCTGACCAGCGTTTCCTCAGTTGCTCCTTGGATCGTTGTACCCCAAAATTATTGTACAGCCTCCTCACAACTTTAGACATGATCTTGGCCTTGCGGACATTGGGGTTGAGGTAAGGCCCATACTTCCCATCATAGTCGCTCCTCTTTAATATGTCCACCATCTCCAACATTTCTCCAAATGACATATTGGAGGCCTTGAATTTCAGGCTCCGGGATCGGGACGTTTCTGCCTCCGGACTTTCCTCGTCCTCCTCGTTGGTGGGATATTTGTGGCGCACCTGCTGTGTCCCCGCCATGTGCTCTCCCCACTGCGCCGTAAAGAGAAGGGGTGGGGAATAGACGAGAAAGATCGTCAGGGGCGGGCGGAGTTTGACGCATGTGCACTGTATATAAAACGTCACACGCCTGTGTCGTAGCCACGATCTGGGAGACGAGGGGGAGAGAAAGCTCACGCACGAGACGATCGCTAGAAACGAAGGTACAATTTGACGTTAGTACATAACTAGCCTAGACTGATTCGAACTTGAGGCTTCTTTATGGAGAAGATTAGAAGAGTTTAGCCTGACATAATTTATAGTGTTTGGTGTGGTGTTGTGTCTTGCAGAGATTATGAAGGGATTCAACTACATGAGTTTTCTCCCCCTCTTCATTGCCAAATACAGGGAATTTCCCATTTTATGGCAGACTAAACACCCCCAATATAGCATCAAACCAAAGAGGTACGCAGCCCTGGAGGAACTTGTGGAATTTGTCAAGCTAAGGTTCCCCGCGGCAACTGTTGATGATATAAGAAAGAAAATTGGCAGCCTGAGGAGTGCGTATATCAGGGAGCGCAAGAAGGTTGTGAAGTCGGAAGAAACTGCAACTGCAGCAGATGAGGTCTATGTGCCCAAGCTCTGGTACTATCAGAGTCTACATTTTCTCAAAGACCAGGCTGATGTCACGGAGCCACTCTCGACTCCTCCTTCCACGCTTCCTTGCGCGCAGGCCACCCCTGATGAGGCTTCCGAGGAGCAACCTGGGCCTTCCAGTCTAGAAGAGGTGGAGGAGCCCAGCTTGTTCCAGGTATAGTAGTTTTGTTACCATTTATGTGAATAATGAATGATGTTCACTTAATTCAGGATCCCCAATTGCTTAGTTCCTAACGTGTTTGACATATCAACTGACAGTAGTGTTGGAGACAGTTGGGGCCACAATCTAAACTGCAGGGCTGAGAATTGTATGGTTTTCTATTTGTAAACATTTTGCAACAGTCACTAGATGAGAATTGTGTGTGTTTGATGAACAAATAACTGAAACTATGTCCCTTTTTCATACACAGGAAGACCTCAGCCAGGAGGAGGCTGTGGAAGGTGGCAGTCAGGAGGAGGCAGGGGTTAGTGGCAGCCAAGAGGGGGCTAGGCCTCGGAGCCTGACTGACACCCAAATCCCTCCCCTCCGCCCTCCGTACAGAAGGGCGAGAAGGGGGGGTTATGCGGCAGAGTCAGCGCTCCGGATGATCAGAGAGGCTTCAGACTCCCTACATGCCACACCCACCGACGAGGAGACCTTTGGCTCCGTGGTTGTCACGAAGATGATGGGTATGGAGGTGAGGCAACGCAACATGTGTGAGGGGCTCATCCTCCATGTCCTAAATAAGGGTAGGGCTGGGGAGATGACCCCAGTCACACATGTTTGCCATAGTTACCATGCTCCGCCTCCTCCTCCTCCTTCTGCCACCCCACCAGCACGACAGCCACAGCGTGGAAGGAAGCGTGGAAGGAAGACCTGAGAGTGACGACCTGGATTCAGTCTGGTCTGAGAGAAGATGGAGCCTCTTGTAGTACCAGAGCCTGGGGACCTAGATGGCATCTGCTGCAGTTCCGGATGCTTTGGACTTCAGGACCAGATTGCACTCCCCTTAATATACGTACTCCTCAGGCCCCCAATTTTCTACGCTTGAAAAATGATGGTTGCCGTGGGGGTCCAAGGCTTTGCAAATTCCCCAAGTTTCACCATGGCTGCGTTCCTCTTTGGTTTGTTGCTGAGACCTAAATAAATTTTTTTTGGATTGGAAATAATCATTGACTATTGTGTTTTACTTTTCTACAATGACAGTTTTTCTTTGAGTAGGCAGGTACATTTCACTAATCCTAAAGTAGAATTAACAAGGGCCACCAACAACCAACAAACTCCTAGTAAATTTAAGCAAGAAATACAAATGTTAATGTGGTTTTGCTAAGTTGAGACACACAACCCCCCTCCACAAAAAAAAAAAAAAAAAAAAAAAAATCTCCTTCAAATATGTATTCCAAAAAAAAAGACAAATCATGCTAAAAATATAACAAAGATTCTTTTACGATCTGAGTAAAAATAAACATGTAGTGTATAAATGCTGAAAAGTAATAAAGAACTAAGTTTGTGAGAAGTGCGGGTGAATAGGAGCAGCTAAAACATGTCATTCTTGTTGCATTGTAAAGAAAAAGAGAATGCGCTGCATTAAAGACATTTTAACATTGCAGCGTGACGAATGTGCTGTGTCGATTAGGAAAGGTAGTTTTACCTGACCGAGCGCTTCCGTCACAGAATTTCTTCTGAGCATGCGTAGCACTTTGTCCGTCGGACAACCGTACACACGATCGGATTTGGTGTGATCGGACCGCGTTGTCGGCAAATCTTTCCAGCAGGAGATAAGACTTTGTCCGGCGGACAATCCGACGTACACTGTCCGATGGTGCATACACACGGTCTGATTTTTCAACAACATTGTCCGATCGGACAGAATCCATGAAAAAGTCCGACCGTGTGTATGGGGCTTAAGTGTGGTCAGTTTCTTTATAGTTAAAGCTGAGGGGCTAACGGGAACACTAGGGATTGATGCATAAAGGAAGCAATACAAAGCGAACAGGATACTTTCATACAAGTACTTGGTACAGCAGGCACATAACAGGATTATGAAATGTTGGGTTAACAAACATTCGCAAAGCGGTTTTACATGTATTGAATTGCCTGCTGGTGTGCCCTGTTACTTAGATGCTCTAAAAGTGTCAGGGTTTAGAATAACTAACATACTTCATATAGCTGTATACATACACCGATCAGCCATAACATTCTGACCAAGGACAGGTAAAGTAAATAACATTATTTCATTACAAAGGCATCTGAAAGTAAGTGGAATCTATTAGGCAGCAAGTGAACATATTGTCCCTAAAGTTAATGTGTTGAAACAGAAAAAAAATGGACAAGCATAAGAATTTCAGTGACTTCAACAAGGACCAATATGTAATTGCTGGACAACTAGGTCAGAGCATCTCCAAAACTGCAGCTCTTGTGAGATGAGATGTTCAATGGTCAGGACCTACCAAAAGTGGTCCAAGGAAAGAAATGCAGTGAACCGGCAACAGTCAACTGGCAACATCACCCTCCATTGGAAGAGCAGTGCCACGGCCTTGGCTGAGTGATGTCATCGCAGCTTGGCCAGTCAAACAGCCAAAGACCGGTTGACGATGTAAGCCTTGTCAGTGGTGACATGCCACTGGAGGGCTTCGTTTCAAGGTATGCATGCTGCCATTTTGCAGGATACATTTTTTGGCAGTTTACTACCGCAGATAAATTGTATACTGTCAAGTTTGGAGAATACAAACACAGTTGGCAGACCATGAACCCATTTATCCAGTGGTGTCATTAATCCTGATAAAGGTTTTCCCCAGGTGAAGATAAAGGAAGAAAAGCCTAAAGAAAAAAGCCACCAGTTTATATATTGCACCTTTCTTACCAATCTTTAACATTTTTGGTTTTGGAGCTTAGATACGCTTTAAGGATTTCTCTATCCAGAAACTAGTCCTGCAATTCACTGCAGCAGTCACTAGGTTCCAGTGCCAGGCCAAACTCGGAGGTTATTTTATTTTAGCAGGATGGTTGCTGTAGGGGTGCGTATTGTTTGCTGGCTGCTTGGCAAGTCATTTTTAATAATCTGTTTTTAAATTTTCTGTTTAACCACTTTAAGACCAGCCGCGTTTTGGATTTTAGGTGTTTACATGTTTTTAAAACAGTTTTTTTTTTTTTGCTAGAAAAAAAACTTAGAACCCCCAAACATTATATATTGTTTTTTTTCTAACACCCTAGAGAATAAAATGGCGGTCGTTGCAATACTTGTTTTCACACCGTATTTGCGCAGCGGTCTTACAAGCGCACTTTTTTTGGAAAAAATTCACTTTTTTGAATAAAAAAAATAAGACACCAGTAAAGTTAGTCCAATTTTTTTTATATATTGTGAATGATAATGTTACGCCGAGTAAATTGATACCTAACATGTCACGCTTCAAAATTGTGCCCACTCGAATGGCATCAAACTTTTACCCTCAAAACTCTCCATAGGCGACGTTTAAAAAATTCTACAGGTTGCATTTTTTGAGTTACAGAGGTGGTGTCAAGAACGTTCCAGGCATTTCCGGGCCTTCCGTGCGCACATAGGTGCGCGGCGCGCGCGCACGTTAGCGTGCGCGTGCGCGTTAGCGCGCGCGTGCATGTGCGCATGCGCGGGAACGCAATTGGCGCCAAAACGGGCTTTAAAAGCCCAGCAGTGACACTCAGCCAGTGCTGTGTTGTCTTTAAGCTTCCTGCTTGTCAGCCACCCGAAAACCTGATCCGAAACCTGAACCTGTGATCTCCCGTTACCGACCCGGCTCTGTTTGGACTACTCTACCTTCTCCTACCCGACCCGGCCTGCCTGACCTTGCTACATCTGCCTTTGGTTACCGACTCCAGCCTGCCTACCGACTCTGCCATTGCCTGCTCCTATCATCTGATTGATCTGCTGTTGCCAACTGGACTGTCTGACCTTGCTCTGCTGATTCCCACTTGTTGATCCACCTGTTGCCTGGTTCTGTTGTATCCTGCTTCTACCACCTACAGCTGCAGTCTCACATCCTGCCATCCGCATACGGACCTTACTGGAGGACCTTCCTGTTGGTTCCAACACCTTCCTCTACAAACCAGGCACTCCTACCCCACTGTGCTCATGTCACCACTGTCCCCATCTCCAGTGGCACGTGAACCAGCGCTGTATGAGAGGTCTCCTCCTACCAAGTCAGGCTCTACGTCCAGGTACATAACAGTACAACACAGCCATGACTGAGCCTGCAGGAGAGACCCCTCCCATGACAGATATCTGTTCACACCTGTCAGCCCTCACTCAAGCCGTGAAATCCTTACAAGACGGTTACACCAGATTGGAGGGACAAGTCCAGAACATCATCAACCCCATACATGTGGTTCCTGGGTCCGTTTCCGCCCCTGCTCAGGCTGCTTCCCCTCCTTCTGTCGTTATGCTTCCACCTGAGCCAAGGGTCCCTATACCTGAGAAGTTTTCAGGGGACCGAACTAAATTCCGGGCCTTCCGCAGTGCTTGTCGACTTTTTACTTCGCCCTGCAACCCCGGACTTTTTCACTTGAAGCCACTAAAGTGGGGTTTGTGGTCTCTCTACTGTTAGAACCACAGATCTGGGCACACCGGCTTCTCGAAGAGGACTCTGTCTTGATTCAATCACTGGCGGCCTTCTTTGAAGCTATGTCCCAGCTTTATTAGGACCCTGAACGGGTCGCCACAGCAGAGGCCACCTTAACTACACTCCAGCAGGGTCGCCGGGCGGCCGAGGAGTACATTTCGGATTTTAGACGCTGGAGTGCGGACACTCAATGGAATGATGCAGCTCTACGGCATCAGTTCCGCATGGGCTTATCAGAAGGACTGAAAGATGAATTGGCCCGGGTGGGCATACCTGATACTCTTGAGGCCTTAATCACCTTAACCATCCAGATTGACCGCCGCCTTCGGGAACGTCGCACTGAACGGGCCTACCAACATAATCGCCCCACTTGGATGACTGCTAAAGCCCCAATTCCGGCTGCCCGCTACTCACCACCACCCAACTTCCAGCCAATCCGCCCTGCACCAGATGCCTCCGAGCTGATGCAGTTGGGACTGATTCGACCCACCTTAACCCCGGAAGAGCGCACACGCCGCCATCAACTTAATCTCTGCCTGTACTGCGGAACAACAGGACACTACGTGCGCAACTGTCCGGTCAAGATGCGTAAGTGCTTTTCCTCTGTTCCTGCCAGCCTTTCAGCACTTTCTGCTAACACAACCCACATTGCTCTCCCTCTCTCATTGCAGCTCCAAGGAAGGACAATTCCAGTTAAAGCAATTATTGATTCCGGAGCCTGCAGTTGCTTCATTGATTCTGCCTTCGCTAACCAACACAACATTCCCCTACGGAATAAGACCCATCGACTTTCAGTCTTCTTGGCCGATGGCTCCCGCATCAGCTCCGGACAGGTAACCCAAGAGACTTTTCCCGTACCTGCCATCACCTCCTTCCAGCATAAGGAGCTGCTGATCCTTGATGTGATCTCTTCCCCGTTATTCCCAATCATCCTGGGCATCCCCTGGCTTCAGGCCCATAATCCCTCCATCAATTGGACTACCAGAGAGATCAGGTTCTTGTCCCCCTACTGCCAAGAACATTGTCAAGATGAGTCTACTCAATCCTCTGTCACCTTATGTTGCATGGACATTGATCAAAACCTACGCCAATCAGTACCCGAACCATATCATGGGTTCCTTGATGTTTTCAGTAAAAAGGGAGCAGACTCTCTTCCACCCCATCGGGCATATGACTGCCCAATTGAACTTTTACCTGGGGCTGAGATTCCTTTTGGGCGCATTTTTCCCCTGACAGAAAAAGAACAGGAAGCACTAAAGATTTACATCAACGAAAACCTGGAAAAAGGATTCATCCGCCCATCTACATCTCCAGCTGGGGCTGGAATATTTTTTGTGACTAAAAAGGATCAAACTCTCCGCCCGTGTGTAGATTACCGGGAGTTGAATAAAATTACGGTTAAGAACCGTTATCCGTTACCCTTAATACCCGAACTATTCCAAAAATTAAGGTCTGCTACTATTTTTACGAAGCTCGATTTAAGAGGGGCATATAATCTGGTCCGCATCCGGGCTGGGCATGAGTGGAAGACGGCATTCCGGACAAGGTTCGGGCATTTTGAATATCTGGTCATGCCCTTTGGTTTATGTAATGCACCTGCCACGTTTCAACATCTGATTAACGATGTATTCAAGGACTTCTTAGATATTTTTGTAATTGTTTATTTGGATGATATTTTGGTTTTTTCTGAATCCCTTAGCCAACACCGGGAACACGTTTGCAGAGTCTTGGACCGTCTTCGCTTACATGGGCTATACGCAAAAGCAGAAAAATGCGAGTTCGAGCAACAAGAAATCCAGTTTTTGGGTTTGATAATATCCGCGACTGGTATCAAGATGGACCCCCAAAAAGTGTCTGCTGTTCTGGATTGGCCTGCACCCGTCGATAAAAAAGGTATTCAACGTTTCATTGGTTTCGCAAACTTTTACAGGAAATTTATCAAGGGATTCTCTGCCATTATAGCCCCTATTACACGGTTGACACAACAACATGTCAGGTTTCATTGGAGTACAGAGGCTCAAGAGGCATTCGAGAGACTTAAAAGACTTTTCACATCAGCTCCAATTCTCAGTCACCCTAACCCATCTTTACCTTTTTTATTAGAAGTTGATGCATCCGAAATAGCGGTGGGAGCGGTCATTTCGCAAAGACAGGGTAAGGAGGACTTGATTCACCCTGTGGGCTTTTTCTCCCGAAAGTTATCTCCAGCTGAAAGAAATTACGACGTAGGGGATCGGGAGCTTCTAGCCATCAAAACCGCCTTGGAGGAGTGGAGGTATCTGTTAGAGGGTGCAGTTCACCCAGTATTAATATATACCGACCATAAAAATTTAGAATATCTAAGATCTGCCAAACGTTTGAGACCCCGACAAGCTCGTTGGGCCTTGTTTTTCACTCGCTTCTGTTTCCACATCACTTATCGGCCAGGATCAAAAAACGTCAAACCAGACGCATTGTCACGCATGCATGATAACCCTAAGGACTCACCTGCTCCTGACACAATTCTACCCACTAACAGTTTTTTGCTCTTACACACAGATCTCTTATCTTTAATCAAGGAAGCCTCTTCTCACTCTCCAAAACCTCCAGGAACCACCTTGACATCTCGAGATGGCTTGCTATGGAAGGGAAGTCAAATCTTTGACCCTGAAGGTATCCGAGTTAAGGTACTAACATTGCTTCATGATCATCCCTTAGCAGGACATTTCGGGGTACGGAAAACTCGTGAACTTGTACAGCGTACATTCTGGTGGCCCAATTTAAGGGAATTTTGTGAAAAATACGTCAATTCCTGCTCCATCTGCTCACGGAACAAGACTTCAAAGAACCGAGCCTGGGGACTGCTTAAACCCTTACCTATATCAGACAGATCTTGGAAAATGATTTCTATGGACTTTATAGTCGAACTACCCCGTTCTGAGGGGTGCACAGCCATTTTTGTGGTTGTAGATCGCCTATCTAAGATGGCCCATTTTTTGCCCCTGAAGGGAACCCCATCTGCTACAGAGACAGCCCGTGTATTTATTAAGGAGATCGTCAGACTACACGGAGTACCTACAAATATAGTCTCCGACAGAGGGGTACAATTTACCTCACGCTTCTGGAAGGCACTCTGTGAAATCTTGAAGATTGAGCTTTCTCTCTCCTCAGCTTATCATCCACAGACCAATGGGCAGACAGAGAGAACCAACCAAACCCTCGAGCAATATATCCGATGTTTTACTTCCTTTTCTCAGGACAATTGGGTTTCCCTGCTGCCTCTAGCGGAATTCGCATACAATAATGCCAGTCACTCAACCACTAACCAATCTCCCTTCTTTGCCAATTATGGCTTCCACTTGACTTTTTTACCAGATTTTGTTTCAGAATCCTCAGTTCCGGCAGTTCAGAAGACAGTGGAATTCCTCAAACGCAACAATCAGGTCCTACAAGAAACTATGTCCAAGGCCCAGGCAGATAGCAAGAGGAACTTCGACCAAAAGAGAAGGGGGGAGCTGGTTCTGCAACCGGGAGATCAGGTATGGCTGTCTACATCCAATATCAAATTGATGTGCCCTTCTAAAAAACTTGCACCTAAATTTATGGGACCTTTTTCTGTTAAGAAGAAAATTAATGAAGTAGCCTATGAACTGTCTTTACCTGATTCTCTTAAAGTTCACCCGGTATTTCACGTGTCGTTGTTGAAACCTGCTGTGCCTAATCCCTTCCCTGACAGAGGAACTGACCCGCCTGAACCTGTTTTGGTAGATGGTAACCAGGAATACGAGGTGGAGGCTATCCTCAATTGTAGAAGAAGACATGGGCAAGTACAATTTTTGGTTAAATGGAAGGGGTACGGTCCAGAAAGTAATTCCTGGGAACCTGACAGCAACTTACATGCAAAACGGCTAGTTCGTACTTACCTGATTTCCCACCCTGAGAAGGCAAGCCGCCTGGGCATCCGGAGGCTGCCCCTTGTGGGGGGGCAATGTCAAGAACGTTCCAGGCATTTCCGGGCCTTCCGTGCGCACATAGGTGCGCGGCGGGCGCGTGCACGTTAGCGTGCGCGTTAGCGCGCGCGGCGGCGCGCGTGCATGTGCGCATGCGCGGGAACGCAATTGGCGCCAAAACGGGCTTTAAAAGCCCAGCAGTGACACTCAGCCAGTGCTGTGTTGTCTTTAAGCTTCCTGCTTGTCAGCCACCCGAAAACCTGATCCGAAACCTGAACCTGTGATCTCCCGTTACCGACCCGGCTCTGTTTGGACTACTCTACCTTCTCCTACCCGACCCGGCCTGCCTGACCTTGCTACATCTGCCTTTGGTTACCGACTCCAGCCTGCCTACCGACTCTGCCATTGCCTGCTCCTATCATCTGATTGATCTGCTGTTGCCAACTGGACTGTCTGACCTTGCTCTGCTGATTCCCACTTGTTGATCCACCTGTTGCCTGGTTCTGTTGTATCCTGCTTCTACCACCTACAGCTGCAGTCTCACATCCTGCCATCCGCATACGGACCTTACTGGAGGACCTTCCTGTTGGTTCCAACACCTTCCTCTACAAACCAGGCACTCCTACCCCACTGTGCTCACGTCACCACTGTCCCCATCTCCAGTGGCACGTGAACCAGCGCTGTATGAGAGGTCTCCTCTTACCAAGTCAGGCTCTACGTCCAGGTACGTAACAGGTGGTCTACGGCTATAATTATTGCTCTCGCTCTACCGATCGCAGCGATACCTCGCATGTGTGGTTTGACCACCGTTTTCATATGCGGGCGCTACTCACATATGCGTTCGCTTCTCTTTTTTTTTTTAAAGAATTATGGTGGGTGCCGATTGTGGCAGATTGGGTAGTCCATCCTCTAAACCCGCTAAAACGGAAGCAGTTAACGTTCCAGTTTGCAAGAGGCTATTGATCGCATCGGATTCACTCAGTATCCTGAAGCCACTCAAGTGTTGTAGCTGGGAGGCGTAAAAATAAAGCTTAGGATTAGGCACCGCTGCCCCTCCCCAATCCTTGCTATAGTGCAGCATGGAAATACGAATGATAGCTACTTGTTTTTTCCAAATTAAAGCTCTGAATAAGGTGTCAATGAGAGTAAACTATCTGCGGGGAATTGTGCAGCAATTGGGGGCACCAAACCATTTTAATTAGGTTTATCCTACCAATTACTGACAGTGGTAACTTACACCAAGTATTACAGGTCATTTGGAGTCTCTTAAAAAGGGGGAGCTGATTCTCCTCTAAGTATGTCGACGGGTTGGCAGACACCTGCACTCCCAGATATTTTAATGAGGAGACTAAGTTAAAGTGGATTTCCGAAAAAAAGTAGTTTTTGTTGACCGTGCTAATGTTTTTGTCCCTAAGTATAAGGGGCAAAGAAATAATAGGTTCTCTGAAAAACCTTTGTCACACCTGATATAGTATGGAGGTTGATATCGTAGCCAATATGCACATATATAGAGAAGGCACTCAATCCCTCACAGGGGACACCACAAAGAGGCTGCAGTCCCGCATGAAGGTGAGTGAAAAGAGGCTACTGCAGATATCAAAGACAAATAAGGTGAGAGTTAATTGATAAATATCAGAAAACTAATTTATTATTTACAGATTATAAAAATACTGTTTGAACCGACATGAATTGTCATGCCACATACATTGAATATATCCTTATAACTAATAATACCCACCCCTAGGCATTACACATATAACACGCAACAGATGTAGACAAACAAAAATTGGACAAACTTGCAACGATCACGGTTTGAGGCACCTCCTTTATCACTCATGCGCCAATATACCCGGTTGGGATATCTTTATAGTAAACCACAATGTGGTCATAATTGTGTGTTGGCACATGTGTGATCAATGGGGTATGGAGATAACTATGCTAACTAGGCAGCTGGTGAAAAATTGAAATATATTCCCCAAATGACTGCTAATAACATTACTCTTCAATTAGACTTTAATTGGAATCCAGTGATAAATATAAGGCAGTCCATAAGGTGCAGTTTTATATGCAAGTTTTTTATGCTGTCTGGGCAGCTAGTGGTGAATTGGAATACATTCCCCAATTGACTGCTAATAGCGTGATTCTTCAATTAGAGCTTAATTGTAATCCAGTGATAGGTATGAGGCAGTCCATGAAATGCAGCTTTTTATGCAGATTTTGAGACTGATTTCCTGAGTGTTGTTTTTGAATGGTGTTCTATCACTTTTGTTTAAGCGGCAGAAAAAACACACATATTTAAGAGCAGTTTAAAGAAAGAACTGAAAGACGTGTGGCTGGGATGTTCATATGAGAATAATAGAAAAATAATAGTAACCAGATACAGCCTGTTTACTAACATAGGTATATGAATAAAGATCTTTCTTTTGTTGTTGTTTAACTGTGAAAGCTCATATATTGCAACATTGTTCCTAAACAGAACAGGATTGTGTAGCAGTTTACTTGAACCAGTATTTGCTAGATAAATGTTTTAGAATCGGCTTCGCTCTTATCTCATGCAGTGAAAGAAACCATGCATGTATTTAGAGCCATTATGTAAGCATTATGCTAGCATCAGTTCCAGCAAGTCGTGCCTCACTTAGCAGAAAAAATAAAATAGATCACAGCAGATAGGAAGGGGAGGTTTTAGTTTACGTTACCACTTCTTTTGCAGGTAAATTAGATCAGTCCGTGTGATGGTTCACTGACGTGTCCTGGAAGGGTATCCTCCATTCGCTCTGCTTGTTAAGATTTCATCTAGTATTCATTGCTAAGTGTTCCATCATGTGTAGGCTTAGGCTCGTTTTTGTCCTTGTATGTTAGTTGCATATGTCCATGAGCTAAAGGGTATTTCACGTCTGCTCGATTTGTGCTGTTAGTCCGCTGTTAGCTATCGGCTAACGCTGGTAGTCATAGATCTTCTCCTTTGCTGTTGATGATTACCCCATGGGGGGCCCGCTCACCGCTCCTACGCCAACGCGTTTCGCAACGTTGCGTAGCTTCGACTGGGCGTGAAGGATCTTCCAAATACGTCATTCCATTATAGTCCTGTGTGACGATTTGTTTCCTCCCTTTTGAGGTGTTTTCTGCATGTAATTAGGTATGGGATCGGCTTTGTTGTAAGCGCCGAGTTGGTCATTCATTCTGCAGTGTGTAAGATCCTTATAGTTTTCTATTATAGATCAATATGTTATTTATCAAACTGGATTGTTTTAAATAAACACGATTCCCCTATCAGTGGTATAACATGAGATTTCATGGATATAAGAAAAGGGGGGACAAATAGGTTGTAATCTCTCCTAGACTAACAGCATCAGTAGGCAGGACAAAGACAAGACAGCCCATTTAATGGGTACATTTCTTATGCAGTATTTCTTATATAGATTTTTTAGAGATAGGAAGCCTAAATTATGTGACAACAGCACTAATAGTAAGTTACAAACGTATTATTATAGTGAGTTTTGTTGGGTTATTGTTGTTCTAAGAATATTCATCTTAATCTTTAACAATTCCACTTGGGTTTATAACAAAATAACACACGGGAACTAACTATAACGGGACCAAGATCAAAGTCAAAAGGTAATTAAAATAACCGTTGAAGTGTATTTAAATGTTTTCTCCAAGTCCTCTATAATTTCATAGTTATTTTCAGATATATATTTGATAATACATCAGTAATATTAGCGATTGCATATCAATGAAAGAATTTGGAGAACCCTATAATACACTATGCAAGGTTAGGAGATAGAGGATGAGGGATTGATTACTTTTCTAAGGTGTAAATGAATATATATGCCATTATCAGTGGCACTTATTCATTTTTTGGGAGGGGACCATATACAGTGCTTTCAATATCATATCCCTATCCTGTATTTACATAGTGCGTATCACATTACTGTGAGATAGGGGAGAGAAAGGAAAGGAAATAAGGCAGAGGGAGAGGATTGGCGTTGAGGGGAAGAGAGAAGTGGAGGAAAGTCCGAGTTATGTTTGGTCAAGGAAGCACTGTAGATTTAGTTCAGTATTCATGCCTTTTGGTACAAGAGTCCGTAAGGTGAAAATCCACCATTTTTCCTTTTGTAATAATATGCGATCAAAATCCCCTCTTCTCGGTGGTAAATTGAGGACATATATTCCCTTGACCCTCAAGCCATCCACCTTGCCCTCATGGTACTGGGCAAAGTGTTTGGCTACAGGTCTTTCCTCCCTTTTCTCCTCAACTCCCTCTCTTCTCTCCCTCTCCCTCCTTATGTCTCTTAGATGTTCCCCTATGCGTACCCTTAGTGCTCTTTTCGTTTTTCCTATGTACAATTTCTGACATGGGCAAGTGATCATGTAGATCACTCTGGTGGTCGAACAGTTTATCAGATTTTTTATTTCGTATTGCCTTTTGCCCTCAGAGTCTTCAAAGGTGGTAGTTCTCTCTACAAATGGACAGATTTGACACTTAGAGCAAGGGACCATCCCCTTGCATCGCGGATACTCCGAGAGCCAGTTGCTATTTTGGTTACACACATATTCTGAGTGTATTAAAATGTCTCCCAGGTTTTTGGGCCTACGTGCTACCATTTTAGGGCCAATGTCTACTACTTTTGCAAGTACTTTATTATTCCTGAGGATTCCCCAGTGTTTCTCTAGGATCTTACGAACTGTGCCCCACTGTGAACCATAAGTGGTGATTAGTCTTGTTGGGCCCGACTCATCTCTGTCCTGGTTGCTAGGGTTTCCCTTTTTGACTAAAAGACTCTCTCGGCTGCGTATTGCAACCTTTCGTTTGGCGTGGCGGATCTGCTTATGTGAGTATCCCCGTTCTCTGAATCTAATATATAATTCCTTAAATTCCCTTCTAAAGTCGTCTGGGTCTGTGCAATTTCTCTTTATTCTCACAAATTCACCGACCGGAATACCGTTTTTCTGCCAGGGTGGGTGGGAGCTACTAGCCTGTAGTAGCGTATTTGCTGCGGTTTCCTTGCAATATGTGCTCGTTTTGATTTTTCCTTTTTCCAGTCGTATTTTCAAGTCTAGGAAAGACAGCTCACACCTATCGTAAACGTACGTGAGATGTATATTACGTTCATTTTTATTTAATTCCTCTACAAATTTAGGAATAATTTGGGATTCGCCGGACCAGATGATCAGCACGTCATCAATGTACCTCAGCCATGCTTGTACATGGCCGAGGTACATTGGATGGCCGTACACCTCCTCCTCCTCCCAGCTGCCCAAATGGAGGCAGGCATATGCTGGTGCCCATGCTGCCCCCATGGATGTCCCTCGGATCTGCTGATAGAAGTTCGAAGTAAATTGGAAATAGTTGTTATTGAGGGCAAATTGTAAAAGTTCAATAAAAAATTCATTTTGTGCCCCCATTAAGGGATAGCATCTATCCAGGAATCCCTTGACAGCCAAAACTCCACAATCATGTGGTATTGACGTGTATAGGGATTCTACGTCTATGCTCAAAAGGTGTACCTCCCCTTCAATCCTCAGATCCGCTATTCTAGCCAGAACATGTCGAGTGTCCTGGACATATGACTTTAGTTCAGTTACCATTTCCTTAAGAAGGGAATCCAAGTATTTTCCTATTCTGTCTAGGGGGCCATAGATTGCAGACACAATGGGCCTGCCTGGGGGGTTAATGAGAGATTTATGCACTTTCGGAATGCAGTAAAAAGTGGGGATGTTAAAATCTGTGACTTTTAAGTACTCATATTCACGCTTGGATATGAGATCTGCTTCCAATGCATTGTCTAGTTTGCTATTCAGATCACTTACTACTCTTATGAAGGGATTGTAGTCCAATTTACAGTAAGTGCTTGAGTTGCCAAGAAGGCGACTAACCTCTGCTTCATAAGCTTTATCGTCCATAAGGACCACGTTCCCCCCTTTGTCACTTCTCTTGACAACCACTTCTTTAAGATCTTTTAGTTCTCTCAGTGCCTGTCGTTCCTGTTTATTCAGGTTGTCTTCCCCCATATGGCTCCAAGAGACCTCTTTCAGGTCTGTCTGAACCATATCCAGGAACATATTCAACCATTTATTTTTGTTGAGTGCTGGCATTTTCTTGGATTTAATTTTTAGTCTTGGAGATCTTATTTGTGAGTCATTTTCATCGGCATCCTCACTTTCCTCCAATAAGGAGTTGAGGATGTCAAGTGCCTGTTGGTCATCGGCATCCAGTAATGGTTTGTGAGTTGTGTTAGTATCATTTGTGCCGTATAATGATCTGAAGAATACTTTCCTCAGAAATAGCACTATATCTTTATAGACCTCAAACTCATCCATATTGGACGTCGGTGAGAAGGACATGATGACAGGTTGATTACCGTCATGTCTTGTTTAGTTGTCAGTTCTTTCTGAGATATGTCTAACGGTTTTGGCTTCTCGTTCGAGAGCCTTTTGTTTGACGCTCTGGGGCTTTTTCCTTCCATTGCTTTTTGTCGCTCTTCTGTGAGGGTATGTTTGAACCCGAGGGGGTGCAGGAAGCCCCTTCCTTCACCCCTCCTTCACCCCCTCCTTCTCCAAAAAAGTAACCGTTTTTTGGTGACTAACCTATTTGTCCCCCCTTTTCTTATATCCATGAAATCTCATGTTATACCACTGATAGGGGAATCGTGTTTATTTAAAACAATCCAGTTTGATAAATAACATATTGCTCTATAATAGAAAACTATAAGGATCTTACACACTGCAGAATGAATGACCAACTCGGCGCTTACAACAAAGCCGATCCCATACCTAATTACATGCAGAAAACACCTCAAAAGGGAGGAAACAAATCGTCACACAGGACTATAAGGGAATGACTTATTTGGAAGATCCTTCACGCCCAGTCGAAGCTACGCAACGTTGCGTTGCGAAACGCGTTGGCGTAGGAGCGGTGAGCGGGCCCCCCATGGGGTAATCATCAACAGCAAAGGAGAAGATCTATGACTACCAGCGTTAGCCGATAGCTAACAGCGGACTAACAGCACAAATCGAGCAGACGTGAAATACCCTTTAGCTCATGGACATATGCAACTAACATACAAGGACAAAAACGAGCCTAAGCCTACACATGATGGAACACTTAGCAATGAATACTAGATGAAATCTTAACAAGCAGAGCGAATGGAGGATACCCTTCCAGGACACGTCAGTGAACCATCACACGGACTGATCTAATTTACCTGCAAAAGAAGTGGTAACGTAAACTAAAACCTCCCCTTCCTATCTGCTGTGATCTATTTTATTTTTTCTGCTAAGTGAGGCACGACTTGCTGGAACTGATGCTAGCATAATGCTTACATAATGGCTCTAAATACATGCATGGTTTCTTTCACTGCATGAGATAAGAGCGAAGCCGATTCTAAAACATTTATCTAGCAAATACTGGTTCAAGTAAACTGCTACACAATCCTGTTCTGTTTAGGAACAATGTTGCAATATATGAGCTTTCACAGTTAAACAACAACAAAAGAAAGATCTTTATTCATATACCTATGTTAGTAAACAGGCTGTATCTGGTTACTATTATTTTTCTATTATTCTCATATGAACATCCCAGCCACACGTCTTTCAGTTCTTTCTTTAAACTGCTCTTAAATATGTGTGTTTTTTCTGCCGCTTAAACAAAAGTGATAGAACACCATTCAAAAACAACACTCAGGAAATCAGTTTCAAAATCTGCATAAAAAGCTGCATTTCATGGACTGCCTCATACCTATCACTGGATTACAATTAAGCTCTAATTGAAGAGTCACGCTATTAGCAGTCAATTGGGGAATGTATTCCAATTCACCACTAGCTGCCCAGACAGCATAAAAAACTTGCATATAAAACTGCACCTTATGGACTGCCTTATATTTATCACTGGATTCCAATTAAAGTCTAATTGAAGAGTAATGTTATTAGCAGTCATTTGGGGAATATATTTCAATTTTTCACCAGCTGCCTAGTTAGCATAGTTATCTCCATACCCCATTGATCACACATGTGCCAACACACAATTATGACCACATTGTGGTTTACTATAAAGATATCCCAACCGGGTATATTGGCGCATGAGTGATAAAGGAGGTGCCTCAAACCATGATCGTTGCATGTTTGTCCAATTTTTGTTTGTCTACATCTGTTGCGTGTTATATGTGTAATGCCTAGGGGTGGGTATTATTAGTTATAAGGATATATTCAATGTATGTGGCATGACAATTCATGTCGGTTCCAACAGTATTTTTATAATCTGTAAATAATAAATTAGTTTTCTGATATTTATCAATTAACTCTCACCTTATTTGTCTTTGATATCTGCAGTAGCCTCTTTTCACTCACCTTCATACGGGACTGCCGCCTCTTTGTGGTGCCCCCTGTGAGGGATTGAGTGCCTTCTCTATATAAGTTAAAGTGGAAGTAAACCCTCCTATCGGTTTCAGCCAAGGAAGCTGCCATCTTGGCCTCTGTTCAATCTTCAACTGCCATGATGCTGCACGTGTGATCAGTTATGATACCAGCCATTGGATGGTTTGACTGTTTGGTTGAAAGCATAGTCAATGTGACAGGTAGCATTTCCGGCATGCCATTTTTTTTTAACTATTTAAATCAAAGGGTTTACTTCCGCTTTAAGGGATTTTGCATCAACCAGCAGCGGAACCATTGAATCGTCCAAAGGTAAAAGAAGCAACTTTTTCCAGTTGATGGAAAATCCCAACAGATAGCCAAAGTACTGAATCACTGACATTGCGTTGGTAAAGGGATGTATCTGTGTCCCCCAGATAAAGAAGAGTATTGTCAGCGTATCGCCACCAGTGGTTCCAGGGCTGACGCAAATAGCAGGCCTGACAATGGGCACCTCTGTCGTGTGCCCCTGAAAAGAGGAAAAGTGTCCGTTAGATCTCCATTGATGCGTAACCTAGCTGTAAGGGGGTCACATACAATAATTTCACCCAGTTGATAAATTTATCTCTAATCCAAAGCACCTCAGGACCTCACACAGGTAAGGCCATTCAACACTTTTTTTCACTTCATTAAACTGAGCACGTTGTTTTTGCACCTCTGCCGAGAAGTCCGAAAACAAGAAATCTTGGAGTTGTCATTCATAAGAGCATCCCCCATTGATCTGGCCTTAGAGAGAATAACATCATGATCTTTTTAATTGAGCAGTTTAAACAGGAACGCTCTAGGATTGCTTCGAGGCAGGGGTCTAGTGGGGGGGGGGGGGGGACACAGTGTGTGCACCCCACTGCAAACATCTGTGAAAATGAGTCCTTCCGAAACTTATTCAGCAGCCATTGTATGAAATGTACAGGATTTTTCCCCTCCATCTTTTTTTAGGGATGTCTATGGCTCTGACATTATTCCTGTGAAGCCTGTTTTCTAAATCGCCAAGCCGCGCAGAATGTTCAGCCACCAACAATTGTTGAGCATGCGATTCCCTTTGCATGGGGCCCAGTCATCTTCCAGTGTACTGATGCGCCCTTCAATGGCTGGAATGCGGTCTCTCAGTTTTTGCATGTCTTGGCGGAGGAATGACATTTCAGCTTCTACCCCCTTAACCTTTGAGGTCAGAGCTGTAATGGAGAGGTTGCATGATGTGACTGCAGAGAAGATGTCTCGCAGCGTGGGTTCTGGCCCATGGGGTCTGGGGTCATGGCCATATGCGGGGCTTGAACAACAGGGGAGGTACTCCAGTGTCCCATGGAAGCAATGGTGCTGTCGGATCCTCGAGTGGCACTGTGTCATCAGTGTCGGACTGAGAGCCGCTGTGATCATCCTGCATGTCCCCATACAGCGCAGAGGAGTCCCGTGCAGCATGCACTTTTCCCCCTAGGAGATTATAAGTGTGTTTGAAAGTTTTCAGTAGGTTAGAATGAAGTCACTATTCATTATAGGGACACAGGACCCAGTTATTCTAATTGTTTTTTAATACAGGAGAAGTGATCAACAGCTGAACAGGGACAACCACACACAAATCAAATCGAATTTCAATCCATCTATTGTCAACAGCCTGTGGCTTCTACTAGTACTGTTACTAGTCTGGCATGTCTAAAAGGCCCCAAAGCTGGCTATAGACTAGAAGATTTTCATACAAAAATTCTTACAGTAATTTTGAGGACTTGGCAATTTTCAATCAAAAGTACCTACATTTTGTTTCCTTTTACCATCCAGTTTCAAAATGATTGTAATATCCCAAAAAAAAATCACATTTACTGTTAGAAACTTTGTTTTGAAATTTTCCACCCCACTCCTATGAATTTTCTTGACATTTGGGTAAAAAATTAATGTCAATTTGACCCCACTAAGTATTCAAAAATCATATTGTCTTGAAACAATTACTGGTAAATTTTAAGGCAGTGAAACTGATCAAATCACCTGTGCAAAATAATAGAAAGCCTGAAAACATGACCTGTTGGGGGTACTTGAGGACTGGAGTTGAGAAACTTTTGTTGTAAAGAATCTGGAATACTCCTGATAAACTATTTACTCCTCTCAAATAAATATCCATTTTGATGAGGATTTTTAGAAGAAATGGGTTGCTCCCGATGTGGATCCACTGATAATTCAGTCTTGGGTTGCTTTCACACTGCTCCGTTG
Source organism: Lithobates sylvaticus (assembly GCA_028564925.1). Classification (NCBI taxonomy): domain Eukaryota; kingdom Metazoa; phylum Chordata; class Amphibia; order Anura; family Ranidae; genus Lithobates; species Lithobates sylvaticus. The sequence goes on along the minus strand of CM053031.1, from coordinate 197,664,322 downwards.
CAAAATTTAGTAAAAACTGATCACTGTATTGGCGTCACTAGTGGTGTCAGTGACCCTCCCAGCCAGTGTCTGTTAGCACCAGATTGCCTGCCATCCTATTAGTCACATTATAGGTCACTGATCACTGCCATTACAGTAGAGCGTCTATACCTGCATAAATTCCACTATACAGTTATGCTCATTTTACATACCCTGGCAGAATTTATGATTTCTTAGCCATTTTTCAGAAAATATGAATGATGGCACAAAAATATATCTTTCACTCATGGTAAGTGTTTGGCTGAAGCCATTTATTATCAATCAACTGTGTTTATTCTTTTTAAATCATAAAAACAACAGAAACTACCCAAATGACCCTAATCAAAAGTTTACATACCCTGATGATTTTGGCCTGATAACATCCACACAAGTTGACACAAAGGTGTTTATATGGCTATTAAAGGTAACCATCCTCACATGTGATCTGTTTGCTTGTAATTAGTGTGTGTGTGTGTGTGTGTGTGTGTGTGTGTGTGTGTGTGTGTGTGTGTGTGTGTGTATATATATATATATATATATATATATATATATATATATATATATATATATATATATATATATATATATAAGGTCAATGCATTTCTGGACTCTTGACAGACCCTTGCATATTTCATCCAGTGCTGCACTGACGTTTCTGGACTCTGAGTCCTGGGGAAACCAAAAGAATTGTCAAAGGATCTGCGGGGAAAGGTAGTTGGACAGCTGTGTGAAGTTGGCACCCCATGTTTGTAAAACCTGAATAAAAATATACCATTCGTTTGTGCTTTTTTTTGCTGCAAAAATTAGCGTTTGTGCCGGTTCGGTTTCTGAGATATTAAACATTCAATTGAATGCAAGCCCCACCCACTTTGCACCCCATATTGCTGAATTTGAAAAACAAACGCACCATTCGTTTGTGCTGGTTTGTGCCGCAAAAATAAACGTTTGTGCTGCTTTGGTTGCGGAGATATTGTGCGTTTATAGTTGCTGCAACCCCGGCCACATTGCAACCAACATTACTGAATTTGAAAAACAAACGTGCCATTCGTTTGTGCCGCGTTTGTGCTGGTTTGTGCTGCAAAAATAAACGTTTGTGCCGCTTTGGTTGCAGAGATATTGGGGCTGATTTACTAAAATGAATGCGCAGCGCCGGTTCATACCATAATTGGTGCGCCAGATAAATTATTAAGTGAGCGTATGAACCGGCGCACACATAAGCGCAACACATAATATACCGGCGCACCGCGATAATAGTATGCCATTGATAATAGCGCAAGCTAACAGTCCATTCACACAGGGGCAACACGACTTCCAGCGCGACCTGGGGCGACTTACAACACGACTTGGGGCGACTTTAATAAAAAAAAAAAACGGCATGGGTTCCCCTCCAAGAGCATACCAGGCCTGAAAGCCTGGTATGGATATTAAGGGGAACCCCGCGCCAAAAAATAAATAAAAAAATGACGTGGGGGTCCCTCTCAAAATCCATTTCAGGTCTGGCATGGATTTTAAGGGGAACCCCACGCCAAAAATAAAATATAAAATGGCGTGGGTGTCCCCCTCAAAATCCATACTTGACCCTTATCCGAGCACGCAACTTAGCAGGCCGCAGGAAAAGAGGGGGGGAACGAGAGTGCGCCCCCCCTCCTGAACCGTACAAGGCCACATGCCCTCAACATTGGGAGGATGCTTTGGGGACTCCCCCAAAGCACTTTGTCCCCATGTTGATAAGGACAAGGGCCTCATCCTCACAACCCTTGTGCGGTGGTTGTGGGGGTCTGCGGGCGGGGGGCTTATCGGAATCTGGAAGCCCCCTTTAACAAGGGGACCCCCAGATGCTGGCCTCCCCCCTGTGTGAAATGGTAAGGGGGTACAAAAGTACCCCTACTATTTAACCAAAAAAGTGACAAAAGTGTTAAAAATGTCAGGAGACGGCCTTTGACAATTCCTTAAAGCAGAGCTCCACCCTATTCTAAGACCTAGATGTAAAATACTATACTCACCTAGCTCGAGCCGAAACGGTATTTTTTATTTTTTTTTACCTTTTTGATTTCTTGCTGCCATCCTGGGAGCTTGTGTCATAGTTCCCAGGAGTCAGTGCGGCGGCCTGGCCCGAGAGAGCGCGAGACTTGGAAACCGAACGCGACGACAGTCATGTTCGGTCTCTGCTATCACAACGGGGCGGGACTTTCGCCGCCGCTGCCCGTTGTGATGGCAACAGGAGCTGCTGACGGCGCTCCTATGCTGTTCGTACTGCGCATGCGCGAGATTAGAATGAATGGCCGTCAATCGAATCCCGGAAAAGAATGCCTGTGGGTTTCACATGCCCACAGGCAAGATGGAGAACGAGGCTAGAAATTTTATAAAGTGTTTTTAGAAGCGAAAAAACGAAAGTGCTAGAGACGGGACACGTGAGTTACTCATTTACAAAATTAATATCTTTATTAATGACTATTGTAAAAAAAAGACGTCAGGGGCAGTGGAGCCCCACTTTAATTAAAGTCTTCTTGCTTCTGGTTTTCTTCCTTCTTCCTTTCTTCATCCTTCGGTTTCTTCATCTTCTTCCTCCATCTTCTTCCTCCATCTTCTTCTTTCTCCGATCCGCTTCTTCTTGCTCCGGTGTTCTCGTCCGGCATCTTCCTCCACAGCGTCTCTTCTTCGTTATCGGGCCACTCCGCACAATGGGAGGCTCCCGCTGTGTGATGCTTCTCTTCTTCTGACAGGTCTTATATAACGGAGGCCGGGGCCACCCGGTGACCCCGCCCCCCTCTGATGCATGGAACCGTGCATCAGAGAGGGGCGGGGTCACCTGTCAAGAGAAGCATCACACAGCGGGAGCCTCCCATTGCACGGAGCGGCCCGATAACAAAGAAGAGACACTGTGGGAGGAAGATGCTGGCCGAGAACACCGGAGCAAGAAGAAGCGGATCGGAGGAAGAAGAAGATGGAGGAAGAAGATGAAGAAACCAAAGGATGAAGAAAGGAAGCAGGAAGAAGACCAGAAGAAAGAAGACTTTAACCACTTCAGCCCCGGACCAATTGGCAGCCAAAGGACCAGGCCCCTTTGCGATTCGGCACTGCGTTGCTTTAACTGACAATTGCGTGGTTGTGCGACGTGGCTCCAAAACAAAATTGGCGTCCTTTTTTTTCCCACAAATAGAGCTTTCTTTTGGTGGTATTTGATCACCCCTGCGTTTTTTATTGTTTGCGCTATAAACAAAAATAGAGCGACAATTTTGAAAAAAATGCAATATTTTTGCTATAATAAATATCCCCAAAAAATATATAAAAAAAATGTTTTCCTCAGTTACGCCCGATACGTATTCTTCTACATATTTTTGGTAAAAAAAATTGCAATTAGCGATTATTGATTGGTTTGCGCAAAAGTTATAGCGTTTACAAAATAGGGGATAGTTTTATAGCATTTTTCTTAATATTTTTTTTTTACTAGTAATGGTGGCGATCAGCGATTTTTTATTGTGACTGCGACATTATGGCGGACACATTGGACATTTTTGACACATTTTTGGGACCATTGTCATTTATACAGCAATCAATGCTATTTAAATGCATTGATTTCTGTATAAATGACAGTTGTAGTGAAGGGGTTAACCACTAGGGGGAGGGGTGGGGTTATGGGCTGTGACATGTGTTTTTTTTACATTAGGGGGCGGGGCTGACGTCTGACGTCATTGATCAGCTTTCCCGATGACCGGGAACAGCCAATCAATGACAGGCAGAGTAGGAAGTGCGGGGAGAGGTTTGTTTACACATACCTCTCCCCGTTCTTCAGCTCCGTGACCCGATCGCGGGACACCAGCGGCGATCGGGTCCTCTGGTCCCGCGGCCGGGGTCACGGAGCTCCCGACCGGGTCGCGAGCGCGCCGCTGGCGGCGCGCACGCAACCCATGGGCAGGCATTTAAAGGATCACGTATAGGTACGTGATTTTGCCTGCCCGTGCCATTCTGCACACGTATAGGTACATGAGGCGGTCGGGAAGCGGTTAATAAAGGAATTGTCAAAGACCGTCTCCTGTCATTTTTAACACTTATGCCACTTTTTTGGTGAAATGGTAGGTAAGTACCATTTCACACAGGGGGGGAGGCCGGGATCTGGGGGTCCCCTTGTTAAAGGGGGCTTCCAGATTCCGATAAGCCCCCCGCCCGCAGACCCCACAACCACCAGGCAAGGGTTGTGGGGATGAGGCCCTTGCTCTCATCAACATGGGGACAAGGTGGGTCCCCCCCAAAGCATCCTCTTAATGTTGAGAGTTGAGGGCATGTGGCCTGGTACGGTTCAGGGGGGGCGCTCTCTTGTCCCCCCTCTTTTCCTGTGGCCAGCCAGGTTGCGTGCTCGGATAAGGGTCTGGTATGGATTTTGAGGGGGACCCCCACGCCATTTTTTATTTATTTTTTTGGCGCGGGGTTCCCCATAAAATCCATGCCAGACCTGAAGGGCCTGGTATGCTCTTGGAGGGGAACCCATGCCGTTTTAAAAAAAATTAAAGTCGCCTGGTCTGGGGGCGACTTAAATTCGTGTTGTAAGTCGCCCCAAGTTGTGTTGTAAGTCGCCCCAAGTTGTGTTGTAAGTCGCCCCAAGTCGTGTTGTAAAGTCCGCCCCAAGTCGTGTTGTATGTTGCCCCAAGTCACGCTGGAAGTCGTGTTGCCCCTGTGTGAATAGACTGTTAGCGTGCGCTATTATCAATGGCATACTATTATCGCGGTGCGCCGGTATATTATGTGTTGCGCTTATGCGTGCGCTGGTTCATACGCTCACTTAATAATTTATCTGGTGCACCAATTATGGTATGAGCCGGCGCTGCGCATTCATTTTAGTAAATATGCCCTAATATCTCCGCAACCAAAGTGGCACAAACGTTTATTTTTGCGGCACAAACGAATGGCGCGTTTGTTTTTCAAATTCAGTAATATTGGTTGCAAAGTGGGCGGGGTTGTAGCAACTATAACGCACAATATCTCTGCAACCAAATCGGCCCAAATGTTTATTTTTGCGGCACAAACCAGCACAAACGCGGCACAAACGAATGGCGCGTTTGCAACCCATATTGCTGAATTTGAAAAACAAACGCGCCATTCGTTTGTGCCGCATTTGTGCTGCAACAATAAACGTTTGTGCCGCTTTGGTTGCAGAGATATTGTGCGTTATAGTTACTACAACCCCGCCCACTTTGCAACCCATATTGCTGAATTTGAAAAACAAAGTGGGCGGGGTTGTAGCAACTATAACGCACAATATCTCCACAACCAAAGCGGCACAAACGTTTATTGTTGCAGCACAAACGCGGCACAAACGAATGGCGCGTTTGTTTTTCAAATTCAGCAATATGGGTTGCAAAGTGGGCGGGGTTGCAGCAACTATAACGCACAATATCTCCGCAACCAAATCGGCACAAACGTTTATTTTTGCAGCACAAACCAGCACAAACAAATGGCGCATTTGTTTTTCAAATTCAGCAATATGGGTTGCAAAGTGGGCGGGGTTGCAGCAACTATAACGCACAATATCTCTGCAACCAAATCGGCATAAACGTTTATTTTTGCAGCACAAACGCGGCACAAACAAACGGCACGTTTGCAACCAACATTACTGAATTTGAAAAACAAACGTGCCATTCGTTTGTGCCGCGTTTGTGCTGCAAAAATAAACGTTTGTGCTGCTTTGGTTGCAGAGATATTGTGCGTTATAGTTGCTGCAACCCCGCCCACTTTGCAACCAACATTACTGAATTTGCAACCCCGCCCACTTTGTTTTTCAAATTCAGTAATGTTGGTTGCAAAGTGGGCGGGGTTGCAGCAACTATAACGCACAATATCTCTGCAACCAAAGTGGTACAAACGTTTATTTTTGCAGCACAAACGTGGCACAAACGAATGGCACGTTTGTTTTTCAAATTCAGTAATGTTGGTTGCAAACGTGCCATTTGTTTGTGCCGCGTTTGTGCTGCAAAAATAAACGTTTGTGCCGCTTTGGTTGCACAGATATTGTGCGTTATAGTTGCTACAACCCCGCCCACTTTGTTTTTCAAATCCAGCAATATGGGTTGCAAAGTGGGCGGGGTTGCAGCAACTATAACGCACAATATCTCTGCAACCAAAGCGGCACAAACGTTTATTTTTGCGGCACAAACACGGCACAAACGAATGGCGCATTTGTTTTTCAAATTCAGCAATATGGGGTGCAAAGTGGGCGGGTCTTGCATTAAATTGAATGTTTAATATCTCAGAAACCGAACCGGCACAAACGCTAATTTTTGCGGCACAAATCAGCACAAACGAATGGTATATTTTTATTCAGGTTTTACAAACATGGGGTGCCAACTTCACACAGCTTAGTTGGACTGTATAAAACAGGAAAGGTACAGTGCCTTGCAAAAGTATTCACCCCCTTGGCTTTTTATTTATTTTGTTACATTAGAGCCTTTTAGTTCAATGTTTTTTTTTAATCTGAATTATATGTGATGGATCAGAACACAATAGTCTATGTTGGTAAAGAAAATTAGAAAAATATATACATCAAACTATTTTTCAGAATTAAAAAAATGATAATTGGCAAGTGCGTATATATTCACCCCCTTTGTTATGAAGCCCATGAAAAGCTCTGGTGCAACCAATTACCTTCAGAGGTCACATAATTAGTGAAATGATGTCCACCTGTGTGCAATCTAAGTGTCACATGATCTGTCATTACATATACAAGCCAAGCCAAGCGGCTGCAACACCTAAGCAAGAGGCACCACTAACCAAACACTGCCATGAAGACCAAGGAACTCTCCAAACAAGTAAGGGACAATGTTGTTGAGAAGTACAAGTCAGGGTTAGGTTATAAAAAAAATATCTAAATCTTTTATGATCCCTAGGAGCACCATCAAATCTATCATAACCAAATGGAAAGAACATGGCACAATAGCAAACCTGCCAAGAGACGGCCGCACACCAAAACTCACACACCGGGCAGGGAGGTCATTAATCGGAGAGGCAGCACAGAGACCTAAGGTAACCCTGGAGGAGCTGCAGAGTTCCACAGCAAAGACTGGAGTATCTGTACATAGGACGACAATAAGCCGTACGCTCCATAGATTTGGGCTTTGTGGCAGAATGGCCAGAAGAAAGCCATTACTTTCAGCAAAAAACAAAATGGCACGTTTTAAGTTTGCGAAAAGGCATGTGGGAGACTCCCAAAATGTATAGAGAAAGGTGCTCTGGTCTGATGAGACTAAAACTGAACTTTTTGGTCACCAAAGAAAACGCTATGTCTGGCGCAAATCCATCACATCACCCAAAGAACACCATCCCCACAGTGAAACATGGTGGTGGCAGCATCATGCTGTGGGATGTTTTTCAGCAGTTGGGACTGGGAAACTGGGCAGAGTTGAGGGAAAGATGGATAGTGCTAAATACAGGCATATTCTTGAGCAAAACCTGTACCACTCTGTGATTTGAGGCTAGGACGGAGGTTTACCTTCCTGCAGGACAATGACCCCCAAACACACTGCTAAAGCAACACTTGAATGGTTTAAGGGGAAACATGTAAATGTGTTGGAATGACCTAGTCAAAGCCCAGACCTCAAGCCAATCTGTGTTCAGACTTAGATTGCTGTTCACAAGTGCAAACCATCCAACTTGAAGGAGCTGGAACAGTTTTGCAAGGCGGCATGGGCAAAAATCCCAGTGGTAAGATGTGGCAAGCTCATAGAGACTTATCCAAAGCGACTTGGAGCTGTGATAGCTGCAAAAGGTGGCTCTACAAAGTATTGACTTTAGGGGGGTGAATAGGTATGCACATTGACTTTTTCTGCTATTTTTTCCTATTTGTTGTTTGAAGATTTTTTTTTTATTATTGTGAAGCAAAGTTGTGGGCATGTTCTGTAAATTAAATGATGCAAATCCTCAAACAATCCATTTTAATTCCAGGTTGTGAGGCAACAAAACACGAAAAATGCCAAGGGGGGTGAATACTTTTGCAAGGCACTGTATATAAATAGATATCCAAGGAATTGAGAATGTCAATCAGCAGTGTTCAAACTCTAATCAAGAAGTGGAAAATGAGGGGTTCTGTTGAAACCAAACCACGGTTGGGTAGACAAACTAAAATTTCAGCCACAACTACCAAGAAAATTGTTCGGAATGCGAAGAAAAACCCACAAATAACTTCAGGTGAAATACAGGACTCTCTGAAAACATGTGGTGTGGCTGTTTCAAGATGCACAGTAAGGAGGCACTTGGAGAAAGATGGGTTGCATGGTTGAGTCGCCAGAAGAAAGCCATTACTACGCAAATGCCACAAAGTATCCCACTTACAATACGCCAAACAGCCCACAGACAAGCCTCAAACCTTCTGGCACAAAGTAATTTGGAGTGATGAGACCAAAATTTAGCTTTTCGGCCACAACCATAAATGCTACATTTGGAGAGGAGTCAACAAGGCCTATGATGAAAGGTACACCATTCCTACTGTGAAACACAGGTGGATTGCTGATGTTTTGGGGATGTCCGTCATGCCCCCGGGCGTTGACGTCATAAGGGTTGGGGCCTCCGGATGAAGTCGCACAGTGACCCCGCCCCATGCCAATATAAGTAGTGGCACACCGTGCACCAAGCTTTGAGTCGACATCGGAAGAAAAACAGAGGGAGAAGACAGCAGAGAAGACCCAGCAGAAGACAAATGGACAGAGGGAGAAGAACCGGAGAGGGCTAGAAGACATCAGCGGAGAGCAGAGAAGACCCGGAGAGGGGAGAAGAACCAGCAAAGGCAGAAGACATCAGCGGATGAGGCAGAAGAGCCGGAGAGGGGAGAAGAAATCGGAAGTGACTGCGAGCTGCCTTAATTAATTTAAAAACCTGTGTACTGTTTAATTTTTTACACTTTTTTTTTAGGTGAATGGGTAAGGGTACAATGTATCCCCTACTCATTTACATAGGGTGGGGGGCCGGTATCTGTGGGCTTCAAAATTCGGATGAGCCCCCCCCCCAGCTCACAGACCCCAACAACCAAGGGCCAGGGTTGTCGGGAAGAGGCCCTTGTCCTCATCAACATGGGAACGAGGTGCTTTGGGAGCCCCAAAGCACCCACCCCCCATGTTGAGGGCATGCGGCCTGGTATGGTTCAGGAGAGGGAGCGCTTGCCTTCCGGGCTGCGTGCTCGGATATGGGTCTGGTATGGATTTTGGGGGGGACCTTTTCGGCGCGGGGGTTCCCCTTAACCGATTCAGCCCCGGAAGATTTTACCCCGTTCCTGACCAGAGCACTTTTTACAATTTGGCACTGCGTCGCTTTAACTGACAAATGCGCAGTCGCTGTACCCAAATGAAATTTGTGTCCTTTTTTTTCCCTACAAATAGAGCTTTCTTTTGGTGGTATTTGATCACCTCTGCGTTTTTTATTTTTTGCACTATAGACAAAAAAAGTGACAATTTTGAAAAAAAAAAATATGTTTTACTTTTTGCTATAATAAATATCCCCACATTTTTTTTTTTTTTAAACTAATTTCTTCATCAGTTTAGGCCAATATATATTCTACATATTTTTTGTAAAAAAAAAAAAATTGCAATAAGCGAACTATGGGAAAGATTTATGGCATTTTTATTATTCTTTTTTTTATAGTAATGGCGGTGATCTGCGATTTTTAGCGGTATTGCAACGGACAGATCTGAGACTTTTGACACTTTTTTGGGACCATTGGCATTTATACAGCGATCAGTGCTATAAAAATGCACTGATTACTGTGTAAATGTCACTGGCAGGGAAGGGGTTAACACTAGGGGGCAATCAAGGGGTTAAATGTGTGTTCCCTCAGCATGTTCTAAATGTGTGGGGATGTGAGTGACTAGGAGAGGAGCCATATCGTTTTTCCTACCTCATAGGAAGAAACGGTATGGCGCTTCTCCCTTATGGGATTTCACCCAGGAGAGCCATTGTGCCGCAGTATATCTGTGTGACACGGTCGGTAAGTGGTTAAAATCTATACCAGACCAAAGGGCCTTGTATGGTCTTGGAGGGGGAACCCATGCTGTTTTTTAAAAAAAAAAAAGTTTGCGTGGGGTTCCCCATCATCGCACAAGTCTCATTCCAAAGTTGGATCAGTTAAGACCGTGATCCAACTTTGATCGGACTTCAGTAATATTCAATGGGCTGAAGTAGGACTTGGATCTTGGATCTGACACCCTAAAATGGTTTATTCACATTCCAACCACCAGTTTATAATCATTAGGGGTGCAACGGATCGTCACTGATCCGTGATCCGAATGGATCACCCTGTTCGGATCGGCACACACGGCGATCCGTGGATCGCTCCACTGCCTCAGCCTTAGGAAAGGCCGCGGCTTTGGCCTAGCTCCGGAGCGGCGGCCATCTTGGTACACCCGGCAGCCGTTTACAATGTGATCGCTCCGTCAAATGACAGAGAGATCACTTGTAAACAAACCTCTCTCCCCTCTGTGTACTGATCGGTACAGTGGAGGGGAGAGATCGGATGGCAGCAGCGTAGTGGGCTGGATCTGTAGTGCCCACAGCGCTGCTCTGTGATAATTGTAGTCACATCCATCCATGCTCAGCCATCCCTCCATACCCTGCCAATACTCTGCCATACCCAGCCATACTCTGCAATACTCGGTGATACCCAGCCATACTCTGTAATACCCAGCCATACTCGGCGATACCCAGCAGTACCCAGCCGTACTCAGCCAATATTACAGCGGGGGCGATGACGTGGATATTACAGTGGGGGAGATGATGTGGATAATACAGTAGGGGAGATGTCCATTACAGTGGGGGAGATGACGTGTATATTACAGTGGGGACTATATGGTGGTGGAATTTTCACAGGTTTTTGCAAATTCAATTATTTGCTGATCCGAAAAATGATCCGATCCATGACTCTGATCCGAGGAACGATCCGATCCGTGAGTTTTTTGATCCGTTGCACCCCTAATAATCATAGATGGTCTCCATTAAGGATACTTTTTAGTCTTGGTGGACATCAAGGATGTGTACTTGCAAATCCCCATCTTTCCACCATAACAACTCTATCCTGTTTTACTGTGGGCGTAACACTATCAGTTTGTAGTCCTACCATTTGGCCTTTCGCCCCCACTGCCAGTGTTCATCAAGGTTCTGGCCTGGCTGCTAATATTCCTATGCTCTTAGAGCATTTCCGATGTGGAATACCTAGACAGCCTCTTACTAAGTGAAAAGTCAGCTCAAATTCTGGCCAACAATGTGATGTCGAATCAAATTCTGAATGAATGAATGAATGAATGATTTGTATAGCGCTGCAACTGCGAACTGAATCGCCTCGAGGCGCTTGACTGCTCATGTTGGGATGCCATGTATTAGAAGAGGTGGGTCTTGAGTTTTTTCCTGAAGGCCTGATGGTTTTCTTCCATGCGGATGTTGTTTGGTAGAGCGTTCCATAGCCGGGGTCCCTGTACTGCGAATCTTCGTTCTCCCTTCGATTTGTAGCGGGCTTTGGGGATGAGAAGGCGATTTTGGTTTGTTGATCGAAGTCTGCGATTCGGTATGTATTTTTCTATTTTCTCACAAAGGTATTGAGGCGCATTTCCTTGTGTACATTTGTGGGTGAGGCAGAGGGTCTTGAATGTGATCCTGTCTTTTACCTTGAGCCAATGGAGCATCCTTAGGGATGGGGAGATGGATTCCCAGGGTTTCTTTCCGGTGACTATTCTTGCTGCTGTGTTTTGGACAATTTGAAGGCGCGCAATCTGGTAATCCGGTAATCCTATGTAGAGTGAGTTTGCATAGTCGAGCCGTGAATTGATGATCGTTCCTACTACTACCGCTTTTTCCTTTTCCGGGATGAAGGGGATGAGTCTGCGTAGCATGCGAAGGAGATGGTGGGATCCGCTGATTACGGATCCTATTTGTGCCTCCATTGTCATCTCTGAATCAAAGATTACTCCGAGGCTTTTGGCTTTGTTGCTTGGAAGGATGGTCTGTCCCAAGATGGTTGGTGGTGTCCAAGGGGTCTTCGTCTTTTTCCTTGAGTTTGCGTCGAGGAGCAGTAATTCTGTTTTTGATCCATTTAGTTTGAGGGAGCTAGTGGTCATCCAGTCATCTATCAATGTGAGACATTTTCCTAGTTCCTGGTATTGGTCTTTTTGTCCGGTGATCCGGAAGTACAGTTGAGTGTCGTCCGCGTATGAGTGGAAGCACAGATCCAATTTGCTAATAATTTTGAAGAGTGGTCGGATGTAAATGTTGAACAGTACTGGTGACAATGGTGATCCTTGAGGGACTCCATAAGTGATTGCCCGAGTTTCCGAAGTGAAGGCTCCTAGTTTCACTGTTTGTGACCGGTTTCCTAAGAAGGAAGCGAACCATGGCAGATCTCCATCTGTAACTCCTGCCACTTCCTTGAGGCGGCTGAGAAGCATGTTGTGGTCCACTGTGTCGAACGCCGCACTGAGATCCAGCAATACCAGAAGACACGATTCTCCCTCATCCGCTGCTTCTAGGGCGTCATCCCATATTTTCAGAAGTGCCGTTTCTGTGCCATGGCCTGGGCGGAAGCCCGATTTGTAGTGGGTCTAGGAGCTTGTGTGTGTCCAGATGAAGTTGAAGCTGTTGTACTACTGCTTTCTCCATGATCTTGGAAATGGTGTTCAGGCTTGTTACCGGTCTGCGATTGTTCGGATCCTTGGGGTCGAGGTTGGGTTTCTTTAGTAATGGTTTGATGATGCCTTGCTTGAGGGAATTCGGAACCAATCCTTCTTTGAACGACTGATTTACTAGGTGTGTGATAGCGGGGGCCAGAATGTCGGAGCATTCTTTCAAGAGTTTTGTGGGGATGATGTCGTTTGGCGAGGTGCTGTCTCGGAGGCTCTTGATGACATTTTTGGTTTCATCCGTTGTGATCGGGGTAAGTGAAAAATGTGGTGCTTGTGCGCTGTGGATGTAAAATTCCTTACCTGGGTTGAGTTGAGTAGAGCTGGTTGTTGTTTTTTTTTTGTTGAATTATTTTCTGAATGTTGTCTATTTTGTTGATGAAAAAATCTGATAATTTGTTGCAGTATTCTTGAGTTTCGTTTCCTAGGGGCTCAAGGCAGGTGGGGTTCATAGTCTGGGCGACTAGTTTGAAAAGTTCCCGTGGTCGGTTTAAGGCTTTTGAGAGGGTGTTTGAGACATGTTCTTTTTTTGCTGTGAAAATTGCTTTATGATATCTCTTGGTGAGTATTCTGTAGTTTGTGTGATTTTCCTTTGTGGTGTTTCTTCTCCAGGCTCTTTCTGCTCTTCTGTGTTCCCGTTTCAGTAGAGTAAGCGTGCCATTAAACCAACCAGAATTTTTTTTGCGGATGGGTACTCGATGTTTCGGGGCGACTGCGTCTGCTGTTTGTAGAAGTGCCTTGTTTATGAAGCTGAGTATTCGTTCTGTTGAGTGGTTTTGATTTAGTGTACCCATTTTGTGTGTTAGTGTGGTTTTGAAGATTTCTGAATGTAGTTTCTTCTGCGATCTAATCCAGTGTGTTGTTGCTGCTGGGTTTGGTTTTTGCAGGGAGATGTTGGTGGCGATCTCAAATTTGATAGCGTGGTGGTCTGACCATGGTAGCGCTATGTTGTCTTGAATGCTGATGTCCGTATTTTGCTTGAAGATGAGGTCCAGGATGTGACCCGACCCATGTGTGGGAGCCTTTACTAGTTGTTGAAGCCCTAGGTCTTCCAGTTGATTGATGCAGGTGGTGGCGATGGGGTCTTCGGTGGAATTCGCCCAGAGGTTGAAATCTCTGAGTACCAGAATCTTGTTGTTTTTCAGGGTGTGTGCCGAGATGAATTCCGTGAGTGGTATCGGTAGATTTGTCTTTGGTCCTGGTGGTCTGTAGCATAGCAGCATGTGGATGGTTTCTTGTGGTGTGGTTTGCATCTGTAGAGTAAGTGTCTCCATAAACGTTGCTTTGTTCTGTACCGTAGGTTTGACGAGCGCTAGATGAGCTTTGAAGATCACTGCTAGGCCTCCTCCTTTTTTTCCTTTCCGATGCTCGGTTAGGATCCTGTAGTTTTCTGGCACTAATTCTGTTAGGATGGTGTTGCAGTCGGGTGTTAGCCAGCTTTCCGTGATGAAGAGGCAATCTATGTTGTTTTGTGTGATGAAGACATGGATTTCGTGCCTGTGCTTGACTGCCGATCTGGTGTTAATCAAAGCGCATGCTAACTGTTGCGGTTGAGTTGTAGTCTTCTTATGTTTGATCGTTGCTTGTGGATCGATTCTTAGTAGTCGTTCTTTTTGTAATGTTTTTTGAATGTCGGTCGGTAGAGTTGCGGTCAAATTTCTTAGTCTGCATAGGGACTCTGCTGAGTATTTGAAATTGCACATGTTGAGGTGCTCCAAAAAAATTCCCTGCTGTACAACAATAGTTTGGTTGAATCACAAAGCTTTGGAAATCAGTGCTGCAACCAACAAATCTATTTGAATATTGTGGGTCTTATACTATACATAATCCAGGCCAAAGTTTTTTATTTTTGGAGAGGCGTTCTGGACACCTTATTGGTGCAGGGGATTTGGATGCTGGAGAAATACTGTTTTCTGATCAACTTTCTAAAGCTCTGTGTTCTCCCTACAACACTGGCACATACTGTCACAATTCTGTCAGATAAAGCCACAGTTATGGCATACATCAACCATCAGTCAAAGAACCAGAAGTATGGCTGTGGCAAAAGAAATAAAAAGTATTCTAGTCTGGCCAGAACAGCACATTATGGCCTTGTCTGCCGACTTAGGCAGGGAGACTACCTCGGACAGCAGCAACTGGACCCCAAGGAAAGGTTCCGGAACCTGTGTTACAGGTGAAAAATGTCAGTTGTGGACTTTTAGCATCTAGATTCAACAAACCACATGTATTTCTCAGGGTGCAGTGGATGCTCAAGTGGCTCAGTGGGATCTATACAGCTGATTTTTGCTATTCCGGTACCTAAAGAAGAACTCCAGATTTTCCTCCCAAAATAACAGATGCATTGTACATGTAAATGAATCAACACCCCACTGTCAGTTTTTGTGTAACTTACCTCTTTTAGCTGTATACAGTAGGTTTCTCTGTCTGTGATGTCACTCCTCCTGGCTGAATGTTTAAGTTTCCTGACTTCCTGTTTCCTTCCCTTGCCAGTGCCAATACTCACCCTGTTTACACTGGCCTGCATATTTAACTGAGCAGGTTTGAATTCTAATTGTGATCCATTTAATCCTACCCAGCAGCAGCACAGATAGCCTTCAGAACAGGCTGAGTATGAAGGGGTTTCCATTTTGAATAATGCTATGATCTGTGAGGCAGGACTTGAGAGGTGTGACTGGGCAGGACTGAATGCTAATTAGGATGTGTTCAATCCCACCCAGAGTCAGAGCTGTGAAGGAAGTTGCATCATTTGCAGAGTCTGAAAGACCACAAAGGGGAGTGTTACAAACTGTGAGGCACTGCAGGAACTGACTATGGAAGGAAGTCTATCGGCAGAATACGCAGTGTCACAGGACACAAAGCCACAAATAAACCCACAATATCAGGGATCTGCAGACAACAGAGCAACATGGCACATGGGTATGATCTATGCTGGGATTGAGAGCATTTCTATTTATAGTGAAAAGAAAGTTGGAGTTCAGCTTTAAGCTCCTTTTTTGTGTACTCTAGGGGATTGAGATGCAGGGCATTCTGTTGATTCTCATAACACCCAACTTACCCAGGGGTGTGGATTTCCCACCTTAAGTAGAAGTTTACTACCCTGCTGCATGGTGGCTTTAACAGTACGGCTGTTGAAACCCAGGTTTTCCTTTTTTTTTTTTTTTTTTTTAAATTATTTTTATTAAATTGTGAACATACATACAAGTTCTTCCATATAATTTCCAATACAGAAATATAAAACATTCAAATAAATAAATAAAAATTTTTTTGGATCTATCCCTCTCCATTGGCCAAATTTCGGAAAAAAATATAGTCAAAGCATTTTCTTATACTTTCTCCTTTCCTCTCTCCCTATCTCCTTGTTTCCTGTTAAGTGTGGAGGCGAGGATACTGCGCCCTTAGCTCCCCATCGAAACCCAGGTTTTCAGAGGCGGGATTCTCTCTAATTCTAGTAATTACCATGTTATTAAAAGCTACAAAGTTTACATCTCACAAAAGCTATTGCTCATGGAATGCTTACTTTGCCTGGTACAAGGAAAGAAGTTTTCACCTAGGAAATATTCAGAAGAATCCTTGTCTTTCTACAATCCGGCCTGGATCAGCATTTGACCCGAAGTACCATCAAGGGACAAATTTTAAGCTCTTGCAGTCTTATTCTGATGACAGCCTTCCATTCATGGGTTAGAACTTTTCTACAGGGAGTTGCTACGACTTTGTGGGATTTGAATTTGATTCTATAAACGTTTCAAAAAACAGCTTTTGAACTTATGCAGGATATTTTACTCACAGGGTTGCACTGTCTGTTATGATCTCTAAAAGGCTTGTTTCTGAGGTGGCAGTCTTGTCCTGTACAGTACCCTTTCTAGTCTTACGCAAGGACCAAGTGGTACTGAGGCGGCCCAGAGCCTCCTTCCTTCCCAAGGTAGTTTTAAGCCTCTCAGCTCAACCAGTACATTGTTCTTTCATTCCATAACATCGAAAGGAGATTTCCATTCACAGTTTAGATTGTGTTGTGTTGCTCCGGGTGAATCTTAGGCATGTTTGCAGAGGTCTAGTTGCAGTTGAGAAGGTCTAGTGTACTGGTTTTTTTTTTTTCCACACCTGAGACCTAAGTGATCCATTATTAGTCACAGGTGAAGCTCATATAACAAGGCGACAACACTTATGTCTTGGCAAAAATTGACTCAATGGGCTTTACCAAGCTTTGAATATTAAAATACTTTTTGTCAGTTTCGTTTTGCACTGAAACATTATTACAAAAGCTGTTAGGATTAAAATGACCCATTTCTTGTAACAAAATCTTGATTAGAAATATATTTTAGCGGCACTTCAGGTCAATTTGTACACAAGCGACAAGACTTTTTTGTCAGGGACTGTACATCAAATATCTGGACAGCTTCCTAACATTCAAAACTCTAGTTCAAATGTTACATTTGTTAGTTATTAACTCAAAGACTCATTCATACTAAATAAGGGAGAACTTTTTTAAAACCGTATTCAATTTTGAATATTAAGAATATAACATTCCCCTCTGAAATATGAATAATAACCATATTTCATATTTTTATCATCCATACGTCATTTATGTCACACACACTCTGTCTTTGATCTAATATTTCCAGATGTATTTTCATTTGTAACTGAGTCTGCAATTCCAAAACCCATTCTTCTTTTAAGCTTATTTTGCAATAAATCATCCCCTCTCCTGATTTCATTTCTAATTTGATAATATAATTTTTTCATTCTAAACATTAAGATATTGATATTGCCGGTTTCAGCCGGCGATTCCCTGCACCATAAGAATGATTATAGCGGCTGTTCCGCTGCTTGATCGTTCTTACGGGCGGCGGGAGGGGATGCCCCTCCCGCCACCCTCCGGTGCTTCTACCGACTCACCGCTTCCATCGGTGAGTCGGACACAGGATCCGCCGGCCCCAGGATGGTGATCATAGAGATTTCCGGCAGACCAGATGGTCGCCGGAGTCTCTATGATCGTTCGGAGGCCTCTGCATTCAAATAACGGCGGCGCCTCGGCTGGGAAGCAGTGATCGTTTTTTTTTTTTATTTAAGGCTTCCCAGCCTAAAATGTGAGATGTAGGTCCTTATTGACCCCATATCTCACTGTAAATAGGTCAGATCGTGCCATATTCCTATTACAAGGGATGCTTACATTCCTTGTAATAGGAATAAAAGTAATCAAATTATTATTATTTTTTTTTTTAAAGTGTCAAAATAAAAGTAAAATTAACAATAAAAAAAAATTTAAAGCGCCCCTGTCCCTGTGAGCTCGTACGCAGAAGCAAACGCATACCTAAGCCCCGCCCACATATGAAAACGGTGTTCAAACCACACATGTGAGGTATCGCCGCGAACGTTAGAGCGAGAGCAATAATTCTAGCCATAGACATCCTCTGTAACTCAAAATATGTAACTAGTAAAAAAAATTTAAAGCGTCGCCTATGGGGATTTTTAAATACCAAAGTTTGCGCCATTCCACAAGCGCGTGCAAATTTGAAGTGTGACATGTTGGGTATCTATTTACTCAACGTATCTTCATCTTTCACATTATGCAAAAAAAATAGTTTTTTTTAAAGCATGAAACTGTTTTTTTCTGAAAAAAACGCGTTAAAAAATTGCTGCGCAAATACTATGCGAGATAAAAAGTTGCAACGACTGCCATTGTATTCTCTAGGGTCTTTGCTAAAAAAACATATATAATGTTTGGGGGCTCTATGTAATTTTCTAGCAAAAAAATTTGGAAGTTTACATGTAGGAGAGAAATGTCAGAATTGGCCTGGATCTCAAGTGGTTAAACATAACTGGAATATAATGAATAACATAATAATAAAAAGAACTATAGGATGTGAAAAAATATTTCCTGCTGCTGAAGTTATTGAAGTTTTTCCCCAAATTGATTGCAATAAATGTATATTGATTGGTTTGCGTAAAAGTTATAGCGTCTACAAAATAGGGGATAGATTTATAGCATTTTTGTTATAATTGTTTTACTAGTAATGCCGGCGATCTGCGATTTTTATCATGACTGTGACATTATGGCAGACATATCGGACACTTTTGACACATTTTTGGGACCATTCGCATTTATACAGCGATCTGTGCTATGAAAAAGCATTGATTACTGTATAAATGTAACTGGCAGGGAAGTGGTTAACACTAGGGGGTGATCGAGGGGTTAATATGTTCCCTATGGGAGTGATTTTTTTATTTATTTTAATTCTTTATTTTATAAGATTAACATCGTACAAAAAAGGAAAACGTACATTTACTTATTCTTTATGATATACAAATCATTTTCCCTCCTCCCCACCTTGCACCAACCTCTAAAGGCAAATAATTTCACAGTTTTTTTTTTCTTTTCCATTTAGCGCCCTTATCGAATTATGAATTACTGGGTTATCTCCATGTTTTTTTAAACTCGTTCCACACTTCCCATTTTGTCTTTTCGTTCTATCCCTTCTGCCTGTTCTTCCCTCCTTTTATCTAGACTCTCCAATTTTTGTAGAGTGCTTACGCAGACTATGCAATCCCAGGGGCGGACTGACCAGGCGGTCATTCAGGCGCCACCCGAGGCCATTAGGGTCGGGACTCGGCCACATGAGAGGCCACTTGAAGCGGCTGTATTACATGCCGTGATGCCGATTATAATACTGCTAACGGCGCGCTTCTCCCCGCCGTCCCCTCCTTCCCTCCTGTCCATCCCAGGTACTTGTACTGTATGCGTCAAGACATCATGTGACCTGGGACAGACGAGAAGAGTGGGGGGGGGGCGGCGGGGAGCAGCGCGCCATTAGAAGTATTATTACCGGCATCGGGTGACTCGGTGAGTGAGACACCAGGGCTGCCACAAGTGATCGGGGGGGAGTACAGATGTATGGGCCCCCGGGCCCCAACATGACCGCAGGAAGGCCCATGATACTCCCCTGGTCCCCCTGTGTGTGTTCTCCCTCCAATGTCCCCCTAAGTGTGTGTTCTCCCTCCAGTGTCCCCATGTGTGTGTTCTCCCTCCAGTGTCCCCATGTGTGTGTTCTCCCTCCAGTGTCCCCCTGTGTGTGTGTTCTCCCTCCAGTGTCCCCCTGTATGTGTGTTCTCCCTCCAGTGTCCCCCTGTATGTGTGTTCTCCCTCCAGTGTCCCCCTGTATGTGTGTTCTCCCTCCAGTGTCCCCATGTGTGTGTTCTCCCTCCAGTGTCCCCCTGTATGTGTGTTCTCCCTCCAGTGTCCCCCTGTATGTGTGTTCTCCCTCCAGTGTCCCCCTGTATGTGTGTTCTCCCTTCAGTGTCCCCCTGTATGTGTGTTCTCCCTCCAGTGTCCCCCTGTATGTGTGTTCTCCCTCCAGTGTCCCCATGTGTGTGTTCTCGCTCCAGTGTCCCCCTGTGTGTGTGTGTTCTTGCTCCAGTGTCCCCCTGCGTGTGTGTTCTCGCTCCAGTGTCCCCCTGCGTGTGTGTTCTCGCTCCAGTGTCCCCCTGCGTGTGCGTTCTCCCTCCAGTGTCCCCCTGTGTGTGCTCTCTCCCTCCAGTGTCCCCCTGTGTGTGTGTGCGCTGTCCCTCCAGTGTCCCCCATTGTGATCTCCCCCCCCCCCCCCAGTGTCCAGCTGTGTGCTCCCCCCCAGTGTCCCCCTGTGTGCTCCCCCCCCACAGTGTCCCCGTGTGCTGTGCCCCCCCCCCCCACAGTGTCCCCCATTGTGCTCTCCCCCCCAGTGTCCCCCTGTGCCCCCCCCCCCCCCAGTGTCTCCCGGTGCAGGTGTGGCTTGAGTGTGGGGACCAAGGGGGCCCCATGAGCTTCTATTGCCCGGGGGCCCCATGAGTTGTCAGTCCGCCCCTGTCCAATCCCGAATTTTAGGACTCTTTATTTCCTGCCATTTTTTTGGTATTAGGCTCTTTGCTACATTAAGCAGGGTAGGGATTATAGATGTTTTATATTGCCTCACGGGGCTATCTGTCCCATGAAACAAACATGTCCACGGGTCTTCTGGAAATTTCTTTGTTGGTAATTTCCTTTATTTTTTTTTAACAAAGAACTTTATTTATTTTGTACAGTACATGTCATAGCATCAGATCAAATACAATCGTGTGTAATGGCATCACATCAGGGAGGGCAAATACATAGTGAAGAACTTACATTCAACAAACATTGTCAAGATATTCTCAGTTGATGTTAGCCGACAAGGCATGTTTAGTGGAGAAAGTTAAAGAAAAAAAAGGAAAAACTAGTAACAGAGGCATCAATGGTACAGCATAGTTTGTTTTCAGAATGACCATATCAGTATTCCCCTACCCTTCCCTCCCATTTCAGAGAAGCATTATTTCCAATATTAAGGGTCTAAGGCCCCCTAGTGGTCTACAGTGAACACAATAAGAAGAGATCTAATCTCTCTCAGTGAGTGTATTACCCTACTTCCCCTCCCTGCAGGCGCTCCCGAGTAGACACTACGGAAGATCGAGCTGTCTTTCTTGTACCCAAGCCCCCCAAATCTTTTCAAACTTTTGGGGGCAGTTGCGCCCCATGTAGGTCAGTTTATACAGGGGTAATGCTGCGTCCACAAGGGCCCGCCACTGGGAGATTGTAGGGATGCTGGGGTCATTCCACTTAACAAGGATCGCCCTCCTGGCGTAAAAGGCTGCATAGAGAACAAAGTGTTTTCTTGCTTGTGTCGTCTGCAACGTGTCGACTATCCCTAATAACAGGGGTAGTGGGGCGCATGGAACGTGTAGTTTCCCTATTCTGTTGATCTCTGCTGCTACAGCTTTCCAGTACGTCTGCAGGTGCTCACATGACCATACTACGTGCAAAAAGGATCCTATGTCTGTGTTGCATTTAGGGCACAGGTTACTCCTAGTGGGGTATATACTAGCCAGGCGTTCCGGAGAGTAATATGCTCGGTGTATAAATCTGAGCTGGGTATAACGGTCTCGGGACGAGACCATGAGTGGGATGTACTGTTGTATACCCTCCTCCCAGTCGTCGTCAGCCATCTCTGGTATGTCTGCCTTCCATTTATCGAAGAGCCTAGAGACCACTGAGGTGTCCATACCGATCAATTCGGCATAGAGGGCAGACATAGGTTTCTTGTCCCTATCTGTGGATAAGAGCTCTTCCAGGGGATTTAGTTCTATGCTGATAGCTTGTGGGAACTGTGCTCGGTAGGCATGACGCAACTGTATGTACCTGAAAAACATGTGATTTTGTAGGTCGTGTTTCGACTTCAAATCGTCAAAGGAGAGCAGTTCGTTGCCGGAGACAATATCCGCCAAAGTGTTGACTCCGTTTCGTGCCCACAATGCAGGGTCGGGAATGGAGCCAAGGTGAGGGAGCCTCGGGTTGCCCCAGAGTGGTGTGTTAGGAGACCAGGCATGCGACCCTCCCATCTTCACCCTGACTGTGTCCCACACCCTCAATGTCACCCTCATCGAGGGGGTCACACTTGGGCTGCATTTGGGGCCCCTGTGGATTAGGGTTTGGAGGTCTGAATGGGATCCCAACAACGCTGCCTCCAGTGCGGCCGCAGGGTTAGGCGGGTCCTCCGACAGCCACCACTTGACCGTCACCAGGACCGCCGCCCAATAATACTTCAGGAAGCTGGGCATTGCCAGTCCTCCCAACGTGGTCGGGAGCTGAAGCGTACTCTGTGCTATCCTAGGAACAGCACCGTTCCAGATGAAGGCAGTGAGTAGGCTGTTCAGCCTCCTGAAGAAAGACTGCGGAATGTGCACCGGCGTCTGCCGAAATAGATAGGTGAACTTGGGGAGCACCGACATCTTTATAAGGTTGATTCTACCTACAGGTGTGAGGGGGAGAGACTTCCATGCCGAGCACCTCTGAGCCGTAGAGGACACCACCGCGTCTAGATTAAGGGGAATAAATTGTCTCAGATCCCTGTGAATGTTTACTCCCAGGTATCTGAACTGTGAAACTATTTGTAGCTGGGTGTTTGTTGGCAAACCTGCCTCTGAGGGGTGTAGAGCAAAAAGAACCGATTTCCCCCAGTTAACCCGAATACGTACCAAAGGTGTCGATAAGGTCAAGAGCTTTACCAAGACATGCAGGGGCATCACGTATATATAGAAGGGTGTCGTCAGCGTAAAGGGAAATTTTCTCCTCCACAGGGCCCAAGGGGATACCGCGGATCTCAGGGGATCCGCGTATTAGGATAGCCATGGGTTCTATGGCCAGCGCAAAAAGCGCTGGGGAGAGTGGGCATCCCTGTCGTGTACCCCTGTGGAGGAGAAAGGGGGGGGAGATGACTGTTCCTGTGCGAACCCTAGCTGACGGGGTGGCATATAGTGCCCTAACCCATGATATGAACCTGGGACCGAAGCCGAAGCGGTGCAGGACCTCCCACAGATAGTTCCATTCAACTGAATCAAACGCTTTCTCAGCGTCTAGGGAGGCCACTGCATCCGCTGGGGCCAAGCTTGCACGGGAACCCAGAACAGTATAAAGTCTACGCAGGTTGATGTCCGTTCCTTTGCCGGGCATAAAACCCGACTGGTCCCCGTGTATCAGGGAGAGGATCACGTCGTTCAACCTCCTTGCCAAGACTTTAGTGAGCACCTTGGCGTCAGCGTTGAGCAAGGAGATGGGACGATAGGAGGAGCACAGCTCAGGATCCTTACCTGGCTTAGCTATGACCACAATTATTGCTTCTGCCATAGACGATGGCAAGTTCCCCTCTCTCAGAGACTGGGCTATCGTGTGGTGCAGTTTCGGTATTAGTTGACCCCCATACTGTTTATAGAATTCTGGTGGAATGCCGTCGGTGCCTGGTGTTTTCCCAGCCTGGAGTTCCCCCAGGGCCTGTTGGACTTCCTTTTCTGTTACTACACTGTCAAGTTTCTCTCGGGCCTCTACTGACAGGGAGTGAAAGGTGACCTGGTCCAGAAAGGAGTGCAGCTCCTGTGTGGAGTATTTCGCTCTGGAAGAATAGAGCTCCTCGTAGTAAGAAGCAAAACGGGCGTTTATGAGCAGGGGGTCCGAGATCACCGTGCCATCCAGAGCTTTAACACGAGCTATGGACGTGACAGGTGGTTGTTCTCTGGCCAACCACACCAACAGGCGTCCGGTCTTGCCCCCCTGCTCAAAAATGCGCTGGGTTTGCGCTAGGTGTTGCTTCTTAGCCTGGGAAACCCTCAACAGCATCACCTCCCTATATGCGTTCTGCATGTCAATGTAAGTGACGGGGTTTTGAGTGGAAGCGTATCTAGTCTCTAGTTCGAGGGTGGTGGCCTCAGCCCCCTGTAGTGCAGCTGCAGTGTCCCGTCTAACCTTGGAAATGGATGCTATGTAGGATCCGCGCATGTAGGCCTTAAAAGCGTCCCAGACGCTGCGCCCGGGCGCAGAGTCTGCATTCGTGGACCAAAAGTCCTGAATCTGGGAGTCAGCTTCTGACTCCACAGCTGGCTCCGTGATCCAGTAACGGGAGAGTCTCCATATCCTCTGCGAAGGCGGTGTGTTAGTCTGGAAGGTGCACAGCATCGGGGCATGGTCAGATATTCCCCTTGGCAACATGTCCACCGATCTCACCCGAGCGAGCAGACCCCCGCTGGCCAGGATGAGATAAATCCGGGACATCGCCCTGTGAGAGGTGGAGTGGCAGGTATAGGCCCGGTCAGACGGGTGCTTCCAGCGCCATACATCTGTCAAGCCGTATAACGACACCCATTTGGACAGCTGGGATTCCCCCCCGGCACCCTGTATCAATCTGTCCATCGAGGAGTTCAGTACCATATTGAAATCTCCAGCAATGATCAGATTATCTGTGGGGTAGTTAGAGAGTATGGGGACTAATGTTTGCAGCAGCACCATAGTGGCCGGTGGAGGTATATACAATCCCACGATCACAAGTTCTACAGTGTCTATAATAGTATGCAGTATCACATATCTACCCCCCGGGTCCACCCTTACATCCAGTAGCTCGTAGGATAGGGACCTATGGATCAGCACACTGACACCCCGTGCATAATTAGAGTATGTAGCGTGGTAGCAGTGGCTGATCCAGGGCTTTTTTAATCCCAACACTCTGCCACCCGTCAGATGCGTCTCCTGGAGAATGCACACATGAGGACTGTAGTTCTTGATATAATTCAGAACCAAGGTACGTTTAATTTTGTCATTCAGCCCCCTGACGTTCCAAGACATAAGTTTCATCTGTGCCATCGTAACTCCTGCATCATGTGAACGTCAGGTGGGTGGTCTACGCTATGCTCCAAAGTGGGCACCCCTCTCCCGATCATGTCGTACCTCCCATCAGTATATCTAAGACTTATCCAGGTGAAACCCGCTCGCCTGTGAGCTTCCCTCCCCACATGGATACCAACATTCGACATTATAGGCATGTACTGTATGCTAATCAAAAAGAGAAAGAAAAACAAACATAACCCTTTCCCAATCCCATCCCACTCCCTCCCCCCACCCTGCACAGCCGTTGGGGAACTCGGAGTGCTCATACCCTAAACTGGAAAAATCAGCTCAACTGGAGCAGCTCAGGTTTGTCTCCTGCGGGGGCGCGGAGAATGCCAGAGAGGTACCCGGAGTGGCGGTAGAGGCAAAGATCTAGGTCTGCCTCCAGCTCCAACTCCAACCTGGAATAATACCAATCCAATTATGCCTAACCAGCAGTTAAATGGTTAAACGGGGAAATAAACTAGGCTGGTGAGGGTCATAGAGTTTAGAAAAAACAATAAGAAAAGGAAAAAAAAAAACACACTTAGCAGTCACTAAGGGCACATTCTTGGGTAGCGATACGTTACAGTTCCTTTGGGGTGTCGTCAGAGGATCCGAGGCCGAACCCCTTCTAAACATGGGCAAAGGCGGCCATTCTTCCACAGGGGATGCCCTCCGTCATCTTCTCTCTTCTTTGGGGAACAGACAAAGAAACCAACCCCCCCTCCCCCCGTGCGTCCAGAGGCATTAAGCGTGAGGTCCAGGAGGGGTAAGGGGTACCCGTGTAATCAGGAGAGGGAAAAATAAAAAGTAAAAAGAAAAAAAAAGGGGGAAGGGGGTTCCTCAGGGAGGCTCTGTTAGCAAGGATAACAGGTAGTTAAAAGTGCATATCCCTGCACGCCATGGGGGAGAGACCCGGCTGCGGCCCAGTACATGTAAGGCCTGAGGTAGCGTGGCAGGTAGAGTATATGGTCAACCTGATCAAGGGGGGAAAACACGGGACCAAAAGAAGGGGGGGGCACCAGGAGGCCATCATGACGGGGTGATCCGGACAGATCAATGCATCGACACTTAAAGGCAGGCAATACAGTTACCGGGGTCTTGGGAGGGTGTCCAGCCACTGGGATACATCTTCAGGTACTGTAAAGTAGCGGGTGGACTCACCATCAACCACCCTCAGGCGAGCAGGGAACAGCATGCTGTACTTAATATTCCTGGAGCGCAGTTGGGCCTTCACCTGGTCAAAGGTTCTCCTCTGTCTCTGTGTCTCCACCGAGTAGTCCGGGAACAGCATGAGTCTGGCGTTGTCAAAGCGGAGCTCAGGGATTTTCCTTGCCTCACGGAGTACCAGGTCACGGTCGCGGAAATTTAACAGCCGGAAAATGAATGTGCGGGGGGGCGCCCCCGGGGGGCCGCGAACCGGAGGCATCCTATGGGCCCTTTCCACCGCAAAGTGGGAGGAAAAGGCGGCATTGGGCAGGAGGGTGCGGAGTAGATGTTCCGTAAACGTTACCGGGTCCTGTCCCTCCGTTCCTTCAGGCATTCCAACCACACGGAGGTTGTTCCTCCGGCTCCGATTTTCGCTGTCTTCAGCGCGGGTTTCTAATGCCTTGACCCTCACCTGTAGAGTGTGCAGGGAGGCGCGATGGTCTCTAATGGCGTCCTCTGATTCCCCCACGCGGCGCTCAGCTTCCCCCATCCTCTCACGGACTCTATCCATGTCCCTGCGGATAAGCCCCACATCAGCTTGGAGGGCATCAATCTTGGCTGTCAGGGCCGTCTTGCAGCCGGAGATGGCCTGCATCAAGGCCTGGAATCTATCCTCCTCCGACGTGGCCGGATCCGGGGCCGGAGTCTGGGTAGCCATGTGCGCGGCAGCGGGAGGGGACGGCCTGGGCGTCGGATGTTTGGGAGAGGGCACTGGCGCTGCAGGAGTCTTCCTTTTGGGGCTGGGTTTGTTCCTTCTCATGCCCGAGGACCCCGATGGGTATCAGGGGAAGATGTGCTGGTTGTATCGGCAGGTTTAAGGAGAAATTCGTCCAGGCCGGAGCGGAGCTCTCACGGCACACGTCTGCTCAGGTCGCCAGCTTGACCACGCCCCCGGTAATTTCCTTTATTAGTTGTGAGACCTACTTCCGGAATTTTTATAATAGGGCAATCCCACCATATGTGGGCCATTGTTTCTAAAGCCTTACACCCTCTCCAGCACTTAGAGGACTTCTCAAGTTGAAATTGACAGATTTTATCTGGTGTCGCATACCATCTTGCCAAACACTTATAATTTGTCTCAGCCATCTTGGTATCTATCGCAAAACTATTTGTCAATTTCAAAATTTTCTCCAACTTGTGTTTTACTACATCGTGATCCTAATTAATTTTCCCATTTCTTGATATATGGTAGGACATCCAGTTCCTCTTCATTCGAAAGTATTTTATAAAGTCGTGATATATTATTTTTTGATTTTTCCCTCATACAGAGCCGCTCCATCGGCGTATGGTCTTCTCCAAATTGAATTGGTTGTGGCAATTTCTCCACAAAATGCTTCAGCTGGGTGTACCGCCATATATGAATCGTCATTAACTCAGTGTCTAATCGCAATTTTTTGAAATGTGCTTATTTTACCGCTTTTTATTATGTCTTTCAATTGTGCATTTTCTTTTTTTTTATCCAATTTCCCCCCACGAATAAATCAGAGGGGAATTATAATCCCATTTGTTCTGTGTATGCAATCTATCCCATATTTTGAGTGTAATACAGGTTACTTCATGCGTGTTCAATCCCAGTGTCCTATATTGTGGTGGGTTCCTATGGGAGTGATTCTAACTGTGGGGGGAGGGGACTGACTGGGGCAGGTGACCGATCGGTGTTCCTATGTACAAGGGAGACACCATCGGTCGTCTCTCCTCTGACAGGACATGGCTCTGTGTGTTTACACACACACAGATCCACGGTCCTGCTGAGTTACTGGGCAATCGCGGGTGCCCGGCGGACATCGCGGCCACCGGGCATGCGCATCGGGTCCCCAGTGGCCAGAGAAGGAAATCATGTCATATGACGGTGGCCCAGAATGAGAGATGTCTCGTCCCGCCGTCATATGACAGTGGGCGGGTGGGAAGAGGTTAAACCCAAAAGCACACATTTATTATATTGCAGCTTACCAATTATTAAATGTGATGGCTGCATTCGTTTTCTTTTTTGGACTTTCTTCTATTTTTCATCTGGTGATCTGGCCAGTAAGTCTGTTGTTTTACAAAAGGACAAGCTCTCCAGCAGAATGTATCAGTTTTCATGGATGAGACAGACCATTTAACACTGGCAGGGGTAATTAAAATGATCAGCTTTTATTTATTCATGTAAAACCTTTATCCAAAAAGGTAATTGTACTTACATCTGCTGATACATTTAACATCTCCCATCCCGTGCCACTGTCTGCTATGCCTGCGGTGCTCATTTCTCCAGAGTTGTGCCTCACTAATACAGGAGGTGTGTTACTGGCCAGATCACCAGGTGAAAACGGAGGGAAAAAAGCTGAAGAAAAGAAAACAAATGCAGTCATCACATCGAATGATCGTTAAGCTGCAATATATAAATTTTTTTTTTTTTTTTTTTTTAATAAGGGTGTTATTCTTTTGCAATTTTGAGATCCTATACATTGAGGTAAAAAACAAAAAAAACAAACATCAACAGTGCCATTTGTATAGGTCAGTAGAGCCTCTTCTTATATAGTGAGTGCACAACTGATGGTATTAATGGTGTAGTTGTTTATGTGTTATGATTAAAAACACACACACACACACACACTCACACTCTCTATAGTGTTATTACGGTCCCATAGGGGCCTCCTTTCTGACATCTTAAAGCGGTTCTACACCCATTTCATTTAGTAAATCTCTTTGCCTTCCAAATCAGGCAAAGAGTACTAAATGAAATGTTTTTTTTTTTTTTTTTTTTTTTACTTACCTTGTAATTGAAGACTTCCGGTCTTCTCCCTCTGCGGCGGCGGGCGGGGTCTTGCGTCGATCGTCGTCACGCCGCACTGTCTCCTGGGATCTGGTGTCATTGATCCCAGGAGCCAGTGCGGGCATCTTCCGAAATCTCGCGAGATTTCGGCCACATCTTCCGAAATCTCCCGAGATTTCGGCCGCATCTGCCGAAATCTCGTGAGATCTCGGCAGATGAGCCGTTACTGCGCACGCGCGAGTAACGGCAGTGCATGGTGGGCCATCTAAAGTCCCTGTGGGTGTTTCACATGCCCACAGGCAAGATGGCCCCCAGCACTAAGAAGAAGACGAGGAACTTCATCGGACGAAAACCGGCGGCGATCGAGATGGAAGATGGAACAGGTGAGTCCCCTAATAAAGGTAAGCACACTTTATATTACATCCTTAAAAAAAAAATTTTTTTTCAGAGTGCAGAACCGCTTTAATGCTCCCCCACAGTGGTAGAACACCAGGGTCCAGTCGCAAATGCAACTCTTGTGACCCTGGTAGTTCCTGCCACTGTGTTCCACCTGTATTTAGGTACTGTGCAAATGTTATACAATTAACCGGCATTTAAGACCTGCACTTTTAAACAGGATGTTACTGACAGGCTCAGTGAGCGGACCCTGAGCAGATCTCCCATGAGAGTAGAACCTGCAAAATTAATATTTGCTTTTCTAACACTGAGCCGCCTCTCTGCCAATCAGGAGGCACGGGTCTAATACCCGTCTGATTGGTTAAAAGCACAGGCAATCCCATTGGCCGCCTAGCAGAAGGCAAGAAGAAACGCATGGAGGACACAGGAGCTGTCGCCTAACCTGCGCTACCTGTCCCACAGCTCGCTGCTGTCACCCACTGCCTGACCCGCAACCACGATGGGGTAAGTGCCGGTCAAACGGCAGGCGGGCGGGTGTCACAGTTGGCTGCATATGATGGGCACAGTTGGCTGCATTTGCTGGGCACCTTTGGCTGCAATGGATCGGCACAGTGGCTACATTTGAAGGCTCAGTGAGGCTGCATTTGATGTTTTTGTTTCAGTATTTTTCAGTTCGTTTGTGCCCCCCCCAAAAATTTTGAGCACCAGCCGCCACTGCTGCATACTCATCACCAACCTCAGAAATTGGGGCCACTAGGGGCAGCAGCGGTTATCAGTACCAGCATGGCCAGTGCAAGGATTTTCGTCTACACAGGCGTAGGTGCATTTTGGTGCCCCCCCCTTCCATCTCACCATCCTCCTGTGACCCCTTTCTCCTCCACAATAAAACCCCCCTCACCCCCACTGCCTACAGCCGTGCTGAGACCTCTTTCACATTGTGCCCATATTTGTGATGTGGTTTAACGTGAGGGATGTCTCTTGAAATCCCCCACTAGTGACAGGGCCATCTTAAGAGCATTATAGGCCCCCGGGCAATACAGTGCACTGGGGCCCTGTCTACACAATCATGCATGAGAATAAAAATGCAAATTATCAATAAGGCTATATTTATTGGTACTTCCAACAAAATCAGTGTTTAAACATTAACACAACGTTTGGACAATATAACACAAGTTTGATGGGCACAGTGGCAGCGTTTGATGGGCACAGTGGCAGCGTTTGATGGGCACAGTGGCTGTGTTTGATGGGCACAGTCGCAGCTTTTGAGGGGCACAGACAGTGGCTGTGTTTGATGGGCACAGTGGCAGCTTTTGAAGGGCACAGACAGTGGCTGTGTTTGGGCGATTCTAGCAAGTAAGCAACCAGTGCAGTCAGTCAACTTAAGCAGCAGATTGCAGCCCTGAGGATGGGCCCTGGATGGGGCCCTCCAGGCAAGTGGGGCCCCCGGTCAACTGCCCAGCGTGCCCAGTGGAAAAAACGTCCCTGACTAGTGATCTGCAGTGGGTGTTAGCCTAATGACTTCCCAAATGTAGGTCGCAAACCCAGTATTGCACCAGATCGTACGATCAGAAGTACCATGCGATCCAGCTGCTGTGCGTTGCTGTGCCCATTCAAATGAAAGTGCTGAAATCGCACAGTACCTGGAAGGCATGCAAATCGCACAGGAACGCAGAGCGTGTTCCTTTGTGATTCGTAGGTTGAACTGGCCCCGAGTATTGAAAAAAGTTCTGGCACTCGGCTCCACTAACTTGCCTAAGGCAAGGGTATTAGTGTGGGAACCTGCGGCGATTGCCCCAAATCTCTAGCAAAGTGCCTGGGATTCCAGACACCACGATTGTCCCCTCAATAACAGCCAGCATCTCTTTGAAGAAGGAGTGGAAAGTTGTCAAAGAAGAATTCTAGCAGTGATTTTGGGGGAGGGGGTTAGAGGATGCTATATGTGCTAGAGGGCACTTTTGTGCTAGAAGGGGGGTTGAATATAAAATCCACCACAGCACAAGTTCCTACCCTGCCCAAAATGCCCCCTACCACATACAGCATCCGCTAACCCCCTCCCCCAAAATCACTGCAAGTATTCTTTTTTGACAGCTTGACCCCCCCCCCCCCCCTTCTTTGAGTCCTCTTCCCCTGAAAGTGCAAGTGTCATGTTGTAGACTGCATTCTGATTCAGTACAAACCTCAGACCAGCACGGACATGTGTGTCCATTCTCCTCCCCCTCCTGTCTGTGTATAGGAAAACATTCGACCGAGCCGAGGAGGAGAGGGTTTCAGTCCGTGTGCTAGTATGAGGAAGGAGGGGGGAGAAAGGGAGAGATGCAGCTGTCATACAGAGTAATTACAGCGTGCAAGACCCAAAACGCCACCGCGCAAGCTGCGAGCAAGTCACCTGGTACCAAGTGCCCGAAGTGAGTAGTGTACCAGCTGTGCCAGAGCTCACTCTGCTTGCGGCAACTACCGGAAGTCTTTCCTGATGTCGTGGGGCCCCCTTACAGTGGTGGAATGCCAGGGCCCAGTCGCAAGTGCGACTGTTGAGACCCTGGTAGTTCTGCCACTGGTATATAATATATTTCTGCACAACCTCATGGAGAATATATACTGAATTTTGGCCATTAGATGGAGCTGACAATCATAGGAATTATTCTATTACAGGAAATATGGGGAAAGTTCATCCAGCCATGAATTGTGTGATGTTTGTCCAACTAATGTTTTAGAAAAAGACCCCATAGTGTATCCTGATCTTTACGGGGCTGATACAAAGTGCCAAGCAGGTGAATCCCCCTTCCGCTATCAGTTTTTTTTTTTTTTAACAAGAAAATTCCGCTATCAGTTTTTATATTAAAAACAACATTAATCTTGTCATCTAATACATTTTCTTTACAAAAGATCTAAGGCTTTATGTACACGGAATGTTTGGAAATCTCTCCTGAACGCTGGAACTTGACAGCTAGTAACCGATGGTTAAAAAAGTAAGTTTTGCCACATTTACATGCCGTGTTTATGCACTTAGACCGTTGTAAATGGTCACAAATGTATCTCCATTGAAAACGCCTATAAACGAAATGCTTATAAACACGTTTGCACGCTGTTACAAGGATTTGGCGTTTCAAATGCCAATAAACTTCCGTTCTGAATACAATTTTTTGCTTAAAAAAAAATGCCACTAAACTTAACTGCCTCTAAATGACTATAAACTACTAGGTGTACATGGACAGATAAGATAACATAGAGGAGAGTTCAGGGGCTGCTGAAAAAAACGCCCAATTGCTCCTAAACGTCCGTTTATCAGCAGCAGTGCACGTGAGGCCTAACTGATTCAAGAACCACAGCAAAGTCCACTACACACTTGTTCAGACCATGTGTTTTTTTTTATCTTCTCCAGGGGTCTCCAAACATTCTAAACAAAGGGGCCTGTTTACTGTGCTTCAGACTTTAGGGGGCCAGACCGTGGCCAGTGGGAGTAGAAAATGCCTAGCATCAGTTGGCGTAAACAATGTCCCATCTTTGGCATTAAGGAAAATATTATTGTTGGTGTCAGTGGGAGGTATAGTGCCCCATTGTTGGTGGCAGTAGGAGGAATAGTGCCCCAACACTGGTATCAGTGGGCGGAATATTGCCCCATTGTTGGTGTCAGAAAGAGGAATAGTGCCCTATCATTGGTGTCAGTGGGAGGAATAGTGCCCCACTGTTGGTTTCAGTGTAGAAATGATTGCCCTATTGTTAGTCTCAGTGGGAGGAATAGTGCCCCAAGGGCTGGATAAGGGTATGCAAAGGGCTGCATTCGGCCCGCAGGCCACAGTTTGCAGACCACTGTTCTTCTCCATCAGAGGAGAGTCTGTTTCTTTCCATCTTATTCAAAATGACCTTGAAGGGAAAAACAATTTTAACAAACAGGGACAACAATATCATCTTAAAGCTGAACTAAACTCTCTCAATCCACATTAAAGCGGTTCTTAGGACCCTAGGAACAAAACAATTACGGTAAGTCAGCAGCTACAAATACTGTAGCTGCTGACATATAAAAAAAAGACACTTACCTATCCAAGGATCCAGCACCGTCCTCACCTGAGCCAGTTCTTCACTGGTAGAGGAGGACCATTGTTTTAGCGCCGCTATTCGGCCGCTAGCGGAGTGGTTTAACCCCCGCTAGCGGCCAAAAAAGTGTTAAAACCGCCCGCAAAGCGCCAGCGGGTTTGCAGCGCTGTCCCGTTGTATTCAATGGGAAGGGCCGCTTTAGGAGCGGTGAATACACCGCTCCTACAGCGCTCTAAAGATGCGGCTTGCAGGACTTTTTTGACTGTCCTGCAAGCGCACCGCTCCAGTGGGAAAGCCCTCAGGGTTTCACATTGGAGTGCACTGAGCGGCTCTTTCAGGGCGCTTTGCAGGCGCTATTTTTAGCACTTTAGCGCCTGCAAAGCACCTCAGTGTGAAAGCAGCCTTATTCTAGCACACATTAGAGGGTGCTACACGGTAGTAAACCACACCAATTATTATAATTGTTTTTTAACCCTGTAAGGTAAATGCATTATGTACTAGCACATTATGAAATACCTTAGAACGAAGCTCTCCAGCACTGCGCTGTCACCGCTGACAAGCACTTCCATCTTCATCTGGTCTTCCTTTTAGATTTGCGTCCTCTGTCTGATCGGCTGCGCCGTGATGACGTCACTCTTACGCATGCACGCGGGAGTCACGAAGCTCTGAAGGGATGGCATGGGTATGCTGTCCCTTCAGAGTGCATGCACCAGTGATGTCACGGGCTGCTTGCAGTGTGAATATCTCCTAAACCGTGCAGGCTTAGGAGATATTCACTGTACCTACAGGTAGTTATTATAGGCTTGCCTGTAGGTGCAAGTGCCAAAAAATGGTTTACTTCCACCTTAAGCTGGCCATACATGGGTAGAATTTTGAAACGAAAAAAAAGGTTCTAAGAAGGTTTGTTAGTTTCTAATCATTAGTGGGCCAAATCAATGTTCATTTTTTACTTCAGTGATGAGAAAATTCAAAGGATGGAACATTTTTCACAAACAAACACTGTATGTGGTTTTTGTTTGTTAAGGTCCATTTACTCCAAAATCAAATGTCCAACCACGACACTACCTGCCTGGAGTTTGCATGTTCTCCCTGTGCCTGCGTGGGTTTCCTCCAGGTACTCCGGTTTCCTCCCAAAATCCAAAGACATGCAGGTAGGTTAATTGGCTTCTGTCCAAAATTGGCCCTAGTATATGAATGGGGACCTTGGATTGTGGGCTCCTTGAGGATAGGGACATGTGATGTGAGTATGCAATTTACAGGAATAGGGACAATTGTAGACACTCACTCAGGTTGAACTAGATGGACTGGTGTCTTTATTCAACCTTACTAACTATGAAACTATTAAATGTTAAAACCAAATGAAGTCTGTTGAACGAAAAACAAAGCACACCCTTCTACTTGCACGTCTGAGCTAAGGGCAGATGGATTCCAGGAAGTAAATGCTACATGAATCATCTGCCCTTACTCATGATGGCCACGGATAGAAATGTTAGGGAGTGTTTTTCAAAGTGATTTCTCTGCATAAAAAGCATGGAAACATGGATGGATGGATGGGGGAGTTTGCAGTTTGTGGTGCTCAGATACACTTAAAGTGGTGTTGCCATTTAAAAACAAAAAAATTAAAAGTCAGCAGCTATAAATACTGCAGCTGCTGACTTCTAATAATTGAACACTTACCTGTCCCAGGGTCCAGTGCTGTGGGGGGATCAAAGCCCTGCTCGTCTCCCCCTCCGTTCGGTGGAGCTGGCATTGTGACTGTGGGAGCCGTGAGTGGCCGCGCAATCATCTGGGACCTGTCACGTGTCTCAGATGATTGACAGGAGGGAGGGGGCAGAGCTGAGCCCTTCCTGCGCCGAGGGGAAGTGATGTCACCAGCCCAGGCACTGAAGGAGGCAGACTACGAGGGACCCCCTAGCAATAGCCATTTAAAGGTGAGTTAAAAAACAAATCCAAATATTTTTTTTTTAGGAATATTAATGCTATTAAAAAAATGTTTTGTTTTTTTTTGGGGGGGGGCAACTCCACTTTAAAAAGTGTTACTAAACCCAGGACCCTGCATTCACTATATCTGGTCTCCCACAGTACACGGAATTGCTATTAGTTTATTAAAAATAAACTGCTAAATACCTTTTCTCATTAGCAGTACATAGTCTTGTGACTTCTATCAGTGTCTGGCCGAGCACTGGTTAAAGCTTGTAGGCAGAGTTTTCATTCTCCTCTGACTGTCCTATGAGGCTGCATGATCCCTGACCCTCTGTGTGGAGAGTGCTGATTGGCCCTGTGCTGATCACATGCACCCTACCAAAAAAAAAAACAAAAACTCTCTAACAATAGACAAGAAACTGAGCATGTGCAGAGTGCCCCCAAGGCTCTGTACTATCAGGAGATGGATTGGGGACTGTGGAAGAAGGAGAGGATCAGAGAAGACGGGATCAAACATCCTTTTTACACAATGCAGAGTATTAACCCCTTAGGTTCCACACTGAGTATAAAAAGCATGCTTTACTGCATATACAGACTGATTTTACTGTTGTGGGTTTAGTAACACTTTAACATAATCTTTGTAACCATGCTAGAGTAGGAGAAATGGGACCAATCCGTGTAAGGAGCTCTTATATACTGACTGGTCTTAGTAAAAAAAAAAACGAAAGTTTACTCGCAATACCATTGCAAACCAAGTTAATTGGAGAGCTTCATATATTTTTTTTTAACCACTTGCCCCCCGGAAGATAGCCCCCACCCCACCCCTTGACCAGGCCATTTTTTGCGATACAGCACTGCGTTAATTTACCTGTACCCAAATAAAGTTGATGTCCCTTTTCTCCCACAAATAGCTTTCTTTTGGTGGTGTTTGATCACCTCTGCCTTTGTTATTTTTTTGCACTATAAACAAAAAAAATACGGAAAATGTAATAAAAAAAAAAAAAAAATACAATATTTTTTTTAATTTTCTGCTATAAAACGCATCCAATAAAAGTAAAAAATCGAATTTCTTCATCAATTTAGGCCAATATGTATTCTGCTACATATTTTTGGTAAAAAAAAAAAAAAACAATAAGCGTATATTGATTGGTTTGTGCAAAAGGTATAGTATCTACAAATATGGGATATATTTAATTATTCATTTTTTACTAGTAATGGCGCCAGTCAGTGACTTATAGGCCCCTTTCACACTGGGGCATTTTTCAGGCGCTGCAGCGCTAAAATTAGCGCCTGTACAGTGCCTAAAAAAATCCGGCCCCATTCACTCCAGTGTGAAAGCCGCAGGGCTTTCACACTGGAGCGGTGCGCTAGCAGGACGGTCAAAAAAGTCCTGCTAGCAGCATCTTTGGAGCGGTGAAGGAGCGGTGTATTCACCGCTCCTATACCGCTCCTATACCGCTCCTACTCATTGAAATCGCGGGGGGTTTTAACCCTTTTTCGTCCCTGCTTTGCAATGCCTTCCCTACTGACAGAACCGCGATCTGCCTTGTTTACATAGACAGATCGCCATTCCGCCTATGTACTGAACAATTGGCAGGTCCCGGCGGACATCGAGTCCACAGTACCCTCCGCTGGGCTTTCGCTGTGTGTGAGTGAGGGGGCACGCATGCCGCTCCAGATCTGGAAGTGTCGGATCACGTACAAGGTACATGATCCAGCACAGCCGTGCCACTTTGCCGCCGTATATCTAAGTTATATGGTCGGCAAGTGGATAAAGAACGTCATCCATTGGGATACCATTATCCATTGCATTAAAAAAGACGTTGTGCGAAGTTTCTGTTTTTTAAGTTTGTGAAGGTCCCATTTTTCCTATCGTTGTATAGCTAGACTTCTTCTGTTGAAGACATTTTACGCTTATCCAAGTGTTTTTCTCGGTTCATATGGGGTGTTAAAACACACCCCAGAATTTATACCACATGGGAAACTCTGTGAACTTCATCCAGTCACCATGGTGTCATGGAAATGTCAGTGCTGATGGTCCAAGAACATGATAGAAGGCCTGAAAGTCTGTGAAACCACCCAATTCTAACTATACAATCCTGCCCTATGGTTTCTGTTCACATGAGGCAGCTCTTGCTGCCCCTCAGAAAAGTGATGTGTGGTAGATCGCTTTTCAGAAGACATTTGACAGGAGGTGATTTAACCCTGAAAATGCCAACCCACTGTGCTGAACCACATGCATTGCAAGCAGTTGGGCCCCATCCACTGGAATGGGTTGTGTTCAGCGGCAGTGCTGCCTCCAAACATCACAAGGGGTTTCATTTTTACTGTGTCTGTGAATAAGGATGGGCTCGGGCGTGTTCACGAGCCCGCCAGGAAGCTGACACTGCACAGCGCTAATCACAGACAGTGAGACATTTCCCAATCTGTGCAACCTCGGATCGGGACAATGTCTCACTGCCTGTGATTAGCGCTGCGCAGTTTAATCTTCCTGGTGGGCTTGTGCACATGGGGTTGTGAACACGCTCGAGCCTATCCTCAGTTGTGAACCATCGCAGCCATGGAATGTGTACAGCCCTTGGTGGCTTCATATGCCTTTTTTGATGGGTAGTTGGGGGTAGTAACAATGCAACTTAATTGCCTGTTTTTTTTTTACCACCCCCCTGACTTCATGTCTGAGTGAGCCCCTATAGTACCAGGATGGACAGGGCACTCTGATCCTGGGAGGAGGTGCTGCTATTGGGAGACCTCCCTTTGTGTACATAGGGGGTGAGGTAGGTGGGCACCTTCTTGTATGATCCAAGCTCGCTATGATTTCATCATTCCCTTTCCTAGAACTAATCATTTAATGTTGGCTGGAGGGGCTCACACTGAGTATTACAGTGGGTGTGTGTAGGCTTCTTCGTGGTGTGCAGAGTCAATGAAAGCATCGCCTGCCCTGGGCACACCCCGACACAGCATATTCCCCCATTCATTGTACAGCAGCAGAGCCTAATGCCCCCTATCATTGGACCATTGGGAACAGGGACAAGCCACGTCCATAAACCGTGCGGGGGCAGAGTTATAGCCTAGCCATAAAGCAGAACACTCTCCTCCAATGGACGGGGGGGTTATAGCATAGCCACGCCCCCACACTGTGACATCAGCTTCAACCGTTAATATAAACTGGCAACACACAAAAGAGCCGTTCGTAGACTAGGGCAGAGCTAAGGAGAGGACGCAGAGAGCAGAGCTGAAGGAGACAGCAGGGGGCCCGCGCCCACCCAGAGACATCAGTGAGGGGGGGCGGTGTCCTATGACAGACGTGTCTCCTCACTATAGAACACTCTCCTCCAATGGACGAGGCGGAGTTATAGCCTAGCCACGCCCCCACGCGATGACGTCAGCTTCAACCTTTAATATCACTGGAGTCGCACTCAAAGAGCTGTTAGTCGGCTTTGAGCAGCGCTCAGGAGAGGTCGCAGAGAGCAGAGCTGGAGGAGACAACCGGGGATGCCCACAGCACACATTATCTTCGTATAAATCTATATCTAGTTACACATAAACATCTAACCTTCACCTCCTGCACATCCGGGATTGGGGTAAACCCGCACCCAGAGACCTCACTGAGGAGGGGCCGAGTCATATGACAGACGCGCCTCCTCAGTACAGAACACTCTGCTCCAATGGACGGGATATTTGTCCAATTACATTTCGCCTATCTCTGTTCAAGACACGTCCGAGTCCAATCCCCTTCCCTTCATGTTTCTGCTGAATGGACACCCCATGTCTCTGCTCATGATAGGAGGGCGCCATGGAGCCGACCAAGTAACTTCAGTCGAGACCTCCTATAGACAGCACTTATAGGGATACGACTCCTCCCCCTCAAGGGTGTCACATGATCTGCAGAGGAGGTACAAAGATTGCCATAGGACCGTTGTTGTGCCGAGAATGGTTTTCACGTCTAAATTTGTTCCCCCTGTCTCTCGGCTCAGATCGGAACTCCGCCTGTCCAGCCCTCTGCACTGCTGCTCCTCCTCTACCCCGAATGCAAATCACACTTCTACCGTCCCCGCCCCCGTGCGCATCACCTGTACAATATTATTAGTCCATCCACACACACACACACACATATATATATATATTTTAACTCCTTCCATATATAATTACTCCTTCTATATATATATATATATATATATATATATATATATATATATATATATATATATATATATAAAAGTGGATAGTAAAAAATCTGACAGAGATTCCTGTAAAATAAAATACTACAACAGCGCTAAAAGCAATATGACATTTAAAAGATGATAAGATCTTTCTGTGATCAGTCCACAAGTCATATAATAAGGTAAAGAAATCGTGCAGCAGAGGTAGTTCTTATTTGGTGTATCTGATAGATATAGTGCACAGTTCAGCCAGATAAATGGGTGACTTTTCATGTGGTTAAAATATTCCAGATGTGTATCCAAGCACCACTTTAATCCCTCTAGGTCAATCCACCACGTGAGGCACGCTCCCCTCAGGGGGTTAAACTCACCAGAAGTATGAATCAAACAGGCCTTGATACCATCATCATGGTAAAACAGCACATGGTACGTCAAATATCCAGAACACAGTGCCAAAAGATTGCTTCCTCAGCATAAGTATCACCAAGGTATTGATAAAATATCACCAGGACTTCAAGGGTAAAACAGCTCACAATGGTATGTCATAAAAAATGAAGAGAATGGCATACATAGTGTAATTCCATTTAATTGAATTATTTAAAAACAAATCCCCTTACATTCCCCAATGGTAATCAGCGTACATTTAGATTTCTTTAAAAACAGCATATAGAGAAGTGTCACTTGCGTGTGTTAGTAGAGGCAATTCTCCAAAACGTCCATAGAGGCAGCAGCCAATTCCTCCAGAAGCGGCCTGTGTATCTCCTGCTGACACAGGCTTCACTTCTGGTCGGTGGTTAGCGGCGGTGGAGCGCACACGTGACTTCCGGTCGAGCGTCGTGTAGGCCACGCACTGACGCGTTTCGTCACTTCCTGACTTCAACAGAGGGCGTGGCTACACGACGCTCGACCGGAAGTCACGTGTGCGCTCCACCGCCGCTAACCACCGACCGGAAGTGAAGCCTGTGTCAGCAGGAGATACACAGGCCGCTTCTGGAGGAATTGGCTGCTGCCTCTATGGACGTTTTGGAGAATTGCCTCTACTAACACACGCAAGTGACACTTCTCTATATGCTGTTTTTAAAGAAATCTAAATGTACGCTGATTACCATTGGGGAATGTAAGGGGATTTGTTTTTAAATAATTCAATTAAATGGAATTACACTATGTATGCCATTCTCTTCATTTTTTATGACATACCATTGTGAGCTGTTTTACCCTTGAAGTCCTGGTGATATTTTATCAATACCTTGGTGATACTTATGCTGAGGAAGCAATCTTTTGGCACTGTGTTCTGGATATTTGACGTACCATGTGCTGTTTTACCATGATGATGGTATCAAGGCCTGTTTGATTCATACTTCTGGTGAGTTTAACCCCCTGAGGGGAGCGTGCCTCACGTGGTGGATTGACCTAGAGGGATTAAAGTGGTGCTTGGATACACATCTGGAATATTTTGACCACATGAAAAGTCACCCATTTATCTGGCTGAACTGTGCACTATATCTATCAGATACACCAAATAAGAACTACCTCTGCTGCACGATTTCTTTACCTTTATTATATGACTTGTGGACTGATCACAGAAAGATCTTATCATCTTTTAAATGTCATATTGCTTTTAGCGCTGTTGTAGTATTTTATTTTACAGGAATCTCTGTCAGATTTTTTACTATCCACTTTTATATTTTTTCCATTTTAAACAGCTGCTTATCTATTTATTTATTGATATAGATATTTATATTTATTTATATTGATTGTGTTGAATCAATCAGTCACTCTGTTTTATTGTAGTTATACATCCAGCGCTGAGTAGTGTATGTACTTAGGCCCTATATCATACACTCCCTCCTTTATATATATATATATATATATATATATATATATATATATATATATATATATATATATATATATATATATATATTCTTACCCCTCCTACTTCTTCATCATTTTTATCCCCTCCTAATATTTAATATTATTTATTGATATCCCTTCTATTATTTTTAGACACTGAAAATTTTCCCAGCAGTCCCTATCATTATTATTATTATTAATTATAATTGCTGCCACTGTGCCCATCAATTGCCGCCACTGTGCCATCAAACACAGCCACAGTGCACATCTGTTTCTCCGACTGCTCTACTTTGCATGAGTCATCCTCACTCTTCTTTCTTACCCCAGACCCTTTCTGTGCAGGGGAAGCGGAATTTGATAGCAAGCTGACCATTCTTATGAAAGCAAGCTTACCCCTGGACAGAAAGGGTCTGGGGTAAGAAAGAAGAGGGAGGATGATTTATACAAAGAGTAGAGCAGCCAGGGAAACCATATACAAGTGTTTTAACCCTTGAAATGCTGTGGAAGCTATATTGGGAGGGGAAACCAGATTCGATAGCAATAGTGAGCTTGCTATCAAATTCGACTTCCCCTGGACAGAAAGGGTCTGGGGTAAGAAGGAAGAGTGAGGATGATTTATACAAAGAGTAGAGCAGTCAGGGAAATCATATACAAGTGT
Organism: Lithobates sylvaticus; assembly: GCA_028564925.1. Classification (NCBI taxonomy): domain Eukaryota; kingdom Metazoa; phylum Chordata; class Amphibia; order Anura; family Ranidae; genus Lithobates; species Lithobates sylvaticus. The sequence continues at coordinate 197,622,504 of CM053031.1, read as the reverse complement.
TTTTAACCCCTAGAAATGCCATGGAAGCTATATTGGGAGGGGGAACCAGATTCGATAGCAATAGTGAGCTTGCTATCAAATTCCGCTTCCCCTGGACAGAAAGGGTCTGGAAAAAGAAATAAGAGTGAGGATGATTTATACAAAGAGTAGAGCAGTCAGGGGAACCATATACAAGTGTGTTTAACCCTTGAAATGCTGTGGAAGCTGTATTGGGAGGGGTCACCAAATTCTATAGCAATGGTCAGCTTGCTATCAAATTCCGCTTCCCCTGGACAGATACAAAGAGAAATGCTGTGGAAGCTGTATTGGGAGGGGGGGAGGGGTGGACAGAAAGGGTCTGGGGTAAGAAAGAAGAGTGAGAATGATTTATACAAAGAGTAGAGCAGTCAGGAAAACCAAATACAAGTGTTTTTAACCCTTGAAATGCTGTGGAAGCTGTATTGGGAGGGGTCACCAAATTCGATAGCAATGGTCAGCTTGCTATCAAATTCCGCTTCCCCTGAACAGAAAGGTTCTGCGGTAAGAAAGAAGAGTGAGGATGATTTATACAAAGAGTAGAGCAGTCAGGGAAACCATATACAAGTGTGTTTTTAACCCTTGAAATGCCATGGAAGCTGTATTGGGAGGGGGAACCAAATTCAATAACAATAGTGAGCTTGCTATCAAATTCCGCTTCCCCTGGACAGAAAGGGTCTGGGGTAAGGAAGAAGAGTGAGGATGATTTATACAAAGAGTAGAGCAGTCAGGGAAACCATATACAAGTGTTTTTAATAATGCTTTTATCTGTATCTATGAAGCTCACCATCTGTATAGATTTCTATCAGTATTAGCAGTGCAACATCACTTCTATGCTCTAAAAAAATAGAGCTTTAGACAGTTCTCTTCTGTGCAAAGGGCTAAAAAGAGATTGTAGACAGTCCACTTCTGGGCTACATTACATTAGTACAGTGTTTGCTGTACATTAAAAAAAAAAAATCATTTTTGGAAAAAAAAAAAAAAAACATTTTTGAAAAAAAATTTCAGCACTTTCAGCTAATTTAACACTTTTCACAGTTACTCCAGCCACTCCAACCACACAACAGTTACTCAAGCCACTCCACCCAGTTACTCTGCCCACTCCAGTAGGTGGAGGCAAGAACACTTCACACAATTTTCCCAGAAATTGTAGACTTTTCCAATATTATATGTTTATTTATAGGAGACCTTGATATTATTATATGTTTATTTGTATTTTGAAGAATTATGGGACGTTTTTTTAATACTTGGAGGATTATGAATGTATTATTGTATGGAAATGTATATTCACTTACTGAAAGAATTGGGTTTCTTGTAATTGACATATATTGAATTGGTCAATGATCACTGGATTTAATAATGCTTTTATCTGTATATATGAAGCTAAACCATCTGTATAGATTTCTATCAGTATTAGCAGTGCAGCATCACTTCTATGCTCTAAAAAAAATGGAGCTTTAGACACTTCTCTTCTGTGCAAAGGGCTAAAAAGAGATTGTAGACAGTTCACTTTGGGACTGCATTACATGAGAGTACAGTGTTTGCTGTACATCTTTTCTCTGCTGTCCCGTCGGTGTGCGTAGTCTCGACTGTAAAGGGTGGGAAGAGGGTATACCCCTTTACGGAGGATAGACAGCAGGACTTGTTGCGCCCAGAGTACAGTGAATTGTATGGAGACAAGAAAAGAGCAAGTATGCCTAACAGTACATTGCAGTACACAACTACTTCTCACAGGAGAGGGAAAAATGTTCAGTATTTCAGTATACCAAGTATTTGGCAACTCCACCATGGCCAGTCCTAAGTCCATGCTGAGAAAAGAGTAGGTCCCTTTGGAGGGAAAGACATATGCTCAAAGAATGAGCTTTAGGCAGTTCTCTTCTGTGCAAAGGGCTAAAAAGATATTGCAGACAGTCAACTTTCGGGTTAGATTACATGAGAGTACAGTGTTTGCTGTACATTAACCACTTCCCGACCGCCTCATGTAGATATACATCTACAGAATGGCACGGGCAGGCAAAAGCACGTACGGGTACGTCCCCTTTAACTTGCCTGCCCGTGGGTCGCGCATGCGCCGCCAGCGGCGCGCTCGCGACCCGGTCGGGAGCTCCGTGACCACGGCCGCGGGACCAGCGGACCCGATCGCCGCTGGTATCCCGCGATCGGGTTACGGAGCTGAAGAACGGGGAGAGGTTTGTGTAAACAAACCTCTCCCCGCGCTTCCTACACTGCCTGTCATTGATCGGCTGTTCCCTGTCATCGGGAAAGCCGATCAATGACGTCAGACGTACAGCCACGCCCCCTACTGTAAAAAAAAACACAACACGTCACACTGACTCCTCCCTGCCCTCTAGTGGTTAACTCTTTCACTACAACTGGCATTTACATGGGAATCAGTGCTATTTAAATAGCACTGATTTCTGTATAAATGACAAATGTCCCAAAAATGTGTCAAAAATGTCCGATGTGTCCGCCATAATGTCGCAGTCACAATAAAAATCGCTGATCGCCGCCATTACTAGTAAAAAAAAAAAATATTAATAAAAATGCTATAAAACTATCCCCTATTTTGTAAACGCTATAACTTTTGCGCAAACTAATCAATAATCGCCAATTGCGATTTTTTTTACCAAAAATATGTAGAAGAATACGTATCGGCCTAAACTGAGGAAAACGTTTTTTTATATATTTTTTGGGGATATTTATTATAGCAAAAAGTAAAAAATATTGCATTTTTTTTCAAAATTGTCGGTCTATTCTTGTTTATAGCGCAAAAAATAAAAACCGCAGGGGCGATCAAATACCACCAAAAGAAAGCTCTATTTGTGGGAAAAAAAGGACGTCAATTTTGTTTGGGAGCCACGTCGCACGACCGCGCAATTGTCAGTTAAAGCGACGCAGTGCCGAATTGCAAAAAGGGGCCTGGTCCTTTGGCTGCAAATTGGCCGGGGCTGAAGTGGTTAAAAAAAAAAATCTTTTTTGAAAAAAAATAATTTTTGGAAAAAAAAAAAAAAATAATAATTTTTGAAAAAAATGTTCAGCACTTTCAGCTAATTTAACACTTTTCACAGTTACTCCAGCCACTCCAACCCCACAACAGTTACTCTGCCCACTCCAGTAGGTGGAGGCAAGAACACTTCACACAATTTTCCCAGAAATTGTAGACTTTTCCAATATTATATGTTTATTTATAGGAGACCTTGATATTATTATATGTTTATTTGTATTTTGAAGAATTATGGGACGTTTTTTAATACTTAGAGGATTATGAATGTATTATTGTATGGAAATGTATATTCACTTACTGAAAGAATTGGGTTTCTTGTAATTGACATATATTGAATTGGTCAATGATCACTGGATTTAATAATACTTTTATCTGTATATATGAAGCTCACCATCTGTATAGATTTCTACCAGTATTAGCAGTGCAGCATCACTTCTATGCTCTAAAAAAAATGGAGCTTTAGACAGTTCTCTTCTGTGCAAAGGGCTAAAAAGAGATTGTAGACAGTTCACTTTGGGATTGCATTACATGAGAGTACAGTGTTTGCTGTACATCTTTTATCTGCTGTCCCGTCGGTGTGCGTAGTCTCGACTGTAAAGTGTGGGAAGAGGGTATACCCCTTTACGGAGGATAGACAGCAGGACCTGTTTGCCCAGAGTACGGTGAATTGTCTGGAGACAAGAAAAGAACAACAGGGCAGATCCTGGACGGGGTGCACTGGGTGCAGTGCACCCGGGCGACACAGAAGTGGGGGCGCTGGAGCACCAGAGTGCTCCCCTCCCTCCTCCTCTTCTTGTCTGTAGGCGGCTCTCTCAGCCTGTCACTGCCGCCACCGCCGCTGGTGTGTTTTCTCCCCAAGCCCACCCCCTCCCTCCTCCTGTCAGCGGAGGAGAGGGATACAGCTGGACACCATAGCGGCTGTCTTTGTGTGCAGAGAGAGATCAGCCGCGGCCACGCAGTGACGTCACGGGGGGCATTCCGTGGCCGAGCCCAAGCCCGACGTGTTATAGTTCTGTGTGTAACTCCCGCCTGCTGCCCAGCAGCACAAGCCTCACACATGCTTTGTTCTCCACCTGGGCGGCATGGCTGCACACTGTCCTCTCCAGCTGCCGCCTGGGTGTTTTTAGTTTGCCTAATGGTGGGGGGGGCTGGTTTGTCATGGGGGGCTATACTAATGTGGGGGGGTGGTTCGTCCTGGGGGGGGTCTATACTAATGTGGGGGGGTGGTTCGTCCTGGGGGTCTATACTAATGGGGAGGTTTGTCCTGGGGGGGTCTATGCTAATGTGGGGAGTGGTGGTTTGTCCTGGGGGGTCTATACTAATGTAGGGGGGTTTGTCCTGGGGGGTCTATACTAATGTGGGGAGGTTTGTCCTGGGGGGGCTATACTAATGTGGGGGGGGTGGTTTGTCCTGGGGGGGGGGGGTGGTTTGTCGGGGCTGGGGGGGTGGGCTATACTAATGTAAGGGGGGGTTGTCCTGGGGGTGTCTATACTAATGTGGGGGGTTTGTCCTGGGGGGGCTTTACTAATGTGGGGGGGTTGTCCTGGGGGGGTCTATACTAATGTAGGGGGGGGGTTTGTCCTGGGGGGTCTATACTAATGTGGGGGGTGGTTGTTCTGGGGGGTCTATACTAATGTGGGGGGGTTTGTCCTGGGGGGCTCTACTAATGTGAGGGGGGAGTTTTTCCTGGGGGGTCTATATTAATGTAGGGGGGGTCTAAACTAATGTGGGGGGGTTTGTCCTGGGGGTCTAAACTAATTGAGGGGGGTGGTTTGTCCCGGGGGTCTGTACTAATAGAGGGGGGTGGTTTGTTCTGGGGGGGTCTGTAATGGTGGGGGGGGGCTGGTTTGTCATGGGGGGCTATACTAATGTGGGGGGGTGGTTCGTCCTGGGGGGGGGTCTATACTAATGTGGGGGGTGGTTCGTCCTGGGGGTCTATACTAATGGGGAGGTTTGTCCTGGGGGGGGTCTATGCTAATGTGGGGAGTGGTGGTTTGTCCTGGGGGGGGGTCTATACTAATGTAGGGGGGTTTGTCCTGGGGGGTCTATACTAATGTGGGGAGGTTTGTCCTGGGGGGGCTATACTAATGTGGGGGGGGGGGGGTGGTTTGTCCTGGGGGTCTATACTAATGTAAGGGGGTTGTCCTGGGGGTGTCTATACTAATGTGGGGGGTTTGTCCTGGGGGGGCTTTACTAATGTGGGGGGGGTTGTCCTGGGGGGGTCTATACTAATGTAGGGGGGGGGTTTGTCCTGGGGGGTCTATACTAATGTGGGGGGTGGTTGTTCTGGGGGGTCTATACTAATGTGGGGGGGTTTGTCCTGGGGGGCTCTACTAATGTGAGGGGGGAGTTTTTCCTGGGGGGTCTATATTAATGTAGGGGGGTCTATACTAATGTGGGGGGGTTTGTCCTGGGGGTCTAAACTAATTGAGGGGGTGGTTTGTCCCGGGGGTCTGTACTAATAGAGGGGGGTGGTTTGTTCTGGGGGGGTCTGTACTAATGGAGGGGGGTGATTTGTCCTGGGGGTTCTGTACTAATGGAGGGGGGTGGTTTGTCCTGGGGGTTCTGTACTAATGGAGGGGGGTGGTTTTTCCTGGGGGGTCTATACTAATGGAGGGGGGTCATTTCTCCTGGGGGGGTCTGTACTAATGGAGGGGGTGGTTTGTTCTGGGGGTCTGTACTAATGGAGGGGGGTGGTTTGTTCTGGGGGTCTGTACTAATGGAGGGGGGTGGTTTGTTCTGGGGGTTTGTACTAATGGAAGGGGGTTGTTCTGTACTAATGGAGGGGATGGTTTGTCCTGAGGGGGTCTGTACTAATGGAGGGGGGTGGTTTGTCCTGGGGGTCTATACTGATGGGGGGGGTCTGTACTGAGGGAGGTGTTTATACTTAGTGGGGGGTCTGCACTGACGGAGGGGGGTCTATACTTAATAGAGTGGGGTCTGTACTGAGGGACGACTATAGTTTGTGGAGGGGGGGTGATACCATGTTTTACTGCACCGGGTGACACCAACCCTAGTGACGCCACTGCAGCCGCGGGCTCTTATTTCCCCTCTCCTTCTCCTGCACGCTGCTGTACTAATGAGTGACGCACTATGTTTCTTCCCCCGCCTTCATATCGGCCAGGGAAGAAAAAACAAAGGAACAAAGAAGAGGATTGTGGGACATGTGGTCCCAAGGACTGGCAGCCCCACTGTAACATGGAAACTGCAGCCCACACAGCATGCTCAGCTGAATGGGGGAGAGAGAGTCATTGCCAGAATACAGATATGGGCTCTACCCAGCGGAGTCGCCATGGGCAATTCAGAGTGAGCAGACTCCTGATCAGAGGAACCGTTGTTGCTGTATCGCTGGGTCAGGTGAGAGGGCCAATCGGCCATTATTTACTAACATCCATAGGAACTGCAGTCTCTGACCATCTCTTGTAACATGTCTGCAGTCTCTGACCATCTCTTGTAACATGTCTGCAGTCTCTGACCATCTTCTGTATTATGTGTGCAGCCTGACCATCTCCTGTGCTATGATTGCAGTCTCTGACCGTCTCTTGTATCATGTCTACAGTCTCTGACCATCTCCTGTACTATGTCTGGGGGCTCTTTCTAACAGACTCTCTAACAGAAGCCCTCTCTGTGAGCATCAGAGAGACTCCCCTCCAGGTCTCATCAGTATACGCTTTTACTGTATTTTCTTTATTGGTAAAAGATCATGGGAGGATCCCAGGGTAACAAAGACTTCTTACGGGAACATCTGTGTTTGAGTCGTTGTCATAGAAACATTTGTAAAGGGGAGGAGTTGGTAAGATGACCACGCCCACGTGGGGGTGCCAGAAATATTTCTGCACCCAGGCGTCTGTGACCCTAGGATCGGCCCTGAAGAGCAAGTATGCCTAACAGTACATTGCAGTACACAACTACTTCTCACAGGAGAGGGAAACATTTTCAGTATTTCAGTATACCAAGTATTTGGCAACTCCACCGTGGCCAGTCCTTAGTCTGTGCTGAGAAAAGAGTAGGTCCCTTTGGAGGGAAAGACACATGCTCAAAGAATGAGCTTTAGGCAGTTCTCTTCTGTGCAAAGGGCTAAAAAGATATTGTAGATAGTCCACTTTCGGGCCACATTACATGAGAGTACAGTGTTTGCTGTACATTAAAAAAATATATATTTTTTTGAAAAAAAAAAAAAGTTTTGGAAAAAAAAATAATAATAATTTTTGAAAAAAATGTTCAACACTTTCAGCTAATTTAACACTTTTCACAGTTACTCCAGCCACTCCAACCACACAACAGTTACTCAAGCCACTCCACCCAGTTACTCTGCCCACTCCAGTAGGTGGAGGCAAGAACACTTCACACAATTTTCCCAGAAATTGTAAACTTTTCCAATATTATATGTTTATTTATAGGAGACCTTGATATTATTATATGTTTAATTGTATTTTGAAGAATTATGGGACGTTTTAATACTTTGAGGATTACTTAAAAGTGTTACTCTAAAAAGAGATTGTAGACCGTTCACTTTGGGACTGCATTACATGAGAGTACAGTGTTTGCTGTACATCTACTCCAGCCACTCCAACCACACAACAGTTACTCAAGCCACTCCACCCAGTTACTCTGCCCACTCCAGCAGGTGGAGACAAGAACACTTCACACAATTTTCCCAGAAATTGTAGACTTTTCCAGTATTATATGTTTATTTATAGGATACTTTGATATTATTATATGTTTAATTGTATTTTGAAGAATTATGGGACATTTTTTAATACTTGGAGAATTATGAATGTATTATTGTATGGAAATGTATATTCACTTACTGAAAGTATTGGGTTTCTTGTAATTGACATATATTGAATTGGTCAATGATCACTGGATTTAATAATGCTTTTATCTGTATATATGAAGCTCACCATCTGTATAGATTTCTATCAGTATTAGCAGTGCAGCATCACTTCTTTGCTCTAAAAAAAAATGGAGCTTTAGACAGTTCTCTTCTGTGCAAAGGGCTAAAAAGAGATTGTAGACAGTTCACTTTGGGACTGCATTACATGAGAGTACAGTGTTTGCTGTACATCTTTTCTCTGCTGTCCCGTTGGTGTGCTTAGTCTCGACTGTAAAGTGTGGGAAGAGGGTATACTCTACGGAGGATAGACAGCAGGACCTGTTCGCCCAGAGTACAGTGAATTGTCTGAAGACGAGAAAAGAGCAAGTATGCCTAATGCGGCGTACACACGAAGGGACTATCCCGTGGGATTATCCTCTGGACTGAAGTCCAGCGGATAATCCCCTCGTGTGTGGGCGCCGGCGGACTTTTTGGCGCCAAAGTTTTAAGTTTGGTTTTAAAATTATCCGCTGGACTTGGCAGTCCGGCGGACAATCCCGCCGTTAGTAGGCAAGTCCGCGGGACTTTTGAAATGAACGGACTTGCCTCTCATCGGCAAGTCCGTTCATTTAGCACGTGACTTCAGGTTACGTAGCTAGCGTAGGCAGTAAATGCCGCCGCGCTAGCTCCGTAAGCTGGCATGGATTTAAAAGGACTCCCCACGCCGAAAAACGGCGTGGGGGTTCCCCCCAAATCCATGTCAGACCCTTATCCGAGCACGCAGCCTGGCAGGCCAGGAAAGGGGTGGGGACGAACGAGCGCCCCCCCTCCTGAGCCGTACCAGGCCGCGTGCCCTCAACATGGGGGTGCCCTGGGGAAAGGGGGGCCGTGCGGCCCCCCCACCCCAAAGCACCTTGTCCCCATGTTGATGAGGACAAGGGCCTCTTCCCGACAACCCTGGCCGTTGGTTGTCGGGGTCTGCGGGCGGGGGCTTATCGGAATCTGGGAGCCCCCTTTAATGAGGGGGCCCCCAGATACCGGTCCCCCACCCTATGTGAATGAGTATGGGGTACGATGTACCCCTACCCATTCACCTAAGGTGTAAAATGTAAAGTACAAAAACACACACACTTTTGAAAAAATATTTTATTGCACTGCTCCGGGGGTCTTCTTCCGTCTTGGGGGTCTTCTCGCCGGACTCCCCCGCCATTTACCAAGCTCTTTTACCGAGCGGGGGAAGTCCGGCTACCTTCTTCGTCGTCGCCGCCGTTGTCTGGGGGTCTCGATCCGCCTTCGGGGGTCTTCGGGGGTCTTCCGGTGGTCTCTTCTGTTCTTGCGGCGGTCGTCGTCTTCCGCGCCGCCGGTGCCGCCTTCTTCTTCTTGTCCTTCTTGTTCTTCTTCTTCTTCCGATGTTGACCCGTCGCTGTCTCTGCCCGGAATGCCTGTGCCGCTCTGCGCTGGGACTTATATAGGGACATGGGGGACAGGGTCACATGCTCATGTCACATGGTGACCCCGCCCCCTTGTGTTGTCACAGTCCCGGAGGATGCTGGGACTGTGACATCGCAAGGGGGCGGGGTCACCATGTGACATGAGCATGTGACCCTGTCCCCATGCCCCTATATAAGTCCCAGCGCAGCGCGGCACAGGCATTCCGGGCAGAGAGAGCATCGGGTCAACATCGGAAGAAGAAGAAGAACAAGAAGAAGGACAAGAAGAAGAAGAAGGCGCTGGCGGCGCGGAAGACGACGACCGCCGCAAGAACAGAAGAGACCCCCGGAAGACCCCCGAAGGCGGATCGAGACCCCCAGACGACGGCGGCGACGACGAAGAAGGTAGCCGGACTCCTCCGCTCGTGAAAGAGCTAGGTAAAAGAGCAGAAGAGAGCGGAGGAGTCCGGCGAGAAGACCCCCAAGACGGAAGAAGACCCCCGGAGCAGTGCAATAAACTATTTTTTCAAAAGTGTGTGTGTTTTTGTACTTTACATTTTACACCTTAGGTGAATGGATAGGGGTACATCGTACCCCATACTCATTCACATAGGGTGGGGGGCCGGTATCTGGGGGCCCCCTTATTAAAGGGGACTCCCAGATTCCGATAAGCCCCCGCCCGCAGACCCCGACAACCAACGGCCAGGGTTGTCGGGAAGAGGCCCTTGTCCTCATCAACATGGGGACAAGGTGCTTTGGGGTGGGGGGGGGCGCACAGCCCCCCTTTCCCCAGGGCACCCCCCATGTTGAGGGCACGCGGCCTGGTACGGCTCAGGAGGGGGGGGGGGGGGGCGCTCGTTCGTCCCCACCCCTTTCCTGGCCTGCCAGGCTGCGTGCTCGGATGAGGGTCTGACTTGGATTTGGGGGAACCCCCACGCCGTTTTTTCGGCGTGGGGAGTCCCTTTAAATCCATGCCAGCTCACGGAGCTAGCGCGGCGGCATTTACTGCCTACGCTAGCTACGTAACCTGAAGTTACGCTCGAAATGAACGGACTGCTCCGTGTGTGGGCAAGTCCGTTCATTTTCAAAAGTCCCGCGGACTTTTGGCCGGCGGATTATCCGCCGGAGAAGTCCGTGCGTGTGTGGGCAAGTCCACACGCTCGGAAAGTCCAGCGGACCCAGCCGGAAAGTCCGGCGGGATTGTCCGCTGGACTAAGTCCGCCGGCAAAAGTCCGCACGTGTGTACGCGGCATAACAGTACATTGCAGTACACAACTACTTCTCACAGGAGAGGGAAACATTTTCAGTATTTCAGTATACCAAGTATTTGGCAACTCCACCGTGGCCAGTCCTAAGTCCGTGCTGAGAAAAGAGTAGGTCCCTTTGGAGGGAAAGACACATGCTCAAAGAATGAGCTTTAGGCAGTTCTAGACATGTGCACTGCCAAAAAATTTGTTCATTTTCATTTTAGTTTCATTCGTTTTTTTTTTTGTTTTTGTTTTTTCGTTTTTCGGGTCATTCATTATGATCGCAATTAGTAAATTCGTTTATTCGTACATTCGTACATTCGTAAATTCGTACATTTGTACATTTGTACATTTGTAAATGCGTAAATTCGTTCATTCGCAAATTAGAAAATTCGTACATTCGTACATTTGTACATTTGTAAATTAGAAAATTTGGAAATACGAAAATCCAAAAACCCAAAAATAGAAAATCTGAAATAGTGACTAACTATTAAATTATAGGTATTGTATTTTCTTTCAAATTTGGCTGTTAGTGAACACAAATTTATCTGAAGTTACGAATTATCCGAAATAACGAACGTTGCATCTAAACAAAATGGAACGGAACAAATTAATAACAAATAATAATAATAAAACGTTTTTATTATTATTATTGTTATTTATTATTATTAATGCATTACGTTCCATTTGTTTGTATACAGCATTTGTTATTTCGGATAATTTGTAACTTAAGATAAATTTGTATTTGTTACGTTCACTAACAGCCAAATTTAAAAAGGAAATTACAATACCTATAATTTAATATTTAGTAATAGTTAAGTTATTATTAGTTAATTATAAATTCAGATTTCTGAATTTCCGAATTTATGAATGTACGAATTTGCGAATGTACGAATGTGCGAATATATGAATTTACAAATGTGCAAATGTACGTATTTACGAACGTACAAATTTATGAATGTGCAAATTATGAATTTACGAATGTACGAATTTACAAATTTACAAATTTTCGAATACTCAAATTTCGGAAAAATTTGTTAAACGGATTTTCGTTAATTTGGATATTTGTGTTATACCCAAATACTTAAATTGGTGTCCCCCCCCCCAAAAAAAAATATGATTAAAAATCATAAAATAATAAAAAATAAACATTTGGAATTTTTTTTTTAACTCACCTCTAAATGCCTGTTGCTAGGAGGTCCCTCGTAGTCTGCCTCCTTCAGTGCCCGGGCTAAGTGACATCAATTCCCCTCGGTGCAGGAAGGGCTCAGCTCTGAACCCTCCCTCCTGTCAGTCATCTGGGACACGTGACAGGTCCCAGATGACTGCACGGCCAATCACGGCGCCGCTCGCGCATGCACGTGGGTGCCTGGCTGTGGGTGCCCACAGAATTCCGGCACCGCTGAGCGGAGGGGGGAATGAGCGGGGCTTCGTTCCCCCGCATCGCTGGACCCTGGAACAGGTAATTGTCCGATTTATTAAAAGTCAGCAGCTGCAGTATTTGTAGCTGCTGACTTTGAATTTTTTTTTTTCAGGGCAACTCCTCTTTAAGCAAAAAATATTTTTATAGATATCAGAATACAAACCAGCTCAAGAGTTGTCAATAAAGGCATTTGTATCGGTATTAATATTTAGGCCAAAGGGGGCATAACACTTGATTTTATGGATCCAGGCCATTTCTGATCAGGAAATGCTTCTAACAAGAGAGCTTCCTCTCCAATGGGGACGATATCTATCTATCCCAAAAAAAAAGAAAAATTGTTAGAAGGGTCCTTATTGTGAGTTTAAAAGAAAATGCTTAGAAACTGAATGTTTTGTAAACCCGCTCTTAATATTAGTAATGTGCTCGTTTAGTCTGACGGACAGGGGTCGTTTGGTCCTGCCCACATATTGTAGCCCACATGGGCATTGGAGCAGGTAAACGACCCCCTCCGTCGAATAGGTAATGAAGGGTTCAATCCTATGCTCCTGTCCCGTACTAGAGGAAATGAAACTAGTAGTGTGTCTATGCGTGCATCCACTGTACGAGCACACACGACAACGTCGGCATTGATAAAACCCTACTAGGTTCTCAAAAAAAATATTTTTTGATTAGGGGGATCTAGAACGTTTGGAGCCAATCTGTCTTTAAGTGATGGAGCACCCCTATACACTATTCTCGGTGTCTTAGATAGAGTTGATCCCAATACTTGATCATTGCCCAACAGATGCCAATGTTTTTTAATAAGACTCCTAATAAGTCTATGTTGTACTGAAAATGTTGTAATAAACGGGACTGTGACAGACCTAGCCAGGACACAGGCTTTTTGAGAGGACTAAATGCGAGCCTCCTGCCAACCGATTATGGGCCCTGGATTTTAAGGGGCACAGGGTGAAGGAGAACCCCAACCCCAGTCAGATTCATTGCTTTATATATGTGTATATATAATGTGTGTTGTCTCATGTTGTTGGTACACACACTGTCAGATGCTAGTGTCATAAACTCAAGATGTTAAGTTGTTACAGGTGTATTGTTAGAGTAATATGAGCAGGAGGGGGGATCTCTTCTTCTACTGTATATAAATGTCAGTTTGGTTGTAATAAAAAGAGTCCATGTTAGCACTAAGCAAGTCTCGTCTCGTTTGGTGCTTGGGAGCGGTTGGAATATCTGAGATCCGTATCCAGACTGGGAGGAAGTGATATATGACGAACGCACTCAAGAGGAGTGTAGGGACGTTCCATCACAGGGACCATAGACGTATTTTTAGTAGACGGGGTCTTCACTGTAAGTAAGTCTTTCCTATCTATAGACTTGACTTCTTCGAGAGTGTAATGTAATGACTCCATAGAGTAGCCCTTAGCAATAAATCTCTCCTTTAGGATGCAGGCCTGTTCGATAAAACAATCTGCATCTGTACAATTGAATCTGAATCTGTGCTTAACTCACAAAAATTGGGGGGCGTGTCCAAGATGGCGACGTGAGCGTCTGTACTGCACAGAGCTCCGCCATCCACCGGCAGCAATCCGGATCCCAGGGGCCTTTCTAGCCGCCTAAACGCCTGCAGACCGGGCTCAACAGGCGGGCAATCCAAGGAGGGACACGGCGATACCGGAACCGCCCGAATCCCGCCGTGAACGGAGCCGTTCGGAACGCTCCGCCATCTGCCATCCCCACGTGGAGTCCTGCGGTGCTCCCCAGTAGCAAGAGGCCCCGCAGGGACAGCTGAATGAGGCGCAGGACGTCTGGACCGGCAGCTGGTAAGGGGAAAAAACAAACAAACGCCCGTCATCACAGAGCCCCCAGCCAAACACAGGCCCAGAGGAGAGACACAGACACCCGTAGCCTCCACAGGGCCTCACAAACAAGCCCCATGGAGTCGGCCGAGGCCAGACCCCCTTGGTTAGCAGAGGTGATGGCTGCTATAGCCACATGTCAGTCCACCCTAACAGCCAAGATTGATGCAGTGCAGATGGATGTAGGGCTCCTGAGGCAGGACATGGACAAACTCAGAACCAGAGTGGCAGAAACGGAGCAGAGAGGACACAGTCGCTGAACATGGCACAGCCCTGCACACACTACAGACCAAAGTGAAGGCCCTGGATAGAGCAAAAGATGCTGAGAATAGGAATAGACGTAACAATCTCCGCATAGTGGGTCTGGCGGAGGGCTCAGAGGGTGCAAATCCCACGTGCTTTGTGGAAGGCATGTTGCGCAACTTGCTTCCGGATGCGCGGCTGTCCCCCCACTACGCGGTGGAGAGGCCGCACAGAATTCCCCCTAAACCGGGCCCCCCGGGAGCCCCCCCGCGAACATTTATACTACGTCTCCTGAACTTCAGGGACAGAGATGAGATCCTCAGGGCATCCAGGGGGCTGGGTGACCTGCGTTACCAAAACAACAGGCTGATGATCTTCCCTGACTACTCAGTAGAGACTCAAAAGCTCAGGAAATCATTTGATCATGTGAAAGCCGCCATGAGGGCACGCAATATCCGCTATAGTGTCCTTTTTCCTGCTCGACTGAGAGTTCAAGATGGCGAAACAGTTTGCTTTTTCTCTTCTCCCAGGGAGGTCTCTGCTTGGCTTGACTCCCTTCCCAGAGATGGATGACGAGGGCTTGCACCTGCACACTTGACATAACCCTGGAAACAGTGTGTGTCTGGGCCCAGAACAGGCGCCCCCTTCCCGGTGTGACCCCAGTGGCAGGGATCCTTAAATGGAGGTAGCCTGCAGTTGCACCTGTTGTGCCAAGTTGCGATACCAGGATCACATACTGGAGGTTCGGGAGACATTTTCCTCCCCCCCCACGGGGAAACAAGCCATTGCCCCAGGCATGTTATATGCCAGGAGACCCTCTAAGACCTGCTTATCCTACACATCCACTATTGATCACTACCGTTTGCCCGGGTCAGCTAGGAGCATACTGATTAGACTAGCCCCGACGGATCTTTATAGTTCTCCTGAAGCTGGGACTATTGGTGGTATTGCAAGAGAACCTTTTCCCCTGTTGTTTTTTCCCCGCCCCCCTTTTTTTTCTCCCTTATTCACCCGCAAACCCCAAGGTCACAGCAGAAACTTTCTTACAATGGCAGATGCCTCAACAGTTGAAGAGCAGCTCTGTCTTTTCCCCGGCCTTCCAGTTCGTTTCTGGGGGTGGGGGTCGCCAATTGCACAGGACCCCCCTTTTGCAGCCGCCAAGCTGAATTTGTTAGGGTTGGATTGGGGGGTTGGGTGGGGAGGGGGGTGGGGATAGTTGCCCCATAGGGGAAGTTATATGGTTTTCATCTAATGTTTGGTTATGTTTATCGGTCAAATTGCTAACTACTAATAACGTAATGCATGTGTCAAAGCTGAATCTATGCTTACAATGCCTGATCCGAGTCTAGCTAGGGATCCCCAGAGGGCCCAACATACCTACTCCGGTTACTCAGACATCACGATTTGAGGATGACATCCCTTAACGTTCTGTCCTGGAACACCAGGGGGTTAAACTCACCGGTTAAGAGGTCCCTGGTGTTCCAGTTCATTAAGGCCCACAACCCACACATATGTATTCTACAAGAGACCCACCTGGTGGGCAGAAGAACCATGTCCCTTAAGAAGCCCTGGATTGGTCATCACTACCATTCCACGTATTCTAACTTTGCGAGGGGTGTCAGCATTCTAGTGCATAAGTCTATCTCCTTTAGGCTTCTGGACCTGTTGCTGGACTCGGTGGGCAAATATGTACTGATGCATGCTCAGGTGGGATTGATGCGGTGGGTTATAGCGGGTCTCTATTTACCTCCACCACGCGTACGGACTGACGGATGTTTGGTGCTGGAGGCACCCTCAGACCCGGGCCTATACCTGTCACTCTGCCTCCCACCGCACCTTTTCCAGGATAGACTTGGCCTACATGGGGAGGGCTGCCCTCCCTAGGGCAAAGGACATAAAGATACTTTCCGTGGATGAGTCCGGCACTTCCCGGGAGAAAGAACCCAGGACGCCGCCGGAGCCCCAGCCTTATGACACCAGCCAAGATGAGCGGACAGGACGGCAACCGACAGTCTGCATGGTGCCTGTAGTCAGCGGCACCGCCCGCCTCCAGCCTTCCTGCCTCCTTCCCCCTCCCCCTCCACCCCTCCACCCCTTCACCGGACACGGAAAGATCACGGCATTTTCCAAGGACAGGGAGACAGCAGCTTGCCAGGACCGAGGCCGTGGGGTGCTGTGAGTATACCGGCATTTTTAAATGCCGACTAAAGAGTCTCCTGGATAGAAGGTAAGCCCATATTACAAGCTAGCAGGTTGATGCTATAAGGGCTAAACGGACACCAGCACCGAGGGTAAAAGTCTCTCTCCCCCAGGACCCTTAGGTCAGATTTTTTTTTTTTTTTTTTTTAAGCCCTGTTTATTTTCTCAGTGACGGTTACAGATAAAGTGGGAACAAAAGGGACTAGAACAAATTTACACATCCAAAGCACCTTACAGGCCATAGACGGAGCCCAGAGAGAAAATAAAGACATAAAAGATCTGGCCCCCTGCCTCTCGGATCTCTCAGGGCGACTTTGCCTCCCCCCCCCCCCCTACTCTCTCCACAGTAGTAAAAAAAAAAAACAGAAAAAAAAAAAAAAACTTACCGGCTTGTATATCCAAAGCGTTTTAGCCAGACCCGGGTGGGCTCTGAGCCTCTGAGCGGACAATTTATGTAATAAGGCGGTTTGGCGTCCTCTCCTTTAAATGCAGCCTGGTCATAACGGGAGCCCTAAAGTATCAGTTTGAAGTACCATATATTTACATAGGCGTAAAATGGTTTTAAAAACTAGGATTATGGGAAGACCACGGATATCATAGCCTCCAATGGTGGAAAATTGTATGAAAGGAAAACTTTCTGACCCTGCCTCACAGACACTACACACACTAAAAGCCGCCTCAGGGACTGTAAGTGCGATACTGATTGGGGTCAGTGGAGTGCTATTTTCTATTCTATTTTTTTTTTTTTTCTCTTTTTCTGTATTTGTGGATCTGCACCATGGAGAGAAGGTATGACTCTGACTAATGCTTAGGAAGACAGATTAGTACACAGATTTGTACACTCCAAAAATCGCACTGGGGAATGAAAGTGAGACCTTGATGGGTGTTTATGAAGACATACTACCATATACCTAATGCCGCACTATGGAATGATAGCAGGACTCTGATGGGTATTTACGAAAACCTACTGACCACTGTGGCCTAGCTCGACGACAGATGTCTGATTAGGACCGTTATCTCAGATTATGTTGGTCTTATCTAAATCCTAGAGCCACTGGGTGGGTCACGGAAAAGGTGCAAACTACTGATTGAGGAAGTTAATCAGCAGGAAAGGTAAATAAACCCTCCTACTTAAATACAATAGCCTTAGCTAATGCGTGGGCTTCTTGTACCCCACCAGGAGACCCCACAGACGGTAAAGATTTTCTCTTTTTTTTTTTTTTTCCCCCCAAATTTTCTCTGCAAATACGGCTGTAAACACCAGCGGGACACCTAGAAGGAAGTCCCGGGCCTTGAAGCTCAGGGGGACATAAGCAACAAACAATACCTCCGGGAAGCCCGGACAGGTCTCTAAGGCAAGGACCCCATTAAAGGAAAGGAGGTGGAAAGGGGCCCAGGAGGCCCAGGTTTATAATAAAAACTGGGGAAGAGAATCAGACCCACCAAGAAGGCCAACATGAGTAAAGAGCTATCCAAACAGCCTAAGAAAGCAACCACCAAAGGCAGCAAGGGGGAGACAAGCACAATCAAACACTACTTAAGACAGGGTGCAAGCCCAAAAACAGTCTCCCCGGGGAGCAGAGGCGGGGTGGAAAGAGAAATCAACGAATCCAGAGCAGATCTCACAATGGAGACGGAGAGTGAGCCTAGTAGGGGGGAGGACCAACAACCAGGTACCCACATCCCCAACAATCATGAAATGGAGGCGATGCTATTACGTTTGGAAAACGCAATTAAAAAAGAAATAAACGCCTTACGGGAGGACATGGGCCATCTGCTGTCCAGGGTTGAAGCAGTGGAGGGGAGAGCGGATTCTACAGACCTGGAAATCGCGAAGCTGAAAACGCAATTAAAAGGCGCCTACCTCACCCAGAGAGATACCCTCTACAAGATAGAGGACCAAGAAAATAGGGATAGGAGGCAAAATTTGAGGCTGCGTGCCGTCCCGGAACAAAGAGGGGAAGATCTAGAAAGAAAACTTTGGGAAATCTTGGGCCCCATAAGTGGCAAGGACTCAGATCATCTTCCCCACATAGAAAGGATACACCGAGTAGGAAGACTCGAAAGGGGGGGCACAGAGCGGCCCCGAGACATAATTGTCAGATTCAGCCACTTCAAAGAAAAAGAGGATCTATGGGCTAAAATAAAAAATAAGTCCCCCATAACGCATGAGGAAGATGAAATTCAAGTATATGCAGACCTATCGGCCCGAACCCTCGAGAGACGGAGACACCAGAAACCCCTGTTGGAAATATTGAAAAGGGAAAACATAAGATATAACTGGGGCTTCCCCTCATGTCTTATAGGGTCAAAAGAGGGGTGCACGGCCAGGCTGAAGTACCCGGAAGAAGTGCAGGGATTTTGTACAAAACTCGGGATTGTAGCCCCGAATTTGCAGGGTTGGATGGAAATGGAGGGTGTGGGGGGCCCTGGGGGGGGAGGCGGGAGGGGGGGGGAAGGAGGAGGGGCGAATGCCCACATGTAGCTGTAAAAGAATTCTGCTCGAATCGGCCCCGCCCCCTCCTCCCTCCGCGCCCCGAGTCTGGGCCGCGGAGGGGGAGGGGAGGGCTCAACAAACCCCACCTCACCAGGTATCCGGAGTCTAAGGGAAGCCACAAAGGATGGCCCCCAAGGACCCGGGGACCCCAGTTGGGGCGAGAGGGGGGGGGAGGGTGAGAGGGGGGGGGAAGGAGGGGAGAGGGGGGGGGGGGGGATGGGAGGGAGGGGGATGGGGGGGGAGGAGGGAGGGAAACCACGTCCGCTGTGGGGCTGCTGTCACTATCAATATCCCAGGGGGAAAAAACAAAAAAAACAAACAAAAAAAAAACCCCAAAAAATAAATGAAGGATCTAGAAATCAAATTTTTATCATATAACGTGAAAGGCTTAAACTCTCCCGGTAAGCGAGCTAAAATTTTGGAGGAAGCAGAGAGATATGGCGCAGGTATAGTGTTTCTGCAAGAGACCCACCTGACATATTCCTCAAATATTAGACTCTTTTCTCCAGCTCTCCCAAATTGGTTTTATGGAGATACTATCTCGAGCAGGGCAAGAGGAGTGGCTATTGGGATTGCGAGGGACATTGACTTCACGGTGGAGGAGAGAATGACGGACCCCGAGGGGAGGTACCTGTTTCTTAGGGGCTCCCTCCTAGGGGTAGAACTCACACTGGCCAATGTTTATGCCCCCAACACCAAACCCATCCTATTTCTCGAAGCAATTCTGCGTAAGCTAAGGGCCTTCAGGAAAGGATATCTGATCCTGATGGGGGACCTCAATTTCGTGATGGACCCCGCGAAGGATAGTACGTCTGGTGGCACGGGGAGGGGCAACATACAATTGAAGCGAATCAAAAAAAAACTAGCGGAGGACCAACTGGTGGATGTGTGGAGGACCCAGCACCCGCAGTTGAGGGATTACTCGTTCTTCTCCCCTGTCCACCAGATGTACTCTCGCCTGGACCATATTTTAATAGACCATGGCATATTGGAAAGGGTTAAGGAAACCGAAATTGGAATAACTTCCCTTTCGGACCACGCGCCGGTATCCATGAGGCTAAGGTTCCCCGAATACAAACAACCCTCTAGCGGATGGAAACTCAACCCGGAATTGTTATACGACAAAGAAATTAGGGATTATATTAAAAAGGAGCTAGAATGGTTCTTTCAAATCAATGACAACGGAGAGGTCTCAGAGGCACAACTATGGGACGCTCATAAAGCGTTCATTAGGGGGCTTCTGATAGCTAAAGCCTCATGGAAAAAAAAGGAGAGGGCGAGAAAAACGCAGGCTCTAATAGCAGAGATTAAAACCCTGGAACAAAAGCACAAATCAGGGGGGGCACTCAGCCAGGACACATATATAGAGCTTACAGATAAGAGAGAGGGATTAAAAGATCTAGCTGAACAGGAAGTCAGACAGAAGTTCAATAAATTGGCCAGGGAACAATATATTTGGGGCAACAAGCCAGGGAAATACTTAGCAAGGAAACTACAAAAAAAGAAAACCAGAAATTTTATTGAAAAAATCCAAACAAAAAACGGGGAGATGAAGTATACCCCTAGTGAAATAGCCTCGACATTTAGAGACTATTACAAAGAACTTTACGAGGTGAAAACCAGGGGAAACAACGACAGCATTGGAATTAACCAGAAAACCTCTGAGTTCCTAGAGAGGGCAGGGCTGACAGCCCTAGGGGGAGAGGAGAGAGATGAGCTTGAGAGGCCAATAACCGAGGAGGAGATTTTAGCAGCCATTAAGAACTCGCCAACAGGGAAGAGCCCAGGCCCGGATGGCTTTACGGCCTCATACTATAAAACGTACAAAGAGATTCTTGTACCGAGACTGCTGCGATATATGAATGGATTAGGGATAGACTATAACATGAGCGAAGAGGCCCTAAAAGCGACGATCACTCTCTTGAGGAAGGATGGGAAGGATGGATCGGTGTGCTCGAACTACAGACCCATCTCCTTATTAAATTTTGATACAAAATTATATGCAAAGATACTGGCGGATCGAATAAAGGGGCATTTGGGCACACTGATCCATCCGGACCAGGTCGGGTTCGTCCCGGGCAGAGAGGGGAGGGACAATGGGATTCGGACATTGCTAGCCATACAGAGGATGGGAGATTCAGGAACCCCCAGTCTACTCCTCTCGATAGACGCTGAAAAAGCGTTCGACAGAGTAGACTGGGGGTTCATGTTCAACACTCTACAGAGGATGGGTTTCGGACCCAGATTTATTCAAAAAATCAAAACCCTATATAATCATCCGAAAACCAACATCAAGGTCAATGGAACGACCTCCGCGGAGTTCGAACTGTTTAATGGTACTAGGCAAGGGTGTCCACTCTCCCCTCTCCTTTTTATTTTATCCCTGGAACCGCTGTTAGCCACAATCCGCGGAAACCCAGAGGTGGAAGGCTGTAAAGTCGCCAGCGAAGAGCACAAACTTGCGGCCTTCGCTGACGACGTCCTCTTTTATATAAGCTCACCCCAGAAGTCAGTCCCCATATTGCTTGAAATTTTAATGGAATATGGGGAACTAACAAACTTTAGAATCAATGCCTCAAAAACATTTATTCTTAATATTAACCTCAATAAAATAGAGAAACAGACCTTACAGAAAACAGTTAGTTTCGTTTGGAAAAAAAGGATAAAATACTTAGGAATAGAACTGGCCAATAACCCGAGGAAATTATACAAAATAAACTATATCCCACTCCTAGAAGACATAAAAAAAAAAATGTCAAGAGCTGAAGGGAAAAATTCTATCCTGGATAGGTAGGATTAATTCGGTAAAAATGATGATCCTTCCAGTCATCACATATAAATTCCAGATGCTCCCCCTCCCTCTCCCAAAACAGTACCTCGGTAAACTAAGATCGATTATAATGAATTTCATATGGAATTACAAAAAACATAGAATCTCCCTCCAAATTCTAAAACAAGATAAAAGCCAGGGCGGTCTGGCGGTCCCAGACATAGAAAGCTACTACCATGCCATAGCACTATTAAGAATCGCAGAATGGGGTAAAACAGGTAACACTAAAAGATGGGTTAGTTTGGAGGAAGCACTGAGTGAAGTTAGGCTGGGGAAGATTGTGTGGAATCCTCCGAAAAGCCGGACATTGGGAGAAAAAACACATATAATTACAATCACGACTTTGAAAATTTGGGATAAAATATATAAAATATTTAATAAAAATTATAATTCGCCACTTATAGCACTTAAAGAAAACCCTTTTTTCCCGCCAGGGTTAAAGGAAATAGGAGGTGATTGGATCAGAATGGACTGCACGAGATTAGGGGAAGTTATCAGTAAGGGGAAGGTTATGACATTGCACGAGTTACAGAATAATGAGGCTTTCTCCATAGATGGATGGCGGCATCGCCAGCTGACCCACTTTGTGGGCTCTCTTCCCAGCCCATTAAGGGAGGCTAAGGATTTAACAAAATTAGAGAAAATCTTTACGACAGAATGTTCAAAAAAAAGAATATCCAGAATATATAAACTGTTACTAGAAAGAGATAGACCGGAGATGCCGTCATACCTTACCAAATGGGAAAGCGAATTAGGAACACATTTAGAAATAAGCACAAGTAAGAAAATTTTAAAATTAGCACATGGGTCAGCGGTAGACGTGAGAACTGCAGAAACAAACTTTAAGTGCATGGCTAGGTGGTATAGAACCCCAGACAGGGTCAGCAATTTCCAGGCGGATACATCTGCGAACTGTTGGAGGGGGTGTGACCAAAGGGGCACAATGGGTCATCTATGGTGGGGGTGTCCTAAAATCAAAAAATTCTGGGAGACGATCCTAAAATACATAAAAGAAATAACAACAATTGAGGTAAAAAATGACCCCTGGGAGGTACTTATGCACGCCACACCCAAAGAAATTAAACAATATAAAGGCTCATTGATACCCCATCTGCTTAATGCGGCCAAAAAGGTAATTCCAAGGAGGTGGAAAGACAAGGAAAGCCCACCCTTATGGGAATGGGTTGACGCAGTGGAGTCCACCTACATGATGGAATGTGTGTTGTACACGGGGGAGGAGGACAGAGAGACCACGAGGGCTAGATGGGAGAGCTGGAGAAAATTCAAGAGATCTTGGAGCTACAGGGAGGCTTTGCGAGCGCAGCCATGACAGCTGAGGATCCCTGGGGGGGAAGCCGAAAAGAGATCTAGCCATGGAAAGGCTGACCCCAAGGGCAGAGAAGATATAGGGGTGAAAGGACCACCTTTTAATAACAAAACAGCGGACGGGGAGGGGGAGGGTGGGGGCAGGGGAGGGATAGGGGGGAAGGGGGGTAGGAAATAAAAATAAAACCCCCCCAGGGGGGCTAACTGGTAGAGTGATGGAACAGGATTTAGGATAAAGGAGGTGGAGGGGAAGTGGAGGCTGGGTGGGATCATGGATGTATACGTGTATTTTTGGGTTATGTAAATTTTTCTGGATGCCTGACTCTGGACCTCGATTCCCCCAACTCCAGGGGGGGAAAAAAAAAAAAAAAAAAAAAAGGGCGAGAATGAAATAATCCACTAATGATGCTAAGACAAATTGGAGGGATGGAGATGCGGGCATAGCTGACACTCACCTACAAACATGCTTTCTGAAGTGGAAAAATAAAAGAAAAAAAAAAAAAAAAAAAAGATACTTTCCAGGGGCATATCTGACCATGCGCCGCTTCTGCTGACCATGGAACTATCCACAGCTCCAGAGTCCACGCTATAGCGGCTCTCCAGGTTCTGGGTGTCGGACGAGGCGGTGGATGGTCAGTTTCAGGGATACTTCAGGGAATACTGGCCAACTAACCCTGGATCGGCATCCCCATTGGTAGTGTGGGATGCCTTTTTAAAGCATACACGAGGGGACAATACCAGCTTATCATAGCCAAGGTCCGTAGAGAGAGAAGGGCTGAACTGACTAGAGTAGAACGAGAGGCAGGCCTGCAGGAAGCTAGGTTTGTTAGAACCGGGGACCCTCAGGACTATGTTAGACTACAGACTCTGACTGCTGAGGTGGTATGGGTCCGCACCTCCCTCACTCAAAAACGTATGCTGGCTCAATCCTAGCGAATTTTTGAACAAGGAGAAAGATCAGGGAAACTCTTGGCCTGGTATACAGGACCAAAATGGTGCACTTTTTTATACCCCTGACGAAATTAACGGGAGCTTTGTCTCCTTCTACCATCTCCTTTATAGCTCCAGGACGACATACACACAGAATGAACTGATCTCCTATTTAGACCCTATCGACATTCCAGTCCTGACCGCAACATACCGTGACGCACTTGATGCACCTATTTCGGTAGAAGAACTGTTAAAGGCCCTAAAAACTCTTCAATCGGGCAAGATCACCGGCCCTGATGGCATACCAGTCGAATTTTACAAACAATATGCTGAAGACTTGGTGGTCAAACTACATGACATGTTAAAGGAGGCACATAAAACAGAGGAACTCCCGAACTCCCTGAGTGAGGCGGTGGTGGTCGTGATCCCCAAGCCTGGGAAGGACCCTTCTCTATGTTCCTCGTACCGCCCAATCTCACTGATTAATGCCGATGCAAAACTGCTGGCCAAGGTCCTGGCCAACAGGCTGAGCACGGTTATACTAGCTCTGATCCACCCAGACCAAACGGGGTTCATGCCAGGGAGGGGCACGGACATTAACATCAGGAGACTTTTCACACATATGGCCATTGCTAGTCTGGAATCGGCAGGTGTAGAGGCCTCACTCGATGCGGAGAAGGCCTTCGACTCGGTCGAGTGGGGCTACCTATGGAAGGTCCTTTCCAGGTTTGGATTTGGACCTAGATTTAAGTTGTGGCTGCGGATGCTGCATGCTAATCCAATGGCCAAAGTCTGCACAAATGGCTGCCTCTCGGACAGTTTTCCTCCGGGACGTACTCGCCAGGGGTGTCCCTTATCTCCGTGATTATTTGCACTGGCAGTAGAACCTTTGGCCATAGCCTTGCGGGCGGAGGGGAGGGTAAGAGGCATAACAGTGGGACAGATAGAGAAGGTGTCCCTCTATGCGGACAACACACTCCTCTACCTTACGGATGCCTCCAACTCACTGGTAAGGGCTCTGGACATGTTTGACCAGTTTGGGAGATTCTCTGGAATCCGCATAAATTGGGACAAGTCGGTTCTGTTCCCACTACACCCCTCCGTCCCTAGATTAGTCACAGGTACCCCTCTCAAATAGCTGGATGGATTCACATATTTGGGAGTTAAAATTTAAAAAATGACGTAGACATTCCTGGAACAGAATGTTCAGCCTCTTATTTCCCAACTGACGGTTAGGTGCACAGAATGGCGCAGCCTCCCATTGACCCCAGTAGGTAGAGTCAATCTTCTAAAAATTGTATTTCTCCCGAAATTCCTATATTTTTTCTGTAACACCCCTTCGCATATTCCTAGGGCCTTTTTCAAACGTCTTGAAGGCATACTCACTTCGTTTGTATGGGCTGGGAGGCCACCCAGAGTGGCAAAACGTATACTGTACCTCCCACTCTCTGCAGGAGGCCTAGCGATGCCCAACTTCCTCATATACTACTGGGCGGCAGTCCTAGTCACTGTCAGATGGTGGTTCTCTCAGCCAAAGCAAAATCCAGCGGTGAGACTGGAGGCATCTATACTAGGATCCTACGCAGCACTGAGTAACCTTCCATACGACCTGACCACACCCATGAAAACGACGCTTAGGACATGGAAAGAGGCCAGAGCAGTATATCGCAAACGACACTGTGTATCCCCATACACGCCGCTGCGGGGCAACCCCTCACTTCCCCATTTAAATGTCATTCCGGATCCATCATACTGGGCGGGGCGGGGGATAACCACCCTAAAACATCTCTTGCGAGACGGGAAACGTATGCCCTTTGCAGATTTAAAACGCACATACTCACTCCCCAATACTGCAGAATTTAGATTTTGGCAACTAAGACACGCCATGAAGGCCCAATTCCCGGAGACACTAACGCTCGAATCGGACTCAATTTAGCGCCTGCTCATATCCAGCGTAATGGGAAAACCTCTTTCCACTCTTTACCTATACCTAACGGTAGCATACGATATCAAACCTACACGCGCACTGGACAAATGGAGGGAGGACATCCCAGCACTGGGAGAGGATGAATGGGAAGACTGTATATCAACCTTTATCCCATCTATGATAGCAGCAAAAGACAGATTTATCCGGTTGAAGTTCATACATAGGGCATACTACACCCCGCACAGAATGGCCAACATATACCCGAACTTAGACCCCTCCTGCCCAAGATGTCATACATAAGTAGGCACGTTCTGGCATATGGTGTGGGCCTGTCCCAAAATACAGGCCTATTGGGAACAGGTTGCAGGGAAATTGAGCGACTTGGATACACTTGTACCAAAGGAACCTATGGTGCTCCTGCTGAGCTACTTGGGGGAGGTTGAGGGAGACAGATATGCAAAACTCTGCATCACCTTCTCATTATTTTATGCTAGGAGAGAGATAACGATACACTGGAAGTCAGCCGAACCCCCTACACTGAAATCCTGGCAAAAGGCTGTTAATTCAGTATTACCCATTTACAAACTTACCTACGAGAGTAGTCAGTGCCCGGCTAAATTTGACAAGGTATGTTCGGTCTGGGTGGATGCGAGCGCGTGAGGGGCCGGAGAGAAGGGGGACCAACTGATGGATTCCCCCCTGTCTCGGCTGGGGGCTGTTTACCCCCACCTCACTCCGAGTGCCACCCGACCACATCGAGTAAGGCATAGAATACATACAGCTGATGGGCAGCGGATACACACCCCCAATGGGGGAAGAGATTGAATACCCTACGAAATGGAGGACGGGACTTAGAAGGGAACATGGTTGGGAATATTCACTGATAGAGAAATGTTAGTAAAGTGGACAGCAAGGATTTGTAGGATGTTAACTTCTGCAATGGAACTCTTGAACTGACACTGTAATAAGAATTATCTAATGCCGAACTTTGACTGTATTGTTATTCTGAAGTGGTAAATAAAAACTTTTCTGTTAAAAACTCGCAAAAATTGGCTTTTAGGCACGGATCGGAGCCAAGGCTCATGGTGACAGCTGTCCATTGATATATATTAATTACGATCCGTGCCTTTTAAAGTGGGTGGATAGTCACAAATTGATCATGGCAGATACCAATATTCAAATCCAAAAAGTTGACATTGGACTGACTGGCCTCAAAACTAAGATGTATACCTCTAGAATTGTTGTTAAGAGATACCATAAAGGTATCCAAATCCTCTCTGGTACCATCCCATAGGAGGAGGACGTCGTCGATGTACCTACGTAGGATAGCCTCTTTCTGTGTGTAGCGATGGAGTCTGCACACCACGTCCCGAGGTCTGCCTGGGTCTGCTGATCTGGAACCTAGGGCCCTGTGAACTCTGTCAAGTTCTATTGTAGTGTCCGGATCATCTAGTACGGTGTGGAAAATCCCCCGCACTGTGTGCCCGAGGTTCTCCGTATCTTCCAGGATCCCCGGACCGCAAGTTGTTTCAGCGGCACAGGTCCTCTTCTGTGGAGCGCCACGTGAGGGGCCTCGTGGCATCGCCACTCTGGCTCCGGGAGAGATCTTTTGTAATTGTGTGAAATAGAGGTGTATTTCACCTGCGCTCTTTCTGGAACGGGTCCCCCGTGTAGTAGCTCTCGTCCTGTGCTTTTTGGCCTATTGCATACTGATTTACAGGCTGTATTAGCTGGGATGTGAAGGTCGAGAGCTCTAAGAAGAACACAACACAGCCTGGGGAATGCCCAGGAAAAAACCCAAGCCTACTTACCACCAGCTAGCAGAAAACCAAATTAACCTGTCTAACAGTACGTTAAAAACAGAGGTTTAGTCCGCACGCATTTGCAAACGCATGCGTAAGCCACAGAGCCTCGGCACCCTGATATCTGTGGTCCTAACACTAAAATATGGAGTGTCCCCACAGTGGAGGCACATGCATTCTAATGGATAGATGAGGGCAGGTGGACTGAAGGGGAGCCCACCCCTTCTTAAAGGTACAGGAGCACACCAAGCACCCAGCAGATTGCACAATGGCTGCAAAGGTGTTGGTGCGTTGCTGGACCAATACAAAGACCAACGTGATAATGATACAAAAAACTCACCACCACCCTCATCTATAGCTGGCTATAGCAGTAAGCAGCATTGGAAGGCTGAAACAGATAACAACAAAGCCTGGGGAATGCCCAGGAAAAAACCCAAGCCTACTTACCACCAGTTAGCAGAAAACCAAATTAACCTGTCTAACAGTATGTTAAAAACAGGGGTTTAGTCCGCACGCATTTGCAAACGCATGCGTAAGCCACAGAGCCTCGTCACGGCACCCTGATATCTGTGGTCCTAACACTAAAATATGGAGTGTCCCCACAGTGGAGGCATATGCATTCTAATGGATAGATGAGGGCAGGTGGACTGAAGGGGAGCCCACCCCTTCTTAAAGGTGCGTTAAAAACAGGGGTTTAGTCCGCATGCATTTGCAAACGCATGTAAGTTTTTTGTAGCCTCAATTTATATACTAAAGCCTTAAACAGGCTTAACATCATGCTTCAAAATATCCTGGCATATAAACCTTAAATAGGTTTAGCCAAACTGCAGTGGTCTCCTTTCTTTCTTCCTACCCGTTTCCTCTGTGCCTCGGTCTCCTGGGCTCTGTTGTCCTCCTAGGGGCTCTGAGATGTGTTCCGAGCGTCTCAGCGCTTCCACGCATACGCAGTACGACAGTTCTGGGCACTTTACTTGCTATGCCAGTATCCAAGATACTGCGCATGCGCGAGCGGGACATGGACTCCGGCGGCAAATTTAAAAGGGAATTGAATGAACCTGATCTTGTTCCCTGTATCTTGAGCCTAAAGATCACTGAACTGCTGCAGTTTTTTTGCCTGTCTTACAAAAAAACATCTCTTCATCCTACTGAGGTAAGTGGCTGACTTTCTCTGCATCTATATATCTTGCATAACTGCTGTGTTTTACCTTACCTGTGTTTCTCTATGCCAATTGTTGTATCTCCTTATGCCGCGTACACACGGTCGGAATTTCCGATGGAAACAGTCCGATGGGAGCTTTTCATCGGATTTTCCGACCGTGTGTATGCCCATCGGTCTTTTTCTGTCGGAATATCCGATGGACTTTGGATTGAGAACCTGTTCTTAATTTTTCTGACGGAAAACGTTTCAGATTTTCTGATCGTGTGTATGCAATTCCGACACGCAAAATTCCGACGCATGCTCGGAAACAATTTGACGCATGCTCAGAAGCAATAAACTTCCCTTTTTATAGTGCAGTCGAACGTTTTTTAAGGCGTGGTGTTATTGACCGTCAGAATTTGGTGTGACCGTGTGTAGGCAAGACAGTTTAAGCGAAATTCCGTTGGAATTCAGACGGGAAAACCATAAGAGCTTTTTCCTTTCTATGGAGACCACTGCTCTAGCAGATCACCGCCAGCCTATTAGGTAAGGGGGGGAGGACTTTTGGTAAGTAGTGAAGATTAAAAAAAGAGATCAATCCTAACGCTGCCTATATGTTTAGCCCTACCAGGTCCGCAAAATCTTCTGATTGAAGGCACAGAGAGACTTCACGCAGGAGAAGCCATTCTGGTCACAAACGGAGCAGCTCCAGTCGCAGGAGAAGTCGATCAGGCCACAGAGGGAGTCGCAGGAGAAGTCGCTACAGTTCTTACTCCAGACACAGCCGCTCCTATCATAGAGGATCTCCCGTCCATAGACAGCGATCACCAGTGCGACCCTCTGGAAACGCATGTTGGATATGCAGGGCCGCAGCCCTTCCCGATAAATTGGCCTGCCGTAGATGCTTTGAGGAGGCTACTAGGGAAAAATAATCACAGTTTAGAGAGCCTGTAGCTCCACAGATTCTTTCTCCGGAGACAGAGTTGTCAACGCAAAGTGCCTCACCTGCTCCTACCAGCACGTCAAAAGAGCAGGATTCCCCGTCTGACAATGAGGGGTTGGAAGCAACTGCAGGGTTTGATTTTTCGCTAATTGAACCATTTGTCAAATCAGTCAAGGAGGCGATCGGATGGGAGGAACCCCAGGAAGCGGAAAAAATACTTCCCAAACCTTAAAAGGGACTCAGAGGCTTTTCCGTTCATTGAGGAATTGGACGATTTAGTTAAAGAGGAATGGCAAGGACCCGAGAATAAATCGAGTCTGAATAACAGGCTTTCCAAATTATATCCCTTGAAGGAGCCTAAGTGAGTCCTCTTGTCTCTCCTCCCGTCGTAGACGCATCTCTCATGCGGTTAGCCAGGCATGTGACACTGCCGATCGAAGATGCCATGACATTCAGGGATGTTTTGGATAGGAGGATCGACACCGATATGAAGAGGGCCTACCTAGCAGCAGGAGGTGCTTGCAGACCGGCTGTGGCACTTCCAGCTCTAGGCAGGGCCATTTCCAGCTGGTCATCGAACACTGAGAGGTTGGTCTCAGAAGGCGCAGACCAGGAGAGCATAATAAAAGCTCTACAGGAGTTAAGTCTCACGGGGGACTTTGTGGCAGAGGCTTCGGTGGATGCGATTAAATCGGCATCAAGGGCCATGTTGGCCTCCGTAATGGCCAGACGGGCACTGTGGCTGAAACCCTGGTCGGCGGATCCTGTCTCTAAATCCAATTGGTGCCGCATTCCATATGACGACGAGAACCTTTTCGGTGCAAAGCTGGATTTAGCAATTTCAAAGGTGACCGGCGGGAAGTCGGGACTGATTCCATCGGACAGGAAACCGAAACAGCAGAGGCCTCCTCCCTTTAGGCGTAATCTGCCAGACAGATACAGGGATGCTAAAACCTATATGCCAGGGAAAGGACACAGGAGGGGCTGGAAGAACCCCCAGACATATTTTATGAAGTTCCAGAAACCCAAGACTCCCGCTTCCGGTGACCGGTTTGGGCGGAAGCAATAAAGGACCCATGGACAGTGGCTACTGTCCGTTTCGGGCACAGATGGCCCTTCAGAAGAAGTCCCCCAGGGGACATTTTTGTTTGACCAGACTTCCACCTTCAGGGGAAAAATGGTTACTGCTGACCAGTTACGTCCAAGAGCTTCTCCAGAAGAAAGCAATAATAGAAGTACCTACATCACAGAGGGGTCAGGGATTCTACTCCCTGTTATTTCTGGTCAAGAAGAAATCTGGGGACCTTCGGCCAGTCTTGGATCTAAAAAACCTCAATCGCTCCATTCGAGTGGAGTCATTCAAGATGGAGAGTTTACAATCAATCCTCCAGGCCATAAATCTGGGAGACTGGATGCTCTCCATAGACCTCCAGGGCGCCTATCTTCACGTCCCGATCCATGTCACTTTTCAGAAGTTCCTTCGGTTCTCGGTGAATCAGGGCCACTTCCAGTTTCAGAGTCTCCCGTTTGGGATCTCTACTGGCCCCAGTACTTCCACCAAGGTACTGCTACCAGTAATTGCATCCTTAAGGGAGAAAGGGTGGAGAGTCCATCACTACCTGGACGACATCCTCCTCCTTTCAAGCAACCAGGAGTCCCTTGTCCAACATCGGGAGGTCCTAGTTGCCATACTACAAAGACTGGGCTGGTTGATAAACTGGAAAAAAAGCAATGCTCATCCCACCCAGAGGATGATCTTCCTGGGTGCGGAGTTGGATACCTGGACAAACACGGTGGAACTACCTGTAGAGAAGATTTCTCCACTGATTTAGAGGGTGAGAAGAACAATCTCAGCAACATCCCTTCTGGCCAGAGCATGTCTTAGTCTCCTAGGCTCTCTGTCTGCGACCATTCCTATGGCCCAGTGGGCCCAATGGAACGCAAGACCCCTTCAAACGTCTTTTCTGCGCCAATGGGACGGCTCATCCATGACCCAACCGATCTACATCTTGGAGGAGGTCAAGCGATCCTTGCAGTGGTGGACTCGTCCCTGCAATCTGAGGAGATGCAAGCACATAGTTCCCCCTCCTCAGAAACGGTAACCTCGGATGCCAGTTTGGAGGTATGGGGGGCACACTACCAGCACTACGTGGCCCAAGGGCGCTGGCCATTCAGGATCCAGGATGTAGTCTCAAATGTGCTGGAGATGAAGGCAGCCTTTCAGGCCCTCCTGGCCTTCAGTACTTACCTAAGGGGGAAGCGAGTCCTCCTGAAGATGGACAACTGGGTGGCTGTCGCCTACATCAACAGGCAGGGGGGCACCAGAAGCTCCTCCCTGATGCAGGAAGTTCGTCCCGTGATGGGGTGGGCACAATCAAACCTATTGGACCTGAGAGCGACCTATATCCCTGGGGTCGAGAATCTCCTAGCCGACTCACTCAGCAGAAGATTAGTTTCCAACGAGTGGTCTCTGAGTCCCCAAGCATTTGCGATCATAATTCAGACCTGGGGCCCACCGGACATAGACCTGGCGGCCACACCAGCAAATGCAAAATGCCTGAGGTTCCTATCAAGAATCCCCTTTCCGGGGAGGTAAAAAAAAAAGACAGACAGTCACCACACCGGAATGGGAGGTAGGACTTGAGGACGTGAGGACGCGGGATGCCTCATAGAGGGAGGGGCCTGACCTAGGGAATGACGGACGGACGGAGCGGAGGGAGTGCATGCCGAGTGAGAGACGGCGAGACTCCCACGGATGAAGCCCTGCACCCAGGAGAAGTGCTAACCCAGCGAGCAACCGCCGCGCGGAGACGCAGCAGCAAACATTCCGACGAGATACACAGGAGATGCCGGGCTGGTGAGAACACGTGCCCGCTCCCCCCCACGTCCCTCCCACGTCCCCCCCCCCCCCAGCCTATCCCCAGCCTCCAGCCACCAGAAAGACCTACTTCAAAGGAAAAAAACCTTCCCTGAACGAAGACAGGAGCATACAGCGTGGAAGGGTAAGACCCCTATGAATGGGGATATAATAAAGTGGAGGATCTCCCTGGACAGGATAAGTGAAGTGAAGTGAAGATCAAATTACAACTGTCACCAGAGATTGGAAAAAGCTGAATGTTTTAACAGTATGTGATAATAGACCAGAGACATGGAAAAAAAAACTGTGTTACTTTGCACTAATGGAAGGGAATTGCTAAAAAGTGGAAAAGGTGAAAGGACTAGCTCCTGGTAACCCACGGCCTATAGACTTGCGTATTGAAGAGGGTAAGTGAGGAAAAGGCCGAATGTAAGATACTTCATATTCTATTGCGTGTATTAAAAGGGATCTCTATGGTGGATTATAGTGGATTATACCCGGTGTTTCGACTGAACAGAAGGGACGTTTTCCCTCTAGAGAGGAACATATACATATATATACCTATAGGAGATATAAGACCACATACGCAGTGGAAGGTGGCGTGCTTTTCTGATTTCTTTTTTTTCCCTTATCGTCTTTCAGGACAGCCACCTGAGAAACCTTGGCTCCTTCCCTCTGTAGGAAACACCTGCGCCAGCTTGCTATAAATTTCCTCCTCCCCTGCTGCTCCTCAGTTATTTGTGTTTCCTCCAGGAGGGGAGACACCTTTTTGGAACCAGCCAGGAGAGTCAGGATCCTACCAGGGGGTATGTAAGGCTCAGGCGAAAAAACGTCCGCAAAAAAAGCAGCAGAGGCTCCTTTTTGGACACAGACCAGGCAACTAACCTGGGAGAGACTGCCACCCCCGCATCCCTGAGCGCAGTTGGAGGTCGGGGGGGGGGTTCCTTCTCGGCTCCGAGTGCGGAGCACGGGTACATATCCTGCCGTCCCATACCTCCAGCAGCGTGTAGCGCTCGCAGCGTGGAACACGCTGGGTATTGGGACCGGCGGCGTCGGTGACGGCTGACGTCACTTCCGGCAAAAGGGATGTGTACTTCCGGCTTCGCGGCTTCCGTTTCCGTCCGCGAACTATGAAAAGGAACCAGGCATGGGCTGGAGAGGAGCTGCAGATGCTGTAGAGACAGCAGAAGCTCCAGTGGTGACACAAACATGTCGGACGCAGAAGGGAGGGACCAGACTGCTCCAACAGAGACCAGCTCCAGCCATGTGAAAGTAAGGGGAACCTGGGGTGGATCTCCCCTGGCCTAAAACCACCACCCATCCCCCTTCCCCAGTCAAGGGTTCAGAAAAGGGGGGGTGGGCAGGTCCCTCCTGTGTCAGAGGGTTATTTCATTGGGCCCCTAGTGAGGTAAGCCAACATGAAAGGTGCTGTGCACCTGCAATTATGCAGGGAAGCTTATGTCAGTATTAATGTGTGTGGGTTTTTTTCTTTATGTCTTTTTAGAAGCCTGACAAGTCTAGGCCCTCTCATTCAAAAAGGAGGTGCCCTTCTTGTAAAAACACACTTAAAGATTCCTGGGGGAAAGCATTATGTAAGGAATGTATTCATAAGTTAGTGCAAGAACATTCCACGGAGCAGGGCAGTGATTTAGCGGCATCTGTCAAGGAACTGTCCAGTACCTTTGAATCTTTCAAGACCTTTTTTGAAGGATTTCAGATCCCTCAACTGCAGACTGCTCCTCCACCAGTACTACCGGTGTTAGCAAAAACACAGGCACTACCCTCCACTAGTGCCGGTCCTTTAGTAACTCCTAGAGAGAAGGCAGAGGACGAGCCTGACAGCGCAGCGTCCGGCTCCCAAGAATCTGAGGGTGAGACACTGGAAGGGGATTCCAGAAGACCCTCCCGATACAAACTCTCATTAGAAGAGGTAGATCAACTTTTGGGAGCCATTCATACCACACTGGGTATACAGACTGAAAAGAAACCTTTATCCTTGCATGATCAGATGTATGAGGGTCTAGGAGAGCAGGAAAAGAAGAATTTTTCTGTTCATGACGTCTTAATAGAGGCAATTAAGAAAGAGTGTCAGGAACCCGAAAGGAAACCATTCTTTTCTAAAGCCTTAAAGAGACGGTTCCCATTTTCAGATGATGAGTCATCAGTGTGGAACAAAACCCCAAAACTAGACGCTGCCTTCTCACAAGTCTCCAGGCACACCGATCTAGCTTTTGAGGATATGGGGGTCCTTTCTGAAGCAATGGACAAAAGGATGGATGCCCTATTAAAAAAGTCATGGGACTCCACAGTGGGAAGCCTAAAGCCAGCCATGGCGGTCACGGTGGTAGCCAGAAATGTAGAGTTCTGGTTAAACCGTATACAGGCACATATTGAGGAAGGAACTGCAAAGGAGCAGATTTTGTCCTCTTTTCCCACTCTCCTCAAAGGCATCGCGTACATCGCAGATGCATCAGCAGAGCTGGTACGCATGGCAGCCAGATCTTCGGCTCTAGCCAATTCTACCAGATGGGCCCTATGGCTAAAGACTTGGCAGGGGGACGGCGCATCCAAAGCCAAGTTATGCGGGATCGCGTTTACGGGAGACCTGCTATTTGGGCCAGGATTAAAGAAAGTGTTAGACCGTACAGCGGACAAAAAGAAGGCGTTTCCGCTGAAACTGAAAGCACCTTGGTCCCAGCCTCAACAAAACAGAAAGAGGCAAAAAAGGAACGCTAAGTCCTGTTTTTCAACACCCAAGGCAACTAATCAAAAGAAACCTTGGGGTCAGCGAGGGAATAGCAAAGGAGGAGCAATTTTTCGCTCTCCTGAGCAGACCCGCAATAAAGAATGAAGTAGTCTCAGTGGGAGGAAGACTGGGGGCCTTCATCTCACAATGGGAAAGAATATCCTCCAGTCAATTCTAATTTTAAGGACGATAAGAGACGGGTATTCCCTAGAATTCTCAAAATTCCCCCCAAGCAGACTGTACATCACCAAACTGCCGAAAAACAAGGAAAAAGCCAGAGGGTTAATGAGATCCATAAAGGACCTCAGGAAACAAGGTGTAATCATCAAGGTACCAAGGGCAGAAAGAGGACAGGGCTTCTACTCCCATATATTCGGAGTACAGAAACCCTCAGGAAAGGTCAGACCAATCCTCAACCTCAAACCATTAAATCTATCCATAACCTACAAGAGGTTCAGGATGGACTCCATATACTCAGTGAAGGCTCTGTTACCCCCCAAACTGTTATATGGGGTCGCTAGATTTAAAGGATGCATACCTACACATACCCATACACCTAAGTTATCAGAAGTTTCTAAGGCTAGCAATAGAAACAGAAAAAGAAACTGTACACCTTCAGTTTCAGGCTCTACCCTTTGGCCTATCATCTTCGCCAAGAATCTTTACCAAGGTTCTGGCAGAAGCTCTGGCACCACTACGACTAAAAGGCATATCCATTATTGCTTATTTAGACTACCTTCTCCTTTTTGCAAAGACACCCGAAAGGTTATTAGAAAACCTCATGTACACTCGGGCATCCCTAGAGAGTCTAGGTTGGTTGGTGAATGTGGAGAAATCAAGTCTACAACCCACGCAACAAATAAAGTACCTGGGGTATATAATAGACTCAGTCCAGCAAAGAGTTTTTCTACCCAAAGAGAAGATAGGAAAAATTCAATAAGAAATAAAAGCAATACAGACCAATGTACCCTGTTCTATAAGGAAAATAATGTCAACATTAGGGTTGCTAACATCTGCGATCCCATCAGTACAGTGGGCAAACCTGCATTTCCGACCACTGCAAATGTTCCTATTAAAGGTATGGGATCACAGGCAGGAGTCTCTGGATTCGCAGGTATTAATAACCAGCAAAAGTAAAAGAGTCCTTATGGTGGTGGAGAAGGACAGAAAACATAAACGAAGGACGGCTATGGATTCTACCTATACCCCGAATCCTAACCACAGACGCAAGTGGCATAGGGTGGGGAGCACACTTAGACTCCCAGATAGCACAAGGGGCTTGGGGGAGAGAAGAGTGGACAAGATCGTCCAACTGGAAGGAGTTGAAAGCAGTATGGTTTGCACTCCAGTCCTTCCAGAAGGAGTTGAAAGGACATCATGTACAGATCAGATCAGACAACTCGTCAGTTATAGCTTACATAAGCAAACAAGGGGGAACCAGAAGCGGAGTTCTGTGGGCCCTAGCAGAAGAGATCCTGAAATGGGGAGAGAAAAACAAACTCTCCTTTTCAGCAGTCCATCTAAAAGGAGACTTAAACATAGTGGCAGACTTTCTCAGCAGGAAGAAAGTAAGAGAAGGAGATTGGGTGCTAAAACAGGAGGTATTCGACCAGATTACACAAAAATGGGGAATACCTCAGGTAGACTTATTTGCTTCCAGAGAAAGCAGGAAAGTCCAAGCCTTCTTCTCCCTAAAGAGGGAGGAGGGAGCACTCGGAGTAGACGCATTAGCACAGAAGTGGGCGTTCAGCAGATGTTATGCCTTTCCCCCACCAGTGCTACTACCCGCAGTAATAAGGAAATTACGTACGGAAGACACATCATAAATCCTCATAGCACCTCACTGGCCCAGGAGACCATGGTTCTCTATGCTCAAAGAACTCGCCATAGAGCCTCCTTGGTTGCTACCAATCCAAGAGGATCTGCTAGCCCAGGGCCCAGTGTACTATCCACAGGTGGAAAGGTGAAAGTTAGTCGCCTGGTATCTGAGGAGCAGCTGCTAAAAGCAAAGGGGTTCTCAAGCCGTCTGATAGACACACTGCTGAAAAGCAGGAAGGTTGAGACAAGTAATATCTACAAGAGGGTATGGAAGTGTTTTAACAGATGGTGTTGAGAGAACAACTTTAAAACACAAAGCTCAGTAGAAGTCCTATAGTTTCTACAGAGTGGTGTAGACAAAGGGCTAAGCCTCAGCACGTTAAAGAGTCAAGTGTCAGCACTGTCAGTTTACCAGGAAAGAAGTTTAGCTTCAAACCCCTGGATAATCAGACTCTTTAGATCCGTGAGTAGACAAAGGCCGCTACGCCTTTCCAAAGTGGGATCTGTCATTAGTGTTGCAAACTATGACAGCAGACCCCTTTGAACCACTAAAGGATTGTAGCCTGAAAATGCTGACGCTTAAAGCAATCTTCTTAGTAGCAATTACTACAGCCAAAAGGGTCTGTGAGATGGAAGCCCTATCTATCAGGCCCCCCTTTTGCCAGATCTTCCCGGACCGTATAATCTTCAAAATGGATCCGGGGTTTCTACCTAAAGTGGCCTCAAAGTTTTACAGAGGTCAAGAAATTGTATTACCATCATTTTTCCCAAATCCTTCTCAGGAAAAATAAGTAAAATTCCATAATTTAGATGCATATTGCATTATTTAGAGGCAACAAAGGCAATTAGAAAGACTGAAAAAGTCTTTATTTATTTTATATTCTGGAGCTAGGCAAGGGCACAAGGCTTCAAGTAGTACAATAGCCAGATGGCTAAGAGAAGCCATAGAACAGGCTTATAAGTTAGAAGGTATGCAGATCCCAGAAGGAATCAGGGCACACTCCACGAGGGCAATGGCAGCGTCACAGGCAGAGAGAGCTGGAGCAACGCCGAAACAGATTTGTAAAGCGGCAACATGGTCCAGCTTTGCCACTTTTGTAAGACACTATAGAGTGGACTTATGGTCAGCTAAAGATCAGACATTTGGACACAAGGTCTTACAAGCTGTGGTCCCGCCCTAAGGGTAAGTGCTCGGTTATCCTCTCAGGTGGCTGTCCTGAAAGACGATAAGGGAAAAACGAAGTTACTTACGGTAACGTTCTTTCCGGGTGTCTTTCAGGACAGCCGGGTACCCACCCAAATGTATATCAAAGCATAAGGTTTTTGTGACAGACCTAGCCGGGACAGGGGCTGTTGGAGGGGACTGAATGTGAGCCTATTGCCTTGCGATTATGGGCCCTGGCATTTGGGGGAACAGTGCTCTTTGAGCTGCAAGCCTGGGACCCCTGAGCTGGTGTTACTTGGATTCAGGTCCATGCTGGCCCCCCAATACACATAGAATCTGTATGTGTATTTGGCATATTAGCAAGAGATGCTAATGTCATGAACTCCAGACACCCTGTCTGTTATGTAATTGAGTATAGTCTGGCTTGTAGGAGTGTTTCACCTATTGTTGTGTGTGCTAATTAACCCTGCAATTGAATGATGGAGCCCAGTGTTGATTAAGATAATTAGCTCATGCTAATTAGGTTAGGCTTTAGTCATCTGGCTGTATATATGTGTGACATGTCAAATAAAGATTAATTCCTGATGTACCCTACACTGGTGTTGTCTGGTGACTGGGTGAGCTAAGGGGTCTTGGATTGTGTGGTACCGGACAGAGGAAGCATTTACGGCGGACATCTTGGGTACGAGGTCCGTCACAGTTTCCTTACAAGAAATGTGATATAAATGATTATATGTGTATCATATGTTCTTGTGTCTCCCCAGCAAACTGGAGGTGCTCTTTAAAGAACTGAGGAGCAGCAGGGGAGGAGGAAATTTATAGCAAGCTGGCGCAGGTGTTTCCTACAGAGGGGAGGAGCCAAGGTCTCTCAGGTGGCTGTCCTGAAAGACATTCCCGGAAAGAACGTTACCGTAAGTAACTTCGTTCTTTCTCTTGGCTTGACCGGTATTGTGTGAATGTGTTTGGTGCAGAGACATAGATGGCCGGAAGGACATTAAAACAGCAGTAATTAGCGGCCACCTGTACGTTAAAAAAAAAAAGAAAAAAGAAAAGGGGATGAGAGAAACTCCTTAACCACTTTTTTCTAACACCCTAGAGAATAAAATGGCGGTCGTTGCAATACTTTTTTTCACACCGTATTTGCGCAGCGGTCTTGCAAGCGCACTTTTTTTGGAAAAAATTCACTTTTTTGAATAAAAAAATAAGACAACAGTAAAGTTAGTCCAATTTTTTTATATATTGTGAAAGATAATGTTACGCCGAGTAAATTGATACCTAACATGTCACGCTTCAAAATTGCGCCCGCTCGTGGAATGGCATCAAACTTTTACCCTCAAAAATCTCCATAGGCGACGTTTAAAAAATTCTACAGCTTGCATATTTTGCATTACAGAGGAGGTCTACAGCTATAATTATTGCTCTCGCTCTACCGATCGCGGCGATACCTCACATGTGTGGTTTGACCACCGTTTTCATATGCGGGCGCTACTCACGTATGCGTTCGCTTCTGCGCACGAGCTCGTCGGGACGGGGCGCTTTAAAAAAAAAAATTTTGTTTTTCTTATTTGTTTTTCTTGATTTTATTTATTTATATTTTTTATTTTTTTTTACACAGTTTTTTAAAAAAAATTTAATTGGCTCACTTTTATTCCTATTACAAGGAATGTAAATATTCCATGTAATAGAAAAAAGCATGACAGGTCCTCTTAAATATGAGATCTGGGGTCATATTTGGACTTCAATGGAAAAAAAAAAAAATAAAAAAAAAATGTCATTTAAAAAAAATGACATTTGAAAATTCCTCTTTAAGAGGTATGGGTGGAAGTGACGTTTTTGACGTCGCTTCCGCCCTCCTATGGTATAGAGATGAGTGGCGGCCATCTTACCATCACTCATCTCTATGCCCAGCAGGAGAAAGGACCCGATCGCCTCCGCCGCTGCCGACGGTTCCGGTAAGCGGCGGAAGGCGCGGGAGAGCGGCAGGAGTGGGGGGGGGGGGAATCCGCCGCGATGACCACCATTATCGGAATGCCGACCGGCGCCTGAAGAGATGGATATCTCGGTTGTGGCAGCAGCTGCTGCCGTTACCGAGATATCCCTCTTCAAAATCAGGACGTACATCGTCGTGCGCCGGTCGGAAAGTGGTTAAAGAGACAAATATATACTGACACATAGAGCGACAAATGAACGAAAAAGGACAAAGGGATATAAAGGAGAAGAAGTGTACAGTGCCTGTGAGCCCCCTCTTTTCCTTTTTTCTCTTTTTTTATTTTAAATTTTTTTTGGGGAGCTAACACTTTTGGAGCTCTCATACTCTCATACTGCCACAGATTTGAAGAAGACAGAAATACTGAAGAGATATTGTTAAAAAAAAAGCCATCTAGCTTTGAGTGGGGTGTCCCATTCCCCCTCCCCCGTTTCTTCTATTTTATGGTTTAGTGGTGAAGCCCCCCTATAGTTATATATTGAGACATAGTGGTGCAGGAGGATAGGGGGTGGTAGGAGTAATATATTTAAATATTTACATATATATATATATATTTATATTTATTTAAATATTTTTTCCAACGAGACAATATACGTATCAGAGTTGGGGAAAGCTTCATCGAAGAGAATTAGGATAAGCCTACTACTACCTACTGATATATACCCCTTTTGTTTCATTTTTTTTCCTTTTTTTTTTTTTTCTTTTTTTGTGTTTTTTTTTTTTAAGAGAAATATATAGGGGAATAAAAAGAAACAAGGGATAACAACCTGGGGAAACGTAGGATCACAAAAACAAAACTAGTATGAAAGGCAAGACTAAAGGAGCGGAACCCAAAACGCAGGAAAAAAAAAGTAAACACAAGCACAATTAAACAATACATGGTAAAAGGACTGAGCCCTAAAAGCCCAGGCTTAGAAAAACAACAGCCGATTAAACAGGGAAAAAAGAAGGAAACAAATAAAAAAAAAAAGAAGAAATCCTTGAAGCCTCTGGAGGCGATATCCCTGCAATATGTGTTTTAACAAAGCACTTAAAATGTAATTCCCTAAAAAAAAATACAACAAAAAAAAAAAAGGGGGGGGAGAGAGGAGAGGGGGGTATAACACTAATGGCCCTTCTCTCTCAAGAATGACGCAGGGAGAAGAACATTTTTTACAGGTTTGAGGATTGCGTGAATCTATTCGGATATATTGAGAAGAAAAAAAAAAAAAAAGGAAGTGTATATTTTATCTTCTCTTTTTCCTTTTACACAGTAGCTCAAACAGTAGTTTTGCAGCAATTGCCTGGCTTCAAACCATGTGTGGGTAAATCCTGGAGCAGTGCACAATCAAAAAAGCCTCTTGACTCTTAACGTCCAGCTGTAACGGCTTGAATCAGACAACACAGTCAATAAATACAGTTGCACCTGCGCTGATAATTACCCAACTCCTGGTACTTGAATAGGATACAAAGGGTGTTTATTGCCATTAATAGTACCCTTGTATATTATAGTGCCTGAGCCAATTTCACTAAGACCCAGCTGTGATGCAGGGAGGAAAAATAAATGGAGAAATAATAATGATTTTATAAGACACTTCAAGGCTTTAAATTACACAATCTAGGAGCAGATGCGAGTGATAGAATGGTGAAAAAAGTCCCGCTGGTTATGTCCATACATGGTAACGGGGGTACACAGTACTTTGAGCAATGTTAATAAATAAAAGCTCCCAGACCAAGGTGGTATACCATATATCGCAGGTGGCTATCTTATACCAAGATGTCTGTGCTGTAGAAAAAGGTTCTCTGTATCATTAATAGCCAAACAGAAAAAAAAGAAAAAAAAGAAGATCTAGATACAGTGCAGTCTTTAGCCTACAGAATTCAGAGCTCAGACCTTTTAACCCCCAGCACTAATGAGAGTTCAGTTTAATTCAGTTCATTTGGCACCAATGGGTTATAGCACTCACCCCTCCTGGCCATGGTGTATCGCCTTGTTGGAGCTCTCAGCTCTATTCCTCCTCGCACACTACAACTTTAAGACTGCCTTTTCCTGGTCGGTAAAAGATGTATTGAGGGGCAAGAGCTCTCACCGCTCCTGCTGTCTCCCGCAGTGCCTCACCAAGCAATCAGATGGCCCGCTCTGGTCACCAGCTTATTAGAGGCTTTATTCCACCTTAGGGGCCGCTGCTTTAGGTCAGCCTTATCCTGGCCAAAACGCTAGATATCACAAGCCGCCCGGAGGCGATATCAGTGTTGAAAGTGAGATAGATAGAAGCAGGATGGAAGAACAGA
The DNA here is from genome assembly GCA_028564925.1 of Lithobates sylvaticus. Classification (NCBI taxonomy): domain Eukaryota; kingdom Metazoa; phylum Chordata; class Amphibia; order Anura; family Ranidae; genus Lithobates; species Lithobates sylvaticus. The sequence continues at coordinate 197,580,040 of CM053031.1, read as the reverse complement.
ATGGAAATGCCCAGATACTAACTAAGACAGAAATGTTGGAGATGCTAACGAGAATGGAGAATTCAATCAAAAACGAAATAACAGCACTCCGAACAGACCTAACCCATCTACTCACTCGAGTGGAGGAGGTATAGAATAAAACTGACAACCAAGCACAAGAATTGTCTAATCTAAAAGAACAACTCAGAACGACAAAGGTAAACCAGAGGAGGATCATCTATAAATTAGAGGCGCAGGAAAATTAAAGTAGACGACAGAATCTAAGAATCCGAGCCCTCCCAGAGGAAAATGGAGAGGATCTAAGGAACGTAATAAAGGAGATATTCAGACCTGTGTTGAATAAAGGATCAGAGGGGGACCCAAAAATCGATAGGATACACAGAGTCAGAAAACCCCAACATATTGCTGCAGACTACCCTAGAGATATTTTGGTTAGATTCCAGAATTATGAAGATAAAGCGGAAATATGGAGCAATTTAAGAGGGAAACCCCCACTAAAATGTAGGGGAGCAGACTTACAAATTTATATGGACCTGGCCTCGGAAACGCTGGCTAGGAGACGTTTGCTAAGACCATTGCTAAATTAAATGCGAGCTGAAAATCTAAAATATAGTTGGGGTTTTCTGGCATAGGGTATAAAGAGGGCAGATCAGCAAAATTAAGATTTCCAGAAGAGTTACCGGAATTCTGTAATAAACTAGACTTACAAGCAATAGAGATCCCAGAATGGACGGAAAGAGAAGGTCTGAAGTAAAACGAAGTGAAATAGGGCTAGATAACCTATAGGTGGTTTCCTTCGGAAAGTCCCCCCCCCCCCCCCTTCTTTTCTTTTTCTCTTTTTTTGTTGTTTGGGGGGGGGTGGGGGGTGGGAGGGAATATTAATATAAACGAACGAGTTCTATCCCTTTCTTAGGAATGGAAGATTCCATATTCTCTAAAAAAGAACAGATTTGATCTGACAAAATTGAGGAATTTTCTCCCTATAAATGAAAATTTAGATGGTGGAGGAGATGTGGGAGGGGAGATTGGGGAGGGAGGGGCGTGGCAAAAACAGGGTGGAGAGAAACCCCGTCCGAATGCCCATTCTACTCCCCTCCCTGGTAAATACTATGGGAGGGGTAGGGAAGGGGGTTAGAACCTCACCTCTGAGAAGGAAGACCAAGGGTGGAGATGAAGTTCAGATCTGCCAATGGTCTAGAGGCCAGTATTGACTGCGAGGAAGGGCAGGGAGGGTGGAGGGAGGGAGGGGGATCTGGAGGGGGGAGGGAGGGGGATCTGGAGGGGGGAGGGAGGGGGGGGAGGGGAAGGGGTGGGGAAAGGGGAAGGGATACCTCTCGTCTGAATGTAAAAATAAATAGGAAGGTGTTAAATTAAGTTTCTGACATATAATGTACATGGATTGAATATATCTGCCAAGAGACATAAAATCCTAAAAGAGCTTAAATATTACCATATAGATATAGTATTCCTTCAGGAGACGCATCTCTTTCAAGGGGCTAATATAAAGCTACACTCCAGGAAACATCCCACATGGTTTTACGCTGACTCAACCACCAGGAAGGCTAAAGGAGTGGCTATAGGGTTTTCAGAGGGAACACGGTTTAAGGTGGAGGAAAGGTTGACAGACCCGGAGGGGAGATACCTTTTTTTAAGAGGACATATTGGGGAAACAGAATGTACCCTAGGAAATGTATATGCACCAAACAAGAATCCTACGGACTACTTAAAGAAAATGATGGGGATCCTTGCCCGGTTTAAGAGGGGGATGGTTATACTGGCAGGGGATTTAAATCTCTGTATAAATCCACAGGTAGATAGTACGTCCCGTGTACGGGGGATGGGAGGTGTGTCCCTTAGAACATTAAAACAGAAAATGCATCAGAACCAATTAGTGGATGTATGGAGAACCATGCACACTAAAACACGGGATTACACGTTCTTCTCCCCCGTGCACGGGACGTACACACGTATCGATTATTTATTGGTGGATCATAACACATTGACAAAGGTGACAGACGCGGAGATAGGGATCACTACCCTATCTGACCATTCCCAAGTAATGATGATAATAGAAGAAATGAAAATACAGAAACCACCCTTTAATTGGCGATTAAATGAAGCGCTCCATACTATGGGAAACACATAAGGCATATATAAGAGGCATATATAAGAGAGATTGAGGAAAATTAACATACTAATAGATGAACTACATAGACTAGAGCAACTGCATAAAAAATTTGAGGGACAACATCAAGAAATATTTCACTTACTCATAACAAAAAGGGAAGAATTAAAAGATTTGATGACAAAAGATACAAAAAGTGTCTTTAAAAGAATACTGAAAGATAAATATCTTTGGGGAAATAAAATCAGAAAACATTTAGCTAAGACTTTAAGGAAAGAAAAATCTAGGAATTATATAGAAAAAATTCAAAATAAATGGGGAGAAACTGTATACAAAACAAAAGAAATAGCGGAAGTCTTTCGATATTACTATAAGATATTGTACGACATCGAGAAAGGTAAAATAGATAAAGAAAAAGTAAATAAAATAAAACAGTTTCTAGATAAAGTAGAAATCCCCCGAATATCATCAAATGATAGAGAAGACCTAGAAAGCCCTATTACTGAAGGTGAAATAAGTAAGGCCATTCTAGAAACATCGTTGGATAAAAGCCCTGGCCCGGACGGATTTACGATCCTCTATTTAAAGAAATCTAGGAAAATTTTAGTGCCCAGGCTCTGTAGATACATGAATGGACTTGGAATGGAGTATGGGATGAGCAGAGAGGCACAGAGAGCTTCGGTAACAGTAATCTTAAAAGAAGGGAAGGATAATAGATGCTGTTCAAATTATAGACCAATATCCTTACTAAATTTTGACACAAAGCTTTATGCGAAAGTCCTCGCAAATAGATTGAAAGAGCAAATGAAAGTACTGGTCCATCCGGACCAGGTGGGATTTGTCTCGGGCAGGGAGGGATGAGACAATGGCATGAGAACACTACTCATATTGCAAGAGATAAAAACAAATGGGCCCCCAGGTCTATTCCTGTCAATAGAAGCTGAGAAAGCATTTGACAGGGTAGACTGGGGGCTCATGATAGAGACACTGGAATATATGGGCCTGGGCACTAAAATGATTAAGAGAATTAGAGTTTTATATGAACACCCAACAGCAACAATAAAGATCAATTGGGACTCCTCACCTCCCTTTGCAATGAGGAATGGGACAAGGCAGGGATGCCCCCTCTCCCCATTGCTCTTTGTGCTTTCAATTGAACCTTTATTGGCAACAGTTAGACTAAGTGGGGACATAAAGGGAATCAAAGTTGGAGAAGTCGAACATAAAGTAGCGGCTTTTGCCGACGATTTATTATTTTATGTCTCTGAACCTAAGACAACAATGGCAAAATTGCTTGAGGTCCTAAAACAATATGGAGAAATATCAAATTTTAAGATCAATTTGAACAAATCGGAGATATTGAATATAAATGTGGGAAAAAAATTAAGCGCTAGGCCTACAAAAAGATTTTCAGTTCCCCTGGAAGAATGAGTGGTTAAAATATTTAGTGATCAAATTAGCAAACTCCATTGAGAAATTATTTAGTGAAAACTATATTCCGCTTCTGAACGAAATTAAAAATGAAATAAAAAAAATATCTTTTAGGTCCCTGTCGTGGTCTGGACGAATAAATACAGTGAAAATGGTCTTATTACCAAAAATTACATATAAATTTCAAAGGTTGCCTATTCCCCTTCCAGACTACTATTTTCAAACTCTAAAAGCAATTATAAGTAGGTTCATATGACAAAATAAAAAACCTAGGATCTCACTTAGGATTCTGAAGCAAAATAAAAATCAGGGAGGCCTAGGCATTCCGGACCTCAAAAAATATTATCACTCAGTAATACTGTCAAGAGCTATAGAATGGGCACCGTAGAAAAGTGAAAAACAATGGGTGAATATAGAAAATAGCACATGTGGTATAAAATTAAGAATGGCGATATGGAATCCCCCACAATATAGGGGGTTGGGTGTAAATACACAAAAAATAACAAGACATACACTAAAAATTTGGGACTTGGCACATAAACAATATGAATGGAAGTGCAACTCACCTTTAATTTTGTTGAAAGATAATGATTATTTCCCACTAGGAAAAAGGGATGTGGGTGGACAATGGATAGGGGAAAATACACAATTAAGAGATATTATAGATAGTGGGAGAATTAAAACACTAGTAGAAATACAGCAAAATATGCCACAAATAAAAATAAATGAATGGCGCTACCTGCAGCTGATACATTTTGTGGGAAAACTACCCCAACCTATTAGAACAAGTGATAAGTACACAGCATTAGAAAAAATATGTGTGGGAACAGGAGTAAAAAAAGATATATCTCGATTATACAGAGCCCTTCTTGCAGAAGAACAGCTGGAGGTACCGCCATTCTTTAAAAAACGGGGGAAGGAACTAGAGTCACAAGATTATGAATATAAGATTAAAAAAAATTGAAATTAACACATAATTCAGCAATTGACACTAGAACTGCGGAGATGAACTACAAATGTCTTTCAAGATGGTATATAACACCTGATAAAATAAAAAAATATCAGCCAGAGAGATCCCAGGATTGCTGGAGAGGATGTAACAAACAGGGAACAATGGCTCACATCTGGTGGGAATGCCCGAAAATTAAGGGATACTGGAAGGATATTTTAGATCTTATAAAAAGAATAAATGGAGCTAATATAGTAGAAGATCCATGGGTATGTCTATTCCATGGAACAGAAGAACCAATAAAACAGTAACATTAACCCCCCACATGTTAAATGCAGCAAAAGGACTCATCCCTAGAAGGTGGCAGCAGGAAGAAGCCCCAACGAAAGTAGAATGGGTAGAAATGATGGAAGAAACATATCACCTAGAGAAACTGAGATTTAAGGGAGAAGAAGGGAAGGAAGGAGCTATGGACAAATGGAAATGTTGGCAAGAATTCAAAAAGACATGGAGTTATGTCGAAACAATAATTTAAAAGAGAAATTAAATGTTCTGATATTTTTATCGGAAATAGGAAGACGAGAGGCTTGGGGAGATGGGTGGGGGGGGGGGGGAAGGGAGGGAGATAAGTATAGAAGTTATATGGAATGATATTAAAAATGTGTAAAGATGGGGGCGTGGCCAACGACGGACATGTGAGCAGCTCAGGAGAGGAGCTCCTCCGACACTGCTAGATCCTGCACATAATCCGGTAAAGATTTACCCAAGCTGAGTACACAAACAGGTGGAGGACACATTCGGGACGGTGTGGAGGCCGAAAGAATGGTTCGGAGCGGCGCAGCGGGCCCTAAAACGACCGCGGACCGGCAGCATACACAGGCCGCGTGGATGCTATTCAGCAATGTCAGTCCTCCTTAACAACACAGATTGAAATGGTCAGGCTTGACTTGTCAATCGTGAAACATGATATGCAAAAAATGAGATCCAGAATTACTGGGGCTGAGCAACGTATTAGTGACATTGAGGACACTATGCAACCCATGTCTATCAACATGAGAATGCAGCAACAGGATTTGAAAGATCAAGCAATAAAACTCAGTGATTTAGAAGACCGCATGCGCAGAAACAACTTGCGTATCATTGGCTTTCCGGAGGGGGCTGAAGGCAAGGAACCAGAAATATTTCTGGAAAATTGGCTCCGATCTACTATAGGGTCAGAGCACTTATCATCTATGTTCGCCATCGAGCAGGCGCACAGGGTCCCTATGCGTCCCCTTCCACCGGGAGCACCACCACGCCCCCCCCCCCCCCTTCTGGCAAAAATACTGCATTTCAGAGATAAGGAAAATATCATGCATACTGCTAGAAATCTACCGGAGATCAGGTTCAATGGCAATAAGATATCACTTTTTCCAGACTTCTCGGCGACTACACAAAAGCAAAGAGCAGCATTCACAACAGTGAAGAAGCGACTCCGAGACAAACAGCTCAGTTACAGCATGTTGTATCCTGCTAAACTAAAGCCCCATACACACGGTCGGATTTTCCGATGGATTCTGTCCTATCGGACAATGTTGTCTGAAATTTCGACCGTGTGTAGGCACCATCGGACAGTTTACCTCGGATTGTCCGACGGACAAAGTTCTATCTCCTGCTGGATAGATTTTCCGACAACAAAGTCCGATCACACCAATTCTGATCGTGTGTAGCGTAGTCCGACGGACAAAGTGCTACGCATGCTCAGAAGAAATTCTGTGACGGAAGCGCTCGGTCAGGAAAAACTACCGTTCCTAATCGACACAGCACATTCGTCACGCGGCAATGTTAAAATGTCTTTAATGCAGCGCATTCTCTTTTTCTTTACAATGCAAGAAGAATGACGTGTTTTAGCTGCTCCTATTCACACTCACTTCTCACAAACTTATTTATTTATTCTTTTTCAGGATTTCTTGACTAGATGTTTATTTTTCCTCAGATCGTAAAAGAATGTTTGTTATATTTTTGGGATGATTTGTCTTTTTTTTATTTTGTTTGGAATACATATTTTCAGGATAATTTATTTAGATTTTTGAGGGGGGGTTGTGTGTCTCAACTTAGCAAAACAACATTATTAACATTTGTATTTGTTGCTTAAATTGAGTAGGAGTTTGTTTGTTGTTGGTGCCCCTTGTTAATTGGACTTTATTATTTGTGAAATGTACCTGCCTACTCACAAATAAACTGTCATTGTAGAAAAGTAAAACACAATACCTTTATTTAGGTCTCAGCAACAAACCAGAGGAACGCAGCGATGGAGAAACTTGGGGAATTAGCAAAGCCTTGGACACCCACGGCAAACATCATTTTTGAAGCTTCTAAAATTGGTGGCCTGAGGAGTACGTATCTTAAGGGGAGTGCTATCTGGTCCTGAAGTCCAAAACATCCGGAACTGCAGCAGATGCCATCTAGGTCCCCAGGCTCTGGTACTACGAGAGGCTCCATCTTCTCTCAGACCAGACTGAATCCAGGTCGTCACTCTCTTGTCTTCTTTCCACGCTTCCTTGCACGCTGTGGCTGTGGTGCTGGTGGGGTGGCAGAAGGAGGAGGAGGAGGAGGAGGAGGCGGAGCAAGGTCACTATCGCAAACATGTGTGAGTGGGGTCATCCCCCCAGCCATACCCTTATTTAGGACCTTGAGGATGACATCCTCACACATGTTGCGTTGCCCCACCTCCATAGCCATCATTTTCGTGGCAACCACGGAGCCAAAGGTCTCCTCGTAGGTGGCTGTGGCATGTAGGGAGGCTGAAGCCTCTCTGATCAGCCGGAGCACTGACTCTCCCGCCTCACCCCCCCTTCTCGCCCTTTTGTAGGGAAGGCGGAGGGGAGGGACTTGGGAGAAAGTCAGGTTCCTAGGCCTACCCCCCTCTTGGCTGCCACTACCCACCTCTTGGCTGCCTCTAACCCCTTCCTCTTCCTGACTGCCACATTCCACAGCCACCTCCTGGCTGAGGTCTTCCTGTGTATGAAAAAAGGGACATAGTTTGAGTTATTTGGTCATCAAACACACACAATTTTCATCTAGTGACTGTTGCTAAATGTTTACAAATCGAAAACCATACAATTCTCAGCCCTGCAGTTTAGATTCTTGCCCCAAATGTCTCCAACACTACTGTCCGTTGATATGTCAAAACACGTTGGGAACTAAGCAATTGGGGATCCTGAATTAACTGAACATCATTTAGTTTTCACAAAATTGGTTCTAAAACTACTATACCTGGCTCAAGCTGGGCTCCTCCACATCTTCCAGACTGGAAGGCCCAGGTTGCTCCTCGGAAGCCTCATCAGGGGTGGCCTGCGCGGAAGGAAGCGTGGAAGGAGGAGTCGAGAGTGACTCCGTGACATCAGCCTGGTCTTTGAGAAAATGGAGCCTGTCATAGTACCAGAGCTTGGGGACATAGACCTGATCTGCTGCAGCTCCAGATGCTTGGGACTTCAGGACCTTCTTGCGCTCCCTGAAATACGCACTCCTCAGGCTGCCAATTTTGAGTCTTAACTTACGAACGGTTGCCGTGGGCATCCTTGGCTTTACAAATTCCACAAGTTTCAGCATGGCTGCGTACCTCTTTGGTTTGTTGCCGTAATCGGGGTGTTTAGCCTGCCATAATAGGGTCATTTCCCTGTACTTATCAAGGAAGAGGGGGAGAAAACTCACATCGTTGAATCCGTGCATAATCTCTGCAAGACACAACACCACACAAAACACTATAAATAATGTCAGGCTAAACTCTCCTAATCTTCTCCATAAATAAGCCTCAAGGTCTAATCAGTCTAGGCTAGTTATGTACCAACTTCAAATTGTACCTTCGTTCTAGCGATCGTCTCGTGCGTGAGCTTTCTCTCCCCTCGTCTCACAGATCGTGGCTACGACACAGGCGTGTGACGTTTTATATACAGTGCGCATGCGTCAAACTCCGCCCGCCCCTGACGATCTTTCTCGTCTATTCCCCACCGCTTCTCTTTACGGCGCAGTGGGGAGAGCACATGGCGGGGACACAGCAGGTGCGCCCCAAATATTACAACAACGAGGAGGAGGACGAGGAAAGGCCGGAGGCAGAAAAAATGTCCCGATCCTGGAGCCTGAAATTCAAGGCCTCCAATATGTAATTTGGAGAAATGTTGGAGATGGTGGACATATTAAAGAGGAGCGACTATGATGGGAAGTATGGGCCTTACCTCAACCCCAATGTCCGAAAGGCCAAGATCATGTCTAAAGTTGTGAGGAGGCTGTACAATCATTTTGGGGTACAACGATCCAAGGAGCAACTGAGGAAATGCTGGTCAGACCTGAAACTGAGGGAGCCCGATCAGTACAGAAAGATCAAGCGAGTTCTTCAAAAAAGTAGGTAGTTGTGTTTTGTGTTTGATTTTTTGCTTGCATACTGCTCCATGTGTTTGTATTTTTTCAATGTTGTACATTAGAAAATGGCCACTTTCATGTTCGTCTGTGCATTCGATCGTACTCAACCTCGATCTTTCTGCCAGTGTCATGTTCGTGTGTGTCCATTCGATCGTACTTAACCTTGATCGTTCGGCCACTTATAATACGATGTTTGGTGAAGTTTTTAGTGAAAGGAAGTTTGTTCTCAATAGAGATGTCATCAAGAATGTCAAGCTAATTTATTCAATGTAAAGGAGAGGTCACTCAGTAGCTGTTTACCCATCTGGACTCTAGAGCACTAGTGCTGGGACACCCAAACCCCCTTTTTATTATGCTTTTCCACACATGTGCTCCAGTGGATACTAGAGGGGTGTCTCCATCAGACAAACTTCTACCAAAAAGCTAGTAAGTTTAGCACCTTTACAAAGTGACTACATTCATGTTGTTGTCATTTGTAACTGGCCAACCAAAAATATTGTCCCTCACTTTCAAGCAATGTTTGACATTTCCTATTTCTGCCCTCAATAGATTGTGGTGCTAAATCTTCCTTTTGTACATTCTCATAGGGGAGCGAAATCTCGGGACGTCTGAGGAAACCAGAAAACCCACACCTCCCAAAGAAGGGGAAAGACCAGAAGCAGAGGAGGAGGAGGGAGGAGAGATCATAGAAGTTGGAGAACTTGTCACCACAACAGGTGAGTGTGGGAGAACACAGCTACTGGTAAGCTAATCAACGTATGCCTGCCTCATTTCCAAGAGACATTTGTTTTGTTTTGTTTTTTTTTAGGTGACGTGGATGTTGTGGAAGAAGAATCGCACTTTACCACTGAAAGTGCCCACGTACTCATCGGGGAGATAATGGTCTGCAATCGAGATCTAGATGAGATAAAGCAAAACATCAATGATGTTCAACAAAAATTGAAGAACATCATTGATGTGTTAGGGAAAATCTGAAAACGCACCAAGTAATTAATAACACACATTTGTGGCTGTTTGTGACAACATTTGCAACTTAAGAACTGTGTGAAATTTGGAACATGCACACATTGTGTCCACATGTGCTAGCTCCCATCATGGTGGATAAATGACAACGTTTTTTTGGGGGTGCAACCACTTTACTAACTACTAAAGTGGGTGTGGTGAAGGGGTTGCACCCCCAAAACACGTCCATTGATCCCCATGATGGGAAATGGCACTTTTGAACATTCTAGGCATGTGTTTTACCATCTAATGTCCATTTTCAGACCCAAATTGTGTGCATGTTCTAAATTTCCAGTTTCCAGGGGTGACACCCCATGTGATGAAGGCAAGATCAAACACACTTTGAACATATAGTCATGTCTGATCTTATCTTCACTTTAAAAAGTTGAACTTTGCAAGTTCCTATGTTCTGTTTTGCTCCATGCCTGGTTTTAACAAATGCGGAATGTTAGTAAACAATGTTCGAAAGAACCAAGATCTTGTCAGTTTTGCCCAGAAGTTTGGAAACGCACTTGTGAATGTGTTGCAAGTAAACTTTTTTAATTTTCTAAATGTGTGGCTTCCTTATTTAAAACACAAAAGCATTATGTATGTCAAATGTAAAGGATTTGGGGGGCAATGGGTGTTATTTACTAAAGGCAATTCCAGTTTGCACTGCAAGTGTATTTTCCAGGGCACTTTTGCAGTGCACTTGTAGTGCATAGTGGATTTGACTTATGTAAATGACACCCACAGTGCTTTGTACGAAAACACGTAGCACACCATTTTTGGGAATACACACATGTCTGATATGGTGATGAAAAGGAGTATTTTGGGTGTCAGTTATGCACTACAAACCTTCTCTAGACAAAAGATTAGGTATCACACACACAACATGAGAAGATTCTTTTTGGGAAGAAGAGACTGTTACCTCCTTTTGCCCAGAAAGTGCATTCCCACTGTTGAAGCTAAAGGGCAAAAATTTCTAGCTCAAATAAGCAATAATACGGAAATGACAAGAAATCATAGGTTTGTTTTAAAAATGCCTCTCACACATCGTCAGGCAGAGCAATGGCCCCCCTACCCACAAAGTACTCCATATATTGCTCGCGGACCTCGCGGGCATTTAGAGGGGGCAAGCCTGGACGTGCTGCTTGAAGGGCTGTGAGGTCGGCATTGGAAGGGCCCTCCACATCTGGGCCAACGGGCACTACATAGTTGCTGTTGTGTCTTTTCAAAAAGTTGTGCAATATGCAACAGGCAAGAACTATGTGGTTGAGTTTGTATTCCGCCAAGTTAATAGCCGTCAAAAACTGGCGGAAGCGGCTGGCCAGGATCCCGAAGGTGTTCTCCACCACTCTGCGGGCTCTCGACAGCCTGTAATTGAAGACCCTCTGGTCTGGGGTGAGGGTCCTCATCGGGAAGGGCCTCATCAGATGGGGAGTCAGCGCAAACGCTTCATCTGCGACAAAGACGAAGGGGAGTCCTTCAGCATTCTCCTCTGGAGGTGGCAAGCACAGACTGCCACTTTGGAGACGCCAGTAGAACTCCGTGTGCGCAATGGCACCACCATCCGAGATCCGGCCGTTCATCCCCACGTCCACATACAAAAAATTGTATGTCGCCGACACCACCGCCAACATCACTACACTATTAAACCCCTTATAATTATAATAGTAGGACCCCGAGTTGGGGGGTGGGACGATGCGGACGTGTTTCCCATCAATTGCACCTCCGCAGTTAGGAAAGTCCCAATGGCTGGCAAAGTGGGAGGCCACAGTCTGCCATTCCTGTGGCGTGGAAGGGAACTGTGGAGTGAAACAAGAAAAAATAATTAGTCACTTTGCACATAAACATTGCAAGCAGATTAGACACTAAACATCTTGGAACAAGATCAGACTTTTACATTTTAAGATGGAAAGTATTTGCACCGAAAAGTAGAGGGTCCCCCTAGCAGATTACTCACCCCCCATCAATCCCCCACTTCTGATGGGCCATTGGCAATAACTAGGGGTTTGGGGGGGTGTTTGGACAGGTAACCCTCTGCACTTCATTGATTGCCAAATGGCTCAATAATGTGTGCTAGTTTGGCCAGACCCTCCTTACTTAACACTATTGGCAGCCCACAGGAAAGATAAAAGAACATTCCAAATCCCCCCCCCCCCCCCCCCCAAAAAAAAAAAGGGAAGCACATTTTGACATTCTGCAATTACCTAGCAAGCTAATATGAGGGAAATAACCAAAAAAAAGAGCAAATGGAAAGTATGGAGCCAGCCACTTGCACTACATGCTTTGCTGAATTCATCCCTAAAGATGCCCACTATAAAGAGGTAGGTATATAGTGTGTATTGACCTTGGGGAAGCCAGCAGATAGAGGATTGTTAGCATCTGACAGAGCAGTTGGGGGAGGGGGTTCCTAATGAGTTTGGCACCCCCCCCCCCCCAAAAAAATGGGGACAAAATGGGGCTCGGCATGAAGTAAAACACACAGCAAACATTAGTGCATATTTCAGGGGGTGTTTGGGGGAAAACAATACTATGCAGCAGAAAAAATACATTGCTTAAGTGACTAGGCCATAGGTGTCTATTGGGCCAGAAGAGCATGCTGGGAAGGTAAGTGAAGGGAAAAATGCATGAAGGAGAAAAGGGGCACAGCATATTAGAGCATATTGCAATCATGGTAATTAGGGAAGGAGGGCAAAAATACAAGACATTAGCAAACAGAGCATACATAGAAGGGAATAGTAAAGTAGAAATGTTACCTTTAACCACCTCACTACAGTGCATTTTCACCCCCTTCCTGACCAAGCCATTTTTCAGCTTTCAGCGCTGACGCACTTTGAATGACAATTGCGCAGTCATACAACACTGTACCCAAATGAAATTGTTATCATTTTTTTCCCCACAAATAGAGCTTTCTTTTGGTGGTATTTGATCACCTCTGCGGTTTTTCTTTTTTGCGCAATAAACAAAAGAAGAGCGACAAATTAAAAAAAAAACAATATTTTTTTGCTTTTTGCTATACTAAATATCCCCAAAAAAATATATAAAAAAACATTTTTTTCCTCAGTTTCGGCCGATACGTATTCTTCTACATATTTTTGGTAAAAAAAAAATCGCAATTAGCGATCATTGATTAGTTTGCGCAAAAGTTATAGCGTTTACAAAATAGGGGATAGTTTTATAGCATTTTTATTAATATTTTTTTTTTTACTAGTAATGGCGGCGATCAGCGATTTTTTATTGTGACTGCGACATTATGGCGGACACATCGGACATTTTTGACACATTTTTGGCACCATTGTCATTTATACAGCAATCAATGCTATTTAAATGCATTGATTCATGTATAAATGACACTGGCAGTGAAGGGGTTAACCACTAGGGGCGGGGAGGGGTTAATTATGTTCCCTAAGAGTGTTTCTTACTGTGGGGGGAGGGGACTCACAAGGGGAGGAGACCGATCGGTGTTTCTCTGTACAGAGAACACATGATCGGCTCCTCTCCTCTGACAGGACCGTTGATCTGTGTGTTTACACACACAGATCAACGGTCCTGCTGTGTTACCGGGCAATCGCGGGTGCCCAGCGGACATCGCGGCCGCTGGGCACGCGCATCGGGTGCCCAGTGACACGGCGAGAGCGCGCGCGCGCCCCCCGCGGCGCGCGCACGCTCCCTGCAGTGCACAGAAGGGGAGGACGTCATATGACGCCCTCCCGGAACGAGAGCTGCGCCGCCTGGCCGTCATTTGACGGCCGGCGGTCGCAAAGCGGTTAATATAGTCCTCCTGCAGGACCTGGATGATGGCAGAACAGGTCTCTGGAATAATGATTCCCAGGGCCTGGGGAGAGATACCTGAGGAGAACTTCAAATCCTGAAGGCTTCTCCCTGTCACCAAGTACCTCAACGTAGCAACAAGCCTCTGCTCCGGAGTGATGGCTTGTCTCATGCAGGTATCCTGCCGGCTGATAAAAGGGGTCAGCAAAGCCAAAAGACGGTGAAAAACGGGGTCCGTCATCCGGAGAAAGTTCCTGAAATCATCAGGATTATTCTCCCGGATCTCACGAAGCAAAGGCATGTGCGAGAACTGATCACGCTGAAGCAACCAATTCTTGGTCCACATACTCCTCGTCACTCTGTTCATGGACAGGTCTTGGCTCAAATCTAAAAGCCCGACACCAATTCCGCGTACAGCATGAACTCGGTGACGATTCCTTACGGGAAACATCGCTCACAAGCGGTCGGCTGGTCAGAACGGACAAACAGAAAGCACCGATAAACAGCAAGGCCTGAAAGAACGAAATGAATACCAGAAACGAGCAGACAATAAGCAGTGAAAATCAAAGCGTCCTATATCAAGATATAATAAGAACGTGTGGTACTGGCGCTGGTTAGTGTGTTCCAAAAATAAAAATAAGACTAAGAATAAATGAAATACAATACAATATTTTAGTGAGCTGCAGTTTCGTGTAATGTAACCACCAATGGGTGGCTATTCAGAATATAGAAAGGGTTAAAGTGGAAACTGCGCTAAATAGTATTCAAAACACATGTGGGTTCCCCCCGCTAGTGTGTGCTATGCTGCGGTGTCCCCAACAGCCTATAGTGCCAAATGTGCAGGTGCTAGCCTATAATATATTAATACCTTGTTCAAAAATAAGAAATAGAGGACAAAAAACAAAAACCAAAAATACCCAAATGTGTCAGGTGCCTGTGTTGGCTTTATGCCTTATTAAGGCTATTTAAAGTGCTTAGTGCATGCGGATATCATAAATTGCTATCCTGTGCAGTTTGGGCTTATATCTACGCTAATTACAGGGTAAGGTGCTCTTTCTAAAAATAACAAATGTATTCCATCAGTAGCCCATCTTCACTCCCCCAAAAATGATAGTACAACGGGGCATATATAGCAGATGTCTATTACATATAGTATAATCAATATCCCAATCCCATCAGTTTAGCCATATACAAAACAATTATTCAATTTGTCGATATCATGCAATCTAACGTGAACAAACACAAAAGAGCCGAGCTATGAACTATAAAAACTGTATAAAGAGAGTCCGTGCCAACACCGCTTGTGCTTAATACAAATGCATATAACTTGTGCAGATTTCTTGACCGTCACCACCTATGGAATGGATCACTTACCCGAACTTGGTAAGTGTAGGGCCTGCGGTTACTTTAGGATAACCAATCCTATCAGTGGCCTCTCTCTTTCTCTCACCTCCTGGTCAGGTATTGTATGGGTGTTTTTGCAAACGGACTCCACAGCAGGTATCCCCCAAAACGAAATAATAGACAGGGGGCTTCCAATAGTGAAGTATGTTTATCAAAAGGGTATTTATTAAAAGAAAATTGTTTAAAAACTCACATGGTCCAGGTGCCGCAGCTGGCACCAAGCATATCCAGCCTTGTGTATGTTTAAATTTGCGTCCTGGCTTCCCTTCCTGGTCTGAGGTGCCTCTCCCGGAAGTGGTGCAAGCGTACGATTACCCAGCAGCCTCTACGCGTTTCGCAAAGGTTATTGCGTCATCAGGAAGCTGCTGGGTGTGTGGGTAATGCGATTTATATAGCCCCAATTCCTAAATTTGCTGCCCCTTGATAGGATGTTTTCCCTGTCCGTCCATATACACAGTAACCACCGCCGTCTCCCCCACCGGAAGTGTCCGTGCCGCCATTTTGGGTCCGGTGACCGGAAGTGTGTGTGGCGCCATCTTTGTTAGGGGATCCCTTGCCCTTTTTCCTTTCTTATCATGCCCTCCTACTGCTTGAGATGCCCTTACTATGTATAGTTGGATTAAATAGTTTGGCTATGCCGCCTGGGTTTATGCTATGTGTTTAGTTTGCATTCTTGCAGTTTTAGCTAGTCCCTCTCTGTGATGGTTCCCCTCCACAAAGCTGGATTGCTTTCACAATTTGGTATATTATCATCCATTAAAATACAACTTCTGTTTTTTGTCAGTTTTTCGTACAGATAGTATTTTCAATTCATTGAGACCTTTGGTTCAACTACCATGTCCCCTGTTCCCATTTTAGCATCGTCCCCAAATAATAGCGAAGTGTTCTAAATTATCATGTGTGTGTGAACGTTTAATGAAAAGTACAAAATTATATAAAGATAAAAATATACAGATAAATACAAAATAGATAAAGTAAATAAAAATAAATAAAAAAATATAAAGTGAAATAAACTGAAATAAAATGAAATATAAATAAAAATGAAAATAAAAATGAAAATAAAAATAAAAAATAAAAATAAAGATAAAGATAAAGATAAAGATAAAAATAAAAATAAAAATAAAAATATAGGTAAATGTAAATAAAATAAAAATAAAAAAATAAAAATAAAATAGAAATAAAAATAAAAATAAAAATAAAAATAAAAATAAAAATGAAAAAATAAAAATATAAAAATAAAAAAATAAAAAAAAAAAATAAAAATAAAAAATAAAAATAAAATTAAAATAAAATAAAATAAAAATAAACATATAAAAATAAATAAATAAAATAAATAAAAATGAAAGTATGAATATACCAGTGTAAAAATGTGGAATAAGAATAAAATGGAAGTGGGGTGAAATAAATGTGAAAAAACGCGTGAAAAATGTATAAGTAAATATATAAATAAGCCAAAAAGATTTTTTTAGATGCAAATGGGAGCCTGGGATCATGCTAGAAGTCTTCTATATAACAATTTACGTCAAGCTCTACGTTCAACCCCTTTTTCCCCATCGTGTCTAACTTGTATATCCAATAGGTTTCATTCTTGGATATCTCCCTTTTCAGATGTATGTTCCTCCAGTTTTGCTCCACTCTATCGATACCACAAAATTTAAGGTGTGTTGGGTCCCTATTGTGAACCTCCCTGAAATGTCTCGATAGGCTATGGTGTTTATGGCCCTTTTTTATATTTCTTATATGCTCTCCTATTCTTGTGGTAAGCGCCCTAGTGGTCCTACCCACATATTGCAATCCACACTTACACTCTATCAGGTATGTGACATGAGTGCTCTGGCAAGTGATCAATTTGTCTATTTTAAATTTTTGTTTGTTTGAGCGGGATTGGAATTCTGTCGTTCTCCTTGACTTGTCATTTGATGTTCTACATGATACACATTTTCCACATCTGAAGAATCCCTTTTGGTTAAAGAATGTGCTCATTTTCTTGGGTGGGTCGGGTACATTTTTAACCAAATGATCTCTAATCCTTCTGGCTCTTCTATAGATAAAGTTGGGTTTTTTTGGCAGTATATTCCCTAATTGTGGGTCGTTGCTAATAATTGGCCAGTGTTTGCTGATAATTCCTTCTAGGATTTTGTACTGGCTATTGTAGCCTGTCAGGAACGGTATGGTGTCAACCTGTGCCATCCTTTTGTTCGTTCTCTTATTTGAAATAACAGAGTCACGGTTTTTCTGTGCTATTTTATTTCTAGTTATTTCTAATGGTCCCTTCACGTACCCTTTTTCTGTGAATCTGTCTATTAAGATGTCTGTCTGGTCATAATAGTCTTCCAGTTGGTCACAGTTCCTTCTTATTCTGGTGAACTGTCCCATGGGTATGGCTTTCTTCCACTTGGGGTGGTGGCAACTATTGTACGGAATGTATCCGTTTCTGTCAGTTTCTTTGAAGAAAGTTTTAGTTTCTAAATGGTGCTCATTTTTATAAATCTCCAGGTCTAAAAAATTTACTTTTTGTGTGTGCATTTCTACTGTAAATTTAATATCATATTTGTTGTTACCACTGTGTTGCACAAAAGTTGCCAATTCTTCCCTTGTGCCCTCCCAAACGATCAGTATGTCGTCAATGAATCGTTTGTAGGACACTATTTGTGGCCAACATTTTCCGAACACCTCCTCATGCTCCCATTTGTTGAGGAAAATGTTGGCCACACTGGGCGCATACTTGTTGCCCATACCTACCCCTTTTATTTGTTTGTAGTATTTATGTTCATGCCAATAGAAGTTATGCCCCATGGCCAGTCTCAGACCCTCCAGTATAAAGCGCCTTTGTTTCAGTTTTAGTTCCGAGAAGTTCTTCATGGCCCATGCTACTGCCCCTAACGCATCTGCCTGTTTGATGTTAGTGTATAATGATTCAACATCTATTGTCACCAATAGTGTCCCCTCATTCACTGTGAGTTTTTTCAGCAACCTAATGATATCCGTGCTGTCCTTGATAAATGCTTGACCCTTTCCCGCTAATGGTTGTAGGTATATATCAAGGTACTCCCCCAGTCTGGAAAAAATGGAACCAATTCCACTTATTATCGGTCTACCTGGGGGTTTTGTCTTGTTCTTATGTACTTTGGGTACCTGATAGATTACCGGCACTCTTGGTGCTTCTGGTAGCAGGTATCTACTTTCTTTTTTGTTTAGTATTTTATCTGCGACCCCCCTCTCTATCAATTGTTTTAGTTTCTGTTTATACTCTTTATTGGGATTCTTCCTTAGTTGTTGATAAGTGGTTATGTCATTTACCAGTCTATTCAATTCCGCTATGTAGTCCTGTTTAGTCAAAATGACTAATCCCCCTCCCTTGTCTGCCGGTCTTATCACTATGTTGTTTCGTTTTTCGATTTTTCTTATTCCTTGCCATATTCTGTCCCTTTTGTTATTAATCTTTGGTTTGATATTCCTTATTTCCCTTTCTACCATCCTTTTAAACACTTCTATGTGTTGGTTGGTTGTGGACCTGGGATTAAAAGTGGATTTATTTCTCAGATTGGTGTGTAAGAATGTGGTGGATTCCTGTTGTGTGGTGGGTTTTTCTTTTCCTATAAAAAATTTTTTAAGGTTTAATTTTCTAATGAATTTGTGTAGGTCTATGAATGCTTCAAATGGGTTGAATGCTTTGCTCGGCGCATACTTTATTCCTTTGTCTAAAACCAACAGTTCTTCTTGTGTAAATTCTATATTCGTAAGATTAAATAATCCTTTCCCTAACTGTCTCTTTTTCTTTTTAGTTCCCCCTCTGCACCCTCTCCTCCTTGGGGCTGTCGGTTCTGGGGCTGTGGTGTATTCTCCTGCGGGAATCGGTTCCAACCCCCCCTGCTCGTTTGGAACACAGGCATAGGGGGTTTGTAAGGTTCCCTCCAGTCCCTCCATTGTTTTCTTTAACCAAAAGGGATTCTTCAGATGTGGAAAATGTGTATCATGTAGAACATCAAATGACAAGTCAAGGAGAACGACAGAATTCCAATCCCGCTCAAACAAACAAAAATTTAAAATAGACAAATTGATCACTTGCCAGAGCACTCATGTCACATACCTGATAGAGTGTAAGTGTGGATTGCAATATGTGGGTAGGACCACTAGGGCGCTTACCACAAGAATAGGAGAGCATATAAGAAATATAAAAAAGGGCCATAAACACCATAGCCTATCGAGACATTTCAGGGAGGTTCACAATAGGGACCCAACACACCTTAAATTTTGTGGTATCGATAGAGTGGAGCAAAACTGGAGGAACATACATCTGAAAAGGGAGATATCCAAGAATGAAACCTATTGGATATACAAGTTAGACACGATGGGGAAAAAGGGGTTGAACGTAGAGCTTGACGTAAATTGTTATATAGAAGACTTCTAGCATGATCCCAGGCTCCCATTTGCATCTAAAAAAATCTTTTTGGCTTATTTATATATTTACTTATACATTTTTCACGCGTTTTTTCACATTTATTTCACCCCACTTCCATTTTATTCTTATTCCACATTTTTACACTGGTATATTCATACTTTCATTTTTATTTATTTTATTTATTTATTTTTATATGTTTATTTTTATTTTTATTTTATTTTAATTTTATTTTTATATTTTTATTTTTATTTTTATTTTATTTTTTTATTTTTATATTTATTCATTTTTAATTTTATTTTTATTTTTTTTTTTTTATTTTTATTTTTATTTTTATTTTTATTTTTATTTCTATTTTTATTTTATTTTCATTTTTATTTTTATTTTTATTTCTATTTTTATCTTTATCTTTATCTTTATCTTTATCTTTATCTTTATCTTTATCTTTATCTTTATTTTATTTACATTTACCTATATTTTTATTTTTATTTTTATCTTTATCTTTATCTTTATCTTTATTTTTATTTTTATTTTTATTTTCATTTTTATTTTCATTTTTATTTATATTTCATTTTATTTCAGTTTATTTCACTTTATATTTTTTTATTTATTTTTATTTACTTTATCTATTTTGTATTTATCTGTATATTTTTATCTTTATATAATTTTGTACTTTTCATTAAACGTTCACACACACATGATAATTTAGAACACTTCGCTATTATTTGGGGACGATGCTAAAATGGGAACAGGGGACATGGTAGTTGAACCAAAGGTCTCAATGAATTGAAAATACTATCTGTACGAAAAACTGACAAAAAACAGAAGTTGTATTTTAATGGATGATAATATACCAAATTGTGAAAGCAATCCAGCTTTGTGGAGGGGAACCATCACAGAGAGGGACTAGCTAAAACTGCAAGAATGCAAACTAAACACATAGCATAAACCCAGGCGGCATAGCCAAACTATTTAATCCAACTACACATAGTAAGGGCATCTCAAGCAGTAGGAGGGCATGATAAGAAAGGAAAAAGGGCAAGGGATCCCCTAACAAAGATGGCGCCACACACACTTCCGGTCACCGGACCCAAAATGGCGGCACGGACACTTCCGGTGGGGGAGACGGCGGCGATCACTGTGTATATGGACGGACAGGGAAAACATCCTATCAAGGGGCAGCAAATTTAGGAATTGGGGCTATATAAATCGCATTACCCACACACCCAGCAGCTTCCTGATGACGCAATAACCTTTGCGAAACGCGTAGAGGCTGCTGGGTAATCGTACGCTTGCACCACTTCCGGGAGAGGCACCTCAGACCAGGAAGGGAAGCCAGGACGCAAATTTAAAAACACAAGGCTGGATATGCTTGGTGCCAGCTGCGGCACCTGGACCATGTGAGTTTTTAAACAATTTTCTTTTAATAAATACCCTTTTGATAAACATACTTCACTATTGGAAGCCCCCTGTCTATTATTTCATTTTGGGGGATACCTGCTGTGGAGTCCGTTTGCAAAAACACCCATACAATACCTGACCAGGAGGTGAGAGAAAGAGAGAGGCCACTGATAGGATTGGTTATCCTAAAGTAACCGCAGGCCCTACACTTACCAAGTTCGGGTAAGTGATCCATTCCATAGGTGGTGACGGTCAAGAAATCTGCACAAGTTATATGCATTTGTATTAAGCACAAGCGGTGTTGGCACGGACTCTCTTTATACAGTTTTTATAGTTCATAGCTCGGCTCTTTTGTGTTTGTTCACGTTAGATTGCATGATATCGACAAATTGAATAATTGTTTTGTATATGGCTAAACTGATGGGATTGGGATATTGATTATACTATATGTAATAGACATCTGCTATATATGCCCCGTTGTACTATCATTTTTGGGGGAGTGAAGATGGGCTACTGATGGAATACATTTGTTATTTTTAGAAAGAGCACCTTACCCTGTAATTAGCGTAGATATAAGCCCAAACTGCACAGGATAGCAATTTATGATATCCGCATGCACTAAGCACTTTAAATAGCCTTAATAAGGCATAAAGCCAACACAGGCACCTGACACATTTGGGTATTTTTGGTTTTTGTTTTTTGTCCTCTATTTCTTATTTTTGAACAAGGTATTAATATATTATAGGCTAGCACCTGCACATTTGGCACTATAGGCTGTTGGGGACACCGCAGCATAGCACACACTAGCGGGGGGAACCCACATGTGTTTTGAATACTATTTAGCGCAGTTTCCACTTTAACCCTTTCTATATCAAGATATAGGCCGCAATGACCAACAAATGCGAACTGACTACACGCACTAATAAACAGATACGCACGACAAGCACAAACTGAAGAGCAGTAACGATCTGAGTCACAAAACTGAGAAGCGCAAATCGTAAGTCCCCAAACTTCAACTAACTTGCGATAAACACGGGATCAGCAAAAGGAGCCCAACGGGTGCAGGACGTGGTGCTGAACTTCCCTTTTCTAGTCTCGTGGAAGACGACTTACGTCACAACGTTCTTGCAGACCGGAAATTCCGACAACGTTGTCCGACCGTGTGTACGCAACACCAACATCGGACAAAGTCAGACGGACATGATCCGACGGAACTGGTCCTCGGAAAATCCGACCGTGTGTATGGGGCTTAAGAGTCATTAATGACGGTAAAGTCCAATTCTTCCTGACACCCACAGAGGCTGCAGACTGGCTTGATGGCCTGGGCTGATTATCCGGTACAGTGTCGCCGTGATGTCTCAGGAAGTTTATTTGATCTTGATATGAGTTACAGGTTACAAATGTCGGCTGAACCAACATAACTGGATGGATCTGCCCCAGGCATCTTTATTCCTGTATTTTCCCTTTTTTTTTTTCTCTTTTTTATTCTTTTGTTACCCCCTGTTATTTTTTTCTATTTGCTGCTGGATATGTGCTCCTCTCTCCTCCTTCCTATGTTGTTATTTCCAGGATAACACGGAACTATGATTTGAAAGGAGGAGACATGCTGAGGGAGTACCACCGATGAGGCTCTACTGAAATGGATAGGAACTACAATTTAGTTCAAGGTTGTCTGCTGCTGTTTCTAATTAAAAAGTATGAATGTGCATGCACATCAGGAGTAAACACTCTGAGACACAATCAGTTTGGCCACTCCTAACTTCTAATTTATTTCTGGGCGGTGTCAATATTTTATACAGAAAGATACGTCATTGCTATGTCGGTCTAATAGGTACATCTCATTGGTTAAAATACGAGAGAAATGAAGAAACTTGATGCTTGAAGGTTGATTGAAGCTCGTTATCGCATTCCTCTAATGTGTGGGATGGGGGGTATAGACGCCATCTTCAGAGTCAACAGAAAGCCAATCTGAATACTACATAAGTAAGGAGTTTGCATAGAAACATGTATACACATAAGCAAATAGACATTTTCTGATTATACGTATGTACATTACATTCCTTCACAGTCCCCCCTAAAATGGCTATTTTCTTCTGTCCCTCATCTAAAGGTCCTACTCACCTGGCCCATTCCCCTCAGCAACTCTTTTAGGCTGTATATAGAGTTGGGCAGCAACTAGTTCACTACCCCCCTCGATACAGCTGGAGAAGTGCAATCAGGTGCTATCTATCCCTATAACCCTATAGGATTGTGAGATTGTGGACAGGGAGTGACTGTAGAGGAGTGAAGGGTTTGTCATCTTCCATCATAAGAGGGTCCTCTTCTTCTTGGTGGAGAAATGTAGGTGTTGTTGTCTAAAGCCTCGCTCATTAACTTCTTTACGAAAAGGTAGAATACAGCATACAATCAGGGCTAAAAGAACCAGGATTATTAGTACCGTTACCCCCTATCTGGGCGAGCACCTTTTGCCATTTGGGCCAGTGTATGTATTAGGAGTACCTTCTGCTAGGATATGGAGGGGCATAATGACCTTTGCTAGGGCACATTCACCAGTCCAGATTCCCTCTAATCTGGTCCTATGTTTTCAACCCACTATCCCTCCTAGGAACCACAATTCTGTCCCCAGTAACTGTCTGTAATGCACACATATATATCCTTACCGTCAGGGATGTCACTGCACCAATGGCATTGCCAAGAAAGGGTCAAACGGACAAGCTCCTATGTCACAGTAATCAAAGGTAAAGGTGGTCACATGTGTACCTGAAGAGTTATACCAAAATGTAATTATGTTATTTTTGTGATGGCCACCTCCTGGGTCCCCCCCCCCCCCCTAGACCAAACAGAAAAAGGATATGCAGCATGGTCGTCATGAAGTGGGCGGGATCTTGTCCTCAGGGGTTGGAGCTTTTTGCAGTGGGAAGCGTGTATTCAGGTGTTCTTCCCGGCCAATTCGACTGAGGTGGCTGTGGTCAGCAAAACTTGGAATGGACCATCATATCTGGGTTCAAGAGAATGTTTTCTCACAAATTTCTTTACCAGCCCCCAATCTCCAGGGAGTAGTTGGTGTGTTCCTGTATCTAATTCAGGATCTGGAATGGAAGAAAACACCTGGACATGCATTTGGGTTAATTCTCGTGATAATGCGGTTACATAATTAGACAACACATCAGATTGCAACTGTAACTGTTGTGAAAAGTAACAGCCAAGTCTGGGGGCTGAACCAAACTAGATTTCATAAAGGGATAGGGCATGTTTCCCCCAGGGAGTGTGTCTGACACTGAACAGTGCAATGGGCAACCTGTCTGGCCAACTGAACCCCCAGTGCTGCCCAAATCTCTTTTGTAAGGGTTGCTGTGAAGGTTTGGCCCTGATCGCTCTCTATCACCTCTGGGACCTCAAAGCTACATACTATCTCACTCAGTATTTCTTAGCTGTGGTCCTGGCAGTCATGGCCACCTCCACTGGGGCATATTCGAATCTGCCACTCCTTGGCACTTGGTAATGATCAATTTGTATCCACTGGAAGGAGTATAGGGCTTTTGCCAAGTGCTTCTTCTGTGCCTTTTCTGTACAGTCTGGGTTACATTTGTCGCAGATAGTGCATGATCTGCCAAAGTTGTTGGTCAATGGAGTAACTCCTGGTGCTACTCGTACTTGATAAGAGAGTTCATAAGAGTCTTTGTCAAGTGGGCAGCTCCCTTTGCCTATTGCACCACGGCTGGGTACATACTCCTGGGTAGACAAGGCTTCTTGTTGCACTCCAGTAGTCCATCTCTGAGAGTTGCTCCTCTCCGCTTTCCAGCTTTCCTTCTCATCCGAACTTGCTGCTTCCTGTAATTCTTTCAGATAAACTCTGTCCACTGGGAGAGTCTGTAGGGTAAGCACAGGCTGGTCTTCTTCTACCACCCTGCTATCCACTTCCCGTGGACCACTGGCTGTCTGTTTGGCAGCTGAATCGTCTAGATTTCCTTGAGCTTCCTTCGAGTTGACTTTGTCGTGTGCTTTACTTTTAGAATAGTCACTTTAGTTGGGAGAAGCAGGGCGTCCATCAAGTCCTTAATGGCTGAACTGTGTTTCACCGGTGTTCCTGCAGGCGTCAGGAACCCTCTGTCCTTCCAGATAACACCAAAATCATGGGCAACGCTGAAAGCATATCTTGAGTCCGTATGAACGTTGGCTCTTTTTCCCCTCTGCCAATTTACATGCTGTAGTAAGTGGTTGCAGCTCTGCCACCTGTGCAGACATCACCGGTGGTAAGGCTTCAGTTTGGAGAACCAAGTTTTCAGTGTTGACCTGGATCCTGCAGGGGTATTTCACTCACGGTGGGGAGATGCGTGGTTTCCAGCCGCATTAGTTCGATACAGTCATGGGGTGACAAGTCAAGACTCAACTCCTCCTCCTTTCCCCCCTCGAGAAGTGGAAGAAGGGTGGTAGAGTTCAGCGTTTGACAACGTAACGGAGTAATGCTGTCCAGTAGAAGGAGGGAACACAGGAGTCTCAAGTGTCGGCAGTGGACAGATGTTTCGGCTGGATCTTGGTTGATTATGGGAGTAATGTCATGGGAAGCAAGCAGAACGAGGCAGTGTCCGAGGACCAAGTCCGAAGTTTTGTCAAACAAGGCTTGTGCCGCAAAGACAACTCGCAGACACGATGGGCCTCCTCTTGCTATCATATCCAGCCGACAGTAATAGTATCCTATGGAGTGTAGGCAGATGCCGTGTAACTGGGTGAGTACACCTGCAGCACGTCCCAGACATTCGGATACAAAGGGCTTGAATGTTTTTTTCGTAGTCTGGGAGCCCTAGCGCCAGAGATGGTGCGCTTGAAGGTCACAAAGTTGGATATTGCTTCAGGAGACATCTGGAAGGGGTCTGATTTCAGAGCATCATACATCAGTAGGGAGGCTGAACTTCTGATCTATAGAAGTGGAATTGATGTGACGGGTGGACTGTTCAACACTACTTGAATGGAGGTACAAATATATCCTATCCCCACCTACAATCGCACTAGTACTTATTTGGATATGGTGTACCCAGTGAGGGACCTAGAGATACCAGATACACTATCCTGAACCTTATCCTATGCAGGTTTTACAACTGCTCTTCGAGATATACGAAATTTTATTTTGTACTTTTTGTCCATTTTTCTTTTTCTAAGGGGACCTTTTTTATCCCCTCTATCAGACTATATGGTTAACTGAGGGAACTTTTTGGTCACCTCACAGGTTACTTACATGGTTATTGGGAAGAAGCTCGTTGAGGTTTGGGGCAATGAGCAGGGTGGGGGGAGGGGGAGGTTGGTTAATACCAAAATGTTTTATTTGGTTTTGAGTTTGTATTTCTTTTACACTACACGGTACTACTCTCAAGATATGAAACTACAGTGTCATTGCTCACAAAGTCGCACACAGAAGTTGATAGCCTACGTCATAGGTGCTATGGATGATATTTTCTTTATAAGGTCTGGGAATCATAACGTGAATCTTTATTGCATTGATTTTCCACAGCTTATAGATGAGTCTTAAGTGTCTTACTTGGAATGTGAGGGGTCTAAACTCAAGGATCAAGAGATCTTTGGTCTTGGACTACCTCAAACGCACAAAGTCGTATATTATGCTGCTACAAGAGACCCATTTAGTAGGGTCAAAGGTCATGGCATTAAAAAGAAGGTATATTGCTCATGCATTCCATGCAATGTACTGCTTATATTCTAGGGGTGTATCCATATTAATTCTCAGACCTCTGCCTATTCAAATAATAGAGGTGAAAATTGATCCTCTGGGTTGTTATGTAGCCGTGGTATTAAAATATATTTAGACTTTGTATACTATAGTGAATATATATGTCCCACCACCCTTTTAAATACAAAAGCTAGAAAAATGTATGGCCGCAGTCCTCCCTATGATGCAAGGTTACCTCATCATGGGGGGTGACTTTAATAAAGTCATGGATGTAGAGATGGATAGACTCAGATGTACTACGCCGCAGTCTCATATATTGAGAGATTGCGCAGAGGTGCATGATTTAACGGATGTATGGCGCTGGAAATTCCCAGATAGAAAAGAATTCTCCTGTGTATCTGAGTCCTACAAATCTCTATCACGCCTTGACATGTTTTTCACTTCCAGGGATATACTACAGAAAGTGGATGCGGTGTCATATCTCTCCAGAACACTCTCCAATCATTCTCCCTTGGAGCTTACCATATGGGTACAAGGACATGATGCTGATCGCGTTTGGCGCATGAATCCATACTGGCTCACGGAGCCAATGGTATTAAGCTACTGTGTGGAGGCCATCATGTTCTGGCAGGTGAATGCTCGGAAAGGGCCGGACTTGATAAAATGGGACGCTTTTTTTTTTTTTATAAATTCTTTATTTTCATTTCACAGGTGCATATTTGTACATCTTAACAATCATATTTTCCTCATTAACATCTTCCCTTTCTATTTTAAATCAAAATACAAGCACTAATACTCCTCTGTATTGTCTTCCAGTTTGACACTTAGTGTTCTCCACTGATCAGAGAGGCGACCAAAAAAGGGGCACCAGTTAGCCTTTCCTCTACTCCTGTGAATTTTTATTTTCCTATTTTATTATTCCCCCCCCCCTCCCTCCCCACCTTCTTCCCCCCAGGGGGAAAAAGGCGTCTCCCACAAAATGAGAAAAAAAAAAAAAAAAAAACCCTCTACTTAGACTGGATGGGTATGCGATCTCCCCCTCCGTCACTCCTCCTCCCCTCCCCAGTCCCCCCCTCTTTGTTTCCCGTATACTTTCTCATCCATGAGGCTGTTGGCGGTTTTGTTCCCTGTATCTAATATAGGGTGTCCATGTCTCCTGGTATTTATCTTCTTGTTCTCTTAACTTCATAGTAAGTTTTTCCATTTGTTGAATTTCTGATATTTTCGCTAACCATTGTGCTCTTGTCGGAGCGCTAGTGTTTTTCCATAAACTCGGTATGCACGCCTTCGCGGCGTTCAGCAAGTGTCCCACTAATGAGTTTTTATATTCTCTAATAGATATCGGAGTATCATGTAACAAATATGCTGCTGGATTTTCTCCCAATGATACTTCCGTGATTTCTTCCACTGTTTCCCTTACTATCTTCCAGAATTCTTTAACTCCAGGGCATTCCCAGAATATGTGTATCATAGTTCCTACTTCCCTTTGACATCTCCAACACTTGTTTTCTAATTGTGGATATATCCGGTTTAGCACTGCTGGTGTTCTATACCAACGTGTCAGTATTTTATATCCACCTTCTTGATATTTGGTTGCCCTTGTTGTCTTATGTGTGAGATGGCATATTTTAAGTTTCTGTGATTCGGGGAACGTTATCCCCAGATCTCTTTCCCATGCCTGTATGAATGTTACCTCTTGTGGCGCTCTGAGTTCTACTAGTAGAGAGTGCATAACAGATAACCCATGTTTCCCTGGTTCCTCTCTTAGGCAAAACCGCTCAAATTTAGACGTTGTCCTTACTTCTCCTATTTGCGCTTTTATTGCTCGGAGATAGGCCTTAAGCTGTAGTCTCCTGAAAAAGTTAATTTCTCCTGCAAATTCTAAGTCTACCTCCTCCCCTGTCATCACTCTGTTCTCTCTAGAAAAGTCTTGAAGCCTACTGGCCCCTTTTCTTCTTAGGTTCCTAAACTCTGCCTCTACTAGGCCTGGCTCAAAGCTTGGTGTGCCCAGGATGGGGATCATCGGACTTGGGGATTTTGATATCTCCGTTTTCCTAAATACCTTTTTAGTCACTTGGATTGTCGCCCCTATTGTGGGGTGTCTTTTTATCTGCTGGGGGATCTCTATATCCGATATCCATGCTATCCCTTCCAAGGGTATGTCAGTTATTGCTTGTTCCATAGATAGCCATGGTTTGTCCTTTTTCACTGTGCACCACTCCATTACTCTCGCTAGATGGGCCGCTTCATAGTAGTTCACTGGATCTGGGAATCCCACTCCTCCTCTATCTTTAGGTTGAACCAGGATATCCCTCCGGATTCTTGCCGGTTTCCCTGCCCATATAAATTTTGCAAATCTCGTTCTCAGTTCTCTCAAGAATCCTGGGGGGAGCTTAATTGGTAGTGACTGAAATAGGTATGTCAGTCTAGGCATAATATTCATTTTAATGATGTTAATTCTGCCAAACCATGTAAATATTTCCTTGTCCCACCGCAAAAAGTCTGCTTTTATTCGTTGCATTAGGGATAGAAAGTTCAGTTCAAACATTTTCTCTAATTTCTTTGTTATTTTGGTCCCCAGATAGCTTATGTGGGACTCCGTCCATTTAAACGTAAAATGTTTAGTTAATTGTTTTTGAAGTGCGTTATTTATTTCTATCCCCATTGCCTCAGATTTACCGTAATTTATCTTGAAATTAGAGACCTTGCCGTATTTACGTATTTCCACTAACAGTGAGGGGAGAGACGTGATTGGGGAGGTAACAAAGAATAACAGGTCATCCGCATATGCAGCGAGTTTCTGTTCTTTTTCTTGAGTTGGTATACCTTTAATATCTGGGCTAGCTCGTATGGTTCTCAGAAAGGGCTCTAATGTCAAGATAAATATGATAGGTGAGAGTGGACATCCCTGCCTTGTTCCATTATATATAGGGAAGGGTTCCGATATTATGTCATTTATTTTAACCCGCGCCCTTGGATTTGAATACAGGCTTTTGATCCAGTTTAACATACCGTTTCCCAGGCCTATATATTGCAACGTCGCTTCCAGGAATGTCCAGTCCACTCTATCAAAGGCTTTTTCTGCATCTGCAGAAATCAGGACCATAGGTCTTTTATGACATTGCGCTGTGTATATTGCGCTTAAGACTCTTTGCGTGTTTTCTCTGCCTTCCCTTTCCGGGGTGAATCCCACTTGGTCTGGGTGTATTATGTTTGAGATATGTGGTAATAGTCTAGTTGCCAGTATTTTTGTTAGGATCTTTAGATCCACATTTAGTAAGGAGATTGGGCGGTAACTAGCGCATTGTGCTGGGTCTTTCCCTTCTTTTGGGATTACTGTGATATGTGCCATTAATGTCTCTACTGGTATCCTTGCCCCTTCCCTAATTGAGTTAAATGCGGCAACAAATTCTGGTGCTAGTTTTTCTGCGAATGTCTTATAATAGAGCAGTGTATACCCGTCCGGTCCTGGTGCCTTACCTATATTCAGTGATTTAAGGGCTTTGGTAAATTCTTCTAGTGTAATTGGGCCATCCATCTCATCTGCTTCCTTTTCTCCTATCTTAGGCATCCCTGCTGTTTCTATATACTCCTCTGCCCTTTCCCTTTTTTTTTCTAGTCTTTCTTCCAATACGTTACTCTCAATTTGATATAGTTTGGTATAGAAATTTCTAAACTCTTTCGCCATTGCTTGTGAGGAGTTAACCAGTGCATCCCCTGCTGTTTTTATGCATTCAATGTGGTTCCGTGCTTTTGTCTCTCTGAGTGCGTTTGCCAGCATCCTACTAGGTTTGTTTCCATATTCATAAAATACTCGCCTGCCATGTGCTATCTTTACTTTTGCTTTGTCCATTAGCAGCAAGTTTAGCTCATCGCGAAGGCGTGTTAGTTTCTCTTCCGTTTGTATTGCCACAGTTTTTTTGTGAGCCTTTTCAAGCACCCGTATCTCTCCTAGCAGGAGGTCCAGCTTGGCATTCAGAGAGCGTTTTCTATGTGCCCCTAGTGATATTAGGACACCTCTAATATAACATTTATGTGTTTCCCAAATACATAAAGGTGTTAGTTCATCTGATTTATTCTCTTGGAAGTATAATTCTATCTCATGCGCAATTTTTTCCTCATATATTGATTCTTTTAGTAATGTTTCGTTGATCTTCCAGTGCCACTCCCGTGTCGCTTTCTCTCCCCATTCTATTACGCAGTGAGTTGGTGCATGGTCTGATAATGTGAAAGAGCCTATTGAAGCATCCAGTACACTCGAGAGGGCATTCTGGGATATGAAGACATAATCAATTCTGGTATATGTCTTATGTCTTGTTGAAAAGAATGTGTAGTCCCTCTCGTGTGTGTTCCGGATTCTCCAACTATCCACTAGTTGTAAGTCTTGTAACATCTCTTTCACTTTTCGAAGTTTTATGTAGGATATATGTGAGGTTCCCTTTGATGAGTCTAACATGCCATATTTAGATCTCCTCCCATTATTAGGGTTCCTTCTTTATTTTGGTATACTATATTTAGATATTTCTCCAAAACTCCTATTTGGTCCACATTTGGTAAGTATATACTCACTAAGGTTACTTTTTGTTCCCCTATTTCTCCTTTCACAATAAGAAGACGCCCATCGTCATCTGTAATTATTTTTACCTCTTTCCATGGTATCTGTTTCGCTAGAATAATAGATACCCCACTTGCTTTTGAGGTCTGTGAGGGACTATGATACACTGTGGGAAATTTCCGGTTACCCATCTTTGGGATTTTATTTTTTTTTAAAGTGTGTTTCCTGTAAAAAAATAATCTGTGATTTGAGTCTCCCTAATTCCGCCAGCAGTCTCATGCGTTTTTCTGCGCTGTTTAAACCCTTTATGTTATAAGAGGTTAATGTTATTTTAGTCATGGTTCGGTCCGGGAGGGGAGGAGGAAGGCGAAGGTCGCCCCCAGTCCAAGAGAGAGAAATACTAAAAAAAAAATAAAAAAAAAATAAAAAAAAAAACCCAGAGAAGAAAAAAAAAAAAAACCCCGCTTTTGGGACGCTTTTAAAGCGGTACTCAGGGGAGCTTATATGAAAGGAGTATCTATTCTTAAGAAAGCCACTGCAGAAAAAATACTTACTTTGTCTAAGGAAGTGAAGGAAGCGGAAGAAGTCTACGTCGGGGACCCGTCTCCGGACAGGTATCAGACGTTGCAGGATATTAGAAGGACATATGAATTAGCACTGACAGATAAAACTCAGAAAAGGTTGCTATACCAGAGACAGAGAATCTTTGACACTGGGGACAAAAATGGCAAGATTTTGGCCTTTTTGGCCAAACCGATACCTGACCCTATTACCATATCCAGAGTTTATGATAATTCAGCTACTATTCAGGATTCTAGGGAAGGGATCATGATGGCCTTTATGCAATTTTACTGACCTTTATAGATCCCAAGCCCATTATACCCCCCTGAGCTATTCGAATATGTAGACTCTATTGATTTCCCAATGCTTTCAGAGGAACAACAGAAGCTGTTGGAGGAACCCATCTCCACGGATGAAATAGAACAGGCTATTAAAACTTTTGCTAAACACAAAACCCCAGGTCCGGACGGGCTGCCCATAGAATGGTATGTAACACATATAGAAACCATGGTACCCAGATTACACCGATTGTATGCCACCATCTTTACGCAAAAAAATCTTCCTCCGTCTATGAAAGAGGCCCTAATAGTGTTGATTCCTAAGCCGAATAAAGATCTTTTATACTGCGAATCCTATAGACCAATCACTTTAATTAACACGGATTTAAAAATCCTAACAAAAATACTAGCTACCCGTATAAACTCGGTAATTACAACTTTGATTAGTCCCGACCAAACAGGGTTTATCCCAGGCAGGTCAACATATAGTAATGTATGTAGATTGTTTACCAATCTGCAATTTCCTACCACAGAACAGAATTCCAGAGCGATTGTATCCCTTGATGCTCACAAAGCATTTGATTCTGTTGAATGGCCCTATTTGTTTTATATACTTGAAAAATTCGGGTTTGGAGGTAATTTCCTTGAGCCTGGGTTCACACTATAGCGAATTCGCAGCGGGGCAAAATACTGCGAATTCGCAGGACATTTGAAAACCCATTGTTTTCAATGGGGCACGTTCACACATGTCCGGTGCATGCGCAATGCGAATTGACGAAAAGAAGCAACCGTCTCTTGTGCGTTGCGGGATGGATCAGGTGCGAATTCTGGCCCATTATCTTCTATAGGCACGCATCTGATTCGCATGTGGCTTGCGTCCTGAACAGAAATTCGCGCCACTCCAACACCTCCCCTTCTTCCTGGTCCTCCACTGTGTCTTTTGAAATCCGGAATGAAACCAGCATGTCCAAAAGAGGACGAAAAGCGTCATCAAAGGAGAAAGAATCTGTGGATTTTGAGGAGTTGATCAGACTTGTGAGGGACAAACCCATGATTTATGACACCCGACATCCTAAATATAAGGACAAGATTGCCAAAAAACGTGCATGGCAGGACATTGGCAGAGACCTCTTGCCAGAGTGGAACAGGTGCTCTTCCCAAGTTCAGGCTGACAAATGTAAGTTATTTTATTACCTTTTACTACCTGTATATGCTGTCCTGTATTTTTTAGATGGTGTACATTAATGTAATTTATTAGATTTGAACAAACAGCATGTGGTCACCCCCAAATCTGTACCAGGCCACATGCTGTAAACATTGTGCACATAACAGGTTTATCTAGGGATGGATGAGGCCCTAAATAAATGCATATTCTTATAATTCCTAAGGTCAGTAATATGACATACACCAGAAATGTGAGGTAAAAAAGTTTTATTTTTCAAAGGGCAAAATTAAATACAACATTTTTCATACAGCACACTTAGCATTATATTATCATGCATTTACATCCAGCAAATAAATACATATTTATTTTTAATCAATACAATTCATCTGCCAAGGCACCTCCCCAGCTGGTGACAAAAAAAAATTCTTAAATTCTTCTCTAATAAGTGTACCAGTAGTGGTGCCCCTAGGAATATTTCAATGTGCTGCCTCCATGTTATGGGTCAGGGAATCGTCAAAAAGAAACCCATCTCTTTCACGCACATAGCTGTGCAGGCCACAGGCAGCTTTAATTGCACTGATCGCATGATCAATAGAGGTATGCATGAATCTCCACTTATTGCAAAGAATTCCAAATGTACATTCTACTACTCTGCGTGCCCTAGTCAGCCTATAATTGAACACTCTTTTTTCAGTTGTCAGAGAGCGACTTGAATAAAGCCTGAGCATGTTCTGTGACAATGCGAAAGCTTCATCTCCCACAAATACATGTGGGAGGAGAGGCTCTGTAGTCCCCGGCAGGGCAGAATTATTGGGCAAGTCTAGTGTATTGTCACGCAGCATGCGGCCAAATGAGGAATGTGAGACTACACTGGAATCTGAGCTGCTGCCATAAGAACCTACATCAACATAAATAAATTTGCTCCTACTTGTCTTTCTGGAAGGGTTTAATAAATAAGGTTCTTCCCCTCTACAAGGCGACATATAGATCCAGAGGCTGTGAGAGGAAATTTTATAAAGTTTGGCAGCCCTGGCTAGACTCCTCAGACACTGTGGGTTAACAAAGGTAAATTGTGAGACATTGATTTATGTGCATTAGTTTTTTCTGGGGTAATGTATAACATTATAGTATGTATAGTTTGTTGCTCCTGAAGCAGCAACAGAAGGCATTCTGCACGCAAAGTGAGGGTTGCTAAGGTGGGTTAACACAGACTAATGGTTTTATTGCATGGTACACTCTACAGTATTGCGTTACAAGCAAGGCGGGGAGGAATAGGGAGGGTGGGGTGGGAGGGAGGGGATGGGGGAAGGTTGGGTGAACTATGTTAGTTCATTGTCCACTAGTTTTGGTGGCAGATTGCCCGTGTTGGGCATTGTTTTTGTGTGTAGAGTATAGCGTACTGTTTGTTTTATTGTGCGTGTATGTATGTAATGTACTGTCCTTTAAAATTTAATAAAAGATTTTTCAAAAAAAAAAAAAAACACATAAATAAATTTATAATTTGCGTCTGCCACTGCCATTAATACCAACGAAAAATATTTTTTGTAATTAAAAAATTGTCTCCCACTAGCTGGAGGCTTGAGGATGCGTACATGTTTGCCATCAATGGCTCCTAGACAGTTGGGGAAGTTGCATCTCTCCCAGAATAGGTCATTCTTCTGGTTTGGGCTTCTTCATCACAATGTCCTTCAGTTCTTCCCATATGACTAGGCAGGTATCATGAACAATGGCACAAATCGTTGATTTTACAACCTTGAATTCATAGTGCAAACTTCCAAAGGAATTCCCTGTTGCTAGGTACCTAAAATGACAAAAAAAAATAATAAATTATTATGTTGTCCTTTATTTTTCAGTGCGGTACTTACAGACAAGATGGCGTAGCATGCGTGATGCTTACAGAAAATACATGAGGCACCTCAGAGAAAAACGGAGTGGCTCGGGGGCAGCGCCTAGGGTACCCTATATGTATGCCAGGGACTTGGATTTTCTACAACCCATAGTGGAGATGAGGGAGTAAGTTTTCATTTACATCATCTATGTAACGCACAATCTGGTAATCATCAATATGCCGAGATAATTTTTTTAATTTTTACTCTAAAAAACAGGACAGAATCTAGTTGGGAGGAGCAAGATGTTTTGGAGGAAGAACAAGAACAACAAACAGAGGAGGAAGCACCCATTGATATTCCAGAAGACACAGAGGATTTAGCACTAATCCAAACCTCTTCCAGTCTCTGGGAAACTCAGCCAGAAGAAGAATGTTCAGGGGCAGAGGAGGCTGTTCCTGGGCCATCCTCTGCTCCTGCACAAATTGATCAGCCTGGCAGAGTGCCACGGAGGCGCCCAGCAATATCCCAACCAGACCTAAGTGAGCGCTTATTAGACATGTTAAAAAACATGACAGGAAATGTGGATGCATTTTTATGTCCCGATACAATCCTGGCGCTCAGTTTTGTACCCCTAATTAAAAAGATACCCCCAGAGCGGTACTATGAAATGCGCAAAACTATAGAAGAAATGTGCACTCCTTCTCCCAGCCACAGGAGGAAGCTGCATTTAAATACCCAAATGTGCCCCAACCAAGACCTCCCCATCACTACCCAAGATACCTGCACTACCCTGAGCAGCAACACCATCCTTATCCCTATAATCCACCATCATATCCCTCAAGTTATGACAGGCCAATCTCCAGATATGAAGGGCCACCCAGTAACCTTCCCTATCCCATCCCATCCCCACTTCCTTCAATTAGGGCCCCCCCCCCCCAAACTCAGGGTATGTATGGGCAAAGTCAACATGGGGAGGCTAGGCCTGCTCCCCACACTGCCAGTGATGACCCAGCTTCCGCTACGGAATACTCCTATGACGCCCCTTTCCAAAAAAACTATCAAAATCTGTGATGAGGTCTGTTCTGGGTTAAGGACCAACATGACACATTTTGATAGAACAGGGAAGAGGCCTACTTGACAGGCTAGTTTTTTGATTTTAAGTTATTGCAGAGTTAATTTATGTTTTATACATGGGTAAAGTTTATATTTTTATCATATTTTATGATACGTGAATAAATAATAATTCCTACATTTTTTGTGCGGTCATGTTTTGACAAATACCCAGGTTAAAAAACATAAAAAAAAACAATAACATGTTCAATATAATAATATAACAAATGACATGAGTGATGATAATTACCTTAATGTGATCAATAATCTTTCAGCAGGCTGGATACTTGTTCGGAAGCTTGTGTTCTGACGCTGCAAGCGAGGGGAGATTAAGCCCAGCAATTCGTCAAAACCGAGTAAACAAAAAAAACATCATAAATACATGTGGGAAAAACATTGGGGCATACTGTAAAAAAAAAAAAGTAAGTTAAGTGGTTAAGAACATTATTTAGGGTAACAAGGCAGGCATCCTTAGTTCCAAACTAATTATGGCTAAATAAGTAACAGGAAACCAAAAAAAAGGCATAAGGGTCCTCATTTCAACAAAGAAGAAGCCACCGGCCTTTTAAATTAACAGTAACAATTGTCTGAGCCAAAAATTCTAAACAAAGCTGCGTGGCAGCACCACCACCCACAAAGCAACTTGTGACTAGCAATTTTGGGTCAAGGTATTTGGGGGGTAAAACATCAAAAAAAAAAAAAAAAAGGACCTGGCTTACACCAGGAGGGGGGTGCAAGGTGAGGATAATTTAGTGCCCTTAAGGTTGCATGCTGAAATAATGTACAGTTGGTATTTTGGGGGGGGGGGGGGGGGGGGGGGGGGAACAAGACTTATTAGTTACAATAATCTTAACATAACATAATCACACATAGGTTAGACTGGATGGACTTGGGTCTTGCAAATATATAAAACACTATACATCTAGGGCTACAAATTAAGTATGGTTTGGCAGAAACAATACTCACCTACTAATTGACATGCGTGTGAAATTGAAAAATTTCCCTTCATGCCCACGGAGGTGCCCATACAATATCATGAACTATACAATGAACAATGAACCCAGTATCTTCGCCTTCTCCGCATCCTTCTGCGATTTTCTTCTTCCAGCAAGATTGCTGCTGTGGCAGCAACAACAGTTGGCATGATCATTGGCAGAGCAGCACACATCTTGCAACGAAACACACAACACAGGTACAGACTGCTGGACAACCAGAAAGTGGAGACTGAGCTCCCAGGTTTTATAAGCAGCCGCACAATGAGCCAAAAAGCTTGGTCAGCACAAAATTAGCAACTCAAATTAGGCAGGAAGGGTTACTAATGAATTCGCTGCGGCTTCGCACCGAAAACGCGTACAATCCGCAGAACAGCCGGCGTTTCACTGCGGAGTCACGCAGGGCCCTGAAATTGCAACGCACTAGTCTGAACCCAGGCTCAGTGGATTAGGATAATGTATGCACAACCCATTGCACATATTAAAATTAACGGGATAACCTCCAAATCTTTTATTATTCGCAGGGATACTCGTCAGGGCTGCCCATTATCGCCGTTGTTATTTGCGCTCGCGATAGAACCCCTAGCTAGATTACTTAGGGCCTCCCCGATGCTCCAAGGTATGAAAATAGGCACTCTAGAAGAACGTATATCTTTGTACGCAGATGATATGCTACTATATCTAACAAATCCCCAACGTACGGTCCCTATTATGCTTAGCCTGATCGAGGAGTTTGGTAAATTTTCAGGTCTTAGAATAAATTGGACGAAATCTAACATTTTCAAGGTAGACCATGATCTCCCATTTGATCTTCCAGCGGACTGCCCTCTACAGTTGACTGACAAATTTAAATATTTAGGGATCACGATACAGTTGCCTATATCCACTTATATTGCAAATAATTTGCTGCCATGTATAGATTCCTTTAAACACAAAATGACTAGTTGGGCAAGCCTACCATTGACACTGATGGGTAGGGTTAACCTATTCAAAATGGTGTTCTTGCCTAAAGTCTTATATATCCTGGCAAATAGCCCGGTATATATCCCCAAAAGAATATTCCAAGAAATGGACTCCTTATTGACAACCTTTTTATGGTTTCCTAAGAACCCTAGAATAGCGTTACTGCAGTTACCAATAGCTCAGGGGGGCTTGGCACTTCCAAACCTCAGACACTACAATTTTGCATCGCAACTAGTTTACATGCATTGGTGGTTGTTCCCGCAGATTGCTAACGCTGCAACAGCAGCGGAGGCAGCGACACTTTAATTTTATTAGGCTCTCAATAATTTGATATTTTGTAGAACAATTAGAGAACGGGAGGGCACAAATATGTTAAAGGTATCTATTGGTGTTTATAAACGATGTCTCCACTTAGTTCCAGAGGACACGCCGTCTATATCACCCAATCAACAGATATGGGGTAATCCTACTTTCGCCCACTTTTTAAAACTCCCTGACGCTTCTGCTTGGGCTACAAAGGGTTTAAAATATGTACACCAACTATATGATCAAGGGAATTTTAAATCCTTCATCATAATAAGACAAGATCTCGGAGTGCCAGAGACCTACAATTAAAACATGCAGCAATGGCACAACTGGGTCTTCGAAATGTCACGTTTCAAAATTCTATACTAGAAGGGGCACTGTATTGTGCAGAGTATTACAAACTATTGACACAAGATGGTTCATGTCAGCTGCAGAAGGTGAAAAGTTATTGGCTCTCGGATATACCAGATATGTCAGATAAAAACTGGGAAGAACTTATGGATACGTACTTTGTCACCACTATCTCTGCCAGAGATAAAATGATACAGTTACGCATCTTTCACAGAATTTACTACACACCTCTACGTCTATTTTGTATGAAGAAAATAAACAGCTCTACCTGCCATAAATGTAATAAACTTACAGGTGATTTGCTCCACATGCTCTGGAACTGTGAAAAGATACGCCCATTTTGGTCACAGGTGACACAATTTATTGCGACTAATTTTGAACTACCGAACATTTGCAGCCCAAAGTGTTGTATATTGGCAATCTTTGAGGATGTGGACATGAGCACATACCAAAAGCAATTCTTACGTATTTTACTATTCTATGCCAAAAAAACGGTGGTTATGCAATGGATATACTCCAGAACATAATTAACCAGGTATTGCCAGTTTACAAGCTAACATATGAAGCTAGGGGGTGTGCGGCTAAATTCAAGAAGATATGGGGAAGGTGGACAGATCTTGTAGATGCATGTGAATACCCTGATGTGGAATAGACTCCTGGTAAATGAGCACTGTCTTACAATAATTGTGATAAGAGGTTATAGTGAAGCTTTTAGGAAAAAAAAAAAAAAAAACTGGACTGCAGTCTTTCTCATGCAAAGGCACTGATGATTTATATAAGGTGGGACTCAGACTTTTGATACCTATCGATCGCTGTGTAAGGTGCAATGATACAATTATTGACAGTTGTCTAGTGTAGTGAAATAAATATATGTGCAATCTTCTCTTCATTACAAAAAAGTTGTCTTAGAATTTCTTACCATATTTTAGATGGAACCGTTGACAAGGATATGTAATGTATATGAGTATTTGTCAAATTTGGTGGATGATCCGATTAATGCATGTAGAATTGTTTATGTAATACGGTTGTAAATGTATTTTGTATGTAATGAAGATTAATAAAAACAGTATAAAAAATGTGTAAAGATTATATTTTATTTGTAAACACTAAAAATAATTAAAAAGAAATACCACGATGATGTGAAATTAGTAAGAGATATAAATGAACGTCAAGTTGAATAAAAGTCTCTTTAATGTTCGCTGAAGTGGAAAAAAAAAAAAAAAAAAGAATCCCCTTTCTGTCAGCGGAGGGAGTAGATTGTCTACAACATCCCTGGATTTTCAACCTTGGCTACATCTTCCCTCCAACTCCCCTCATAGCGAGGTTCCTTCTGAGGCTCAAGAGGTCGGCGGCACTAGTAGTGGCGGTGATCCCTTTCTGGCCGAGGAGGCCATGGTTCACTACTCTCCTTCAGTTGAACACAGCGGATCCTCTCCCGCTGTCAGCAGACCTGCTCTCTCAGGACCAGCTTCTACATCCGAACCCGGAGAGGCTACATCTGATGGCCTGGAGGCTGAGAGGTCTAGGTACCTAGAACAGGGTTGTTCTCAGAGGGAAGTGGAAACATTACTCCAGGCTAGGAAGCAGACTACCAACAACACCTACCAAAGGATCTGGGAGAAGTTTACCGCCTTTTCTCAACAACAAGGTTGTGACATATCTTCTCTGACGGCTCCTCAAATCCTGAATTTTCTGCAGTCAGGCCTAGAGAAAGGTCTTCGATCCAGTACCTTGAAGGTCCAGGTTTCAGCCTTATCCGCCCTGACCGGGGTCAAATGGGCACGTGATCCTCTGGTTATCCAGTTTCAGAGGGCCTGCCTTAAACTAAGGCCACCTAGGAAACCATCATTCCCAGCATGGGACCTCTCAGTTGTCCTGGAAATACTGTCTAGTGAACCATTCTCTCCACTCGACAACATCTCCCTTTGGAACCTGGCGCTTAAAGGGGGATTCCACCCTAAAGTGGAACTCCCGCTTTTCGGAACCCTCCCCCCTCCAGTGTCACATTTGACACCTTTCAGGGGGGAGGGGGTGCAGATACCTGTCTAAGACAGGTATCTGCACCCACTTCCGGGCATAAACTCCCACGGGAGTTTACGTCACTTCCTGTCCCGGCGCGCTGTCTGCCGGGACACACACGTGTCCCGGCAGACATCGCTGAAGATGCTCATTGCGCCGCGCGACTCACGCATGCGCAGTAGGGAATCGGGAAGTGAAGCCACTTCCTGATTCCCTCACCGATAATGGCGCCGGCTACAGCAGAGAGCCGAGCGATCGATCGGCCTCTGCTGCTGACACCGCTGGACCCTGGAACAGGTAAGTGTCCATTTTTTAAAAGTCAGCAGCTGCAGTATTTGTAGCTGCTGGCTTTTAAAAAAAAAATTTCAGTACAGTCCCGCTTTAAAGTCTCATTTCTGATTGCTATCACTTCAGCAAAGAGGGTCTCAGAGATGCAAGCCTTGATGGCCAAAGAACCATTCCTGGTCGTCTACCCGGACAGGATAGTACTAAAACCTTCAGATCGTTTTGTACCTAAGGTATCCTCCTCATTCCACTTTAATAAGGAGATCAACCTCCCAGCCCTTATTACAGATCAAGGTGATCCTCATCCTCTGGATGTCAGGGCAACATCCTGAAGTACCTCTCAGCAACAGAATCGATCAGGAGATCGGAGAACCTCTTAGTTGTTCCATATGGTCGTAGAAAAGGTCAGGCGGCCTCGGCTCGCACCATCGCTTCATGGCTGGTGAAGATTATCAAAAAGGCATATTCACTGAGTGAAAAACAGATTCTGGAGGGCTTAAAGGCACATTCCACCAGGGCAGTGGCAACTTCTTGGGCAGCCTATTGTAGGGTCTCGGCAGAGACTATCTGTAAGGCGGCTACCTGGTCTTCCAGAAACACCTTTATATCACATTATAGGGTGGATTCTGCACAACTTTCAACAGTAGATTTTGTAAGGGCTGTAATTCAGGCCAACTCCTCTGTTTCTTGTTAATAAATTTTTTTTTTCTGGCACTCCCACCCAGTCTGCGAGTTACTCCCCAGAGTGTATGCTGCCATGATGCGACAGAAAACCGGAAAATTGTATACTTACCTTTCCGTAATTTTCCTTTCCTGTCGCATCTTCATGGCAGCATACAATAAATCCACCCATAGAAGATGATTAATATATATACGGAGAATGCTGGGGCGGGGGGCGTATCGTCATCTTATAGTTATGTGGTCCTATCAGGTTGTGGAGGCGGAGTCACAACTCAGAGTGTATGCTGCCATGAAGATGCGACAGGAAAGGAAAATTACAGAAAGATAAGTATACAATTTTCCATTTTTTTTGCCAACTGTCAATCCATTGGGGTTTTATATTACACGAAATGCCATTGTAGTGCTTTCTATGTTGGGAAAACCAAGAGACCCTTTTTTCACAGAATCAGGGAACATGTTTCCCTGGTTCAAAAGAAAAAAATGGAAACTCCTATAAGCTGTCATATGGGCTTATACCATTCCTTTGATTTGACATTTTTTGCATTAGAGTTTCTGCCCACAAGTGATAGAGGAGGTGATGTGGTGATAGAGGAGGTGATGTGGATAAAATTATTTTACAAAATAAGATTAGATGGATCCATTCCCTGGCAGCTAGGGATGGGCCCGGTGTTCGATTCGAACCCATGTTCGAATCGAACATCGGCCGTTCGTCCGCTCGTCGCGTCCAGAACTATGTGGGCCGTTCACATCAAATTCGTGTGATGCGAACGGTCCACAATGCACTGCGCTAGTCGCAGTGCATTGCTGGCTGATAATTGGCCAAGCATGCACTGTGACCCCGCATGCTTGGCCAATCATAGAGCCAGCGGCGAGGAGAGCAATAATTGGCCACAGGCAAGATGCCTGTGGCCAATTATAGCTCAGGGGGTTTAGTACACGCCCCACACTATATAAGGCCGTCGTGCCGTCGGCCTCATGTAGTGTGTTCCGGCGTTAGGAACAGTGATAGTGTACTGTACATGTACACAGTGTATTTGAATCATTACTTTGTGGGGAAATTCTAGGGAAAGAGGAAAAATAGGCAGGGATAGTGTATTCTTCTCAGCCTTTGCTTGTGGGGAAAGTGTAGGGATAGAGGAAAAATAGGCAGGGATAGTGTGTTCTTCTCAGTGCTGTTCTCTACCAATCCAGCCACCTGCAGGAGTAAGTGTGTGTGTGTGCTGTGTTAGTATAGCACAGCAGTAGCACACTAAACCACCTTACCCTGTATCTGCCCTGTTCTCTACCAATCCAGCCATCTGCAGGAGTTAGTGTGTGTGTGCTGCGTGACTATAGCACATCACACTAAACCACCTTACCCTGTATCTGCCCTTCTGCCCTGTTGTCATCTAAGGCAGTCAGCCAGCCATCTGCAGGAGTTAGTGTGTGTGTGCTTTGTGACTAAAGCACAGCACACTAAACCACCTTACCCTGTATCTGCCCTTCTGCCCTGTTGTCATCTAAGGCAGCCATCTGCAGGAGTTAGTGTGTGTGTGCTGTGTGAGTATAGCACAGCAAACTAAACCACCTTACCCTGTATCGGCCCTTCTGCCCTGTTGTCATCTAAGGCAGCCAGCCAGCCATCTGCAGGAGTTAGTGTGTGTGTGTGCTGTGTGACTATAGCACAGCACACTAAACCACCTTACCCTGTATCTGCCCTTCTGCCCTGTTGTCATCTTAAGCAGCCATCTGCAGGAGTTAGTGTGTGTGTGCTGTGTGAGTATAGCACAGCACACTAAACCACCTTACCCTGTATCTGCCCTTCTGCCCTGTTGTCATCTAAGGCAGCCAGCCAGCCATCTGCAGGAGTTAGCATGTGTGTGCTGTGTGACTATAGCACAGCACACTAAACCACCTTACCCTGTATCTGCCCTTCTGCCCTGTTGTCATCTAAGGCAGCCATCTGCAGGAGTTAAGCCCCATACACACGGTCGGACTTTTTCATGGATTCTGTCCGATCGGACAATGTTGTTGAAAAATCAGACCGTGTGTATGCACCATCGGACAGTGTTCGTCGGTTTGTACGACGGACAAAGTCTTATCTCCTGCTGGAAAGATTTGCCGTCAACCCGGTCCGATCACACCAAACCCGATCGTGTGTACGGTTGTCCGACCGGACAAAGTGCTACGCATGCTCAGATCACATTACAAGACCAAAGCTATTGGCTACTAGCCTCTACGTTGTCCCGTCGTAGGCA
Source organism: Lithobates sylvaticus (assembly GCA_028564925.1). NCBI lineage: Eukaryota > Metazoa > Chordata > Amphibia > Anura > Ranidae > Lithobates > Lithobates sylvaticus. The sequence continues at coordinate 197,536,163 of CM053031.1, read as the reverse complement.
ACAAACGTCACCACGTTCAGAATGATCGGATTTTCCGACAACTTTGTCCGACCGTGTGTACGCAAAACCAACATCGGACAAAGTACGACGGACATGATCCGACGGACCTGGTCCGCGGATTGTCCGACCGTGTGTATGGGGCTTAAGTGTGTGTGTGTGCTGTGTGAGTATAGCACAGCACACTAAACCACCTTACCCTGTATCTGCCCTGTTGTCATCTAAGGCAGCCAGCCAGCCATTTGCAGGAGTTAGCGTGTGTGTGGTGTGTGACTATAGCACAGCACACTAAACCACCTTACCCTGTATCTGCCCTTCTGCCCTGTTGTCATCTAAGGCAGCCATCTGCAGGAGTTAGTGTGTGTGTGCTGTGTGAGTATAGCACAGCACACTAAACCACCTCACCCTGTATCTGCCCTTCTGCCCTGTTGTCATCTAAGACAGCCATCTGCAGGAGTTAGTGTGTGTGCTGTGTGACTCCAGCACAATATACACTACCCATTACAATGTCTGGAAGACCAACAAGGAGAGGCAGACAGTCCCGAGCCAAGAAAACAGGGCTAGCAGGCTCTGTGTCTAGAGACAACAGTGCTGGTCGTGGATGTGGTGCATCGTCATCAGCACGTGGCCATGGGACACGCTTGTCCTTATTTTCGGCAGCTGGACATGTTGAACCGCATCATGCCGAAGGCTTGGTAGAGTGGATAACCAAGCCCTGCTCATCCTCCTCATCCTCTCTCACCCAGGCTCAGGGTACTGGCAAAGCAGCTGCCAACGCGTACTCAATGTCATCATCAGGCACCCCTTCCCTAGACCCACCATGTCCTCCTGAGGAGTCCCCCGAACTGTTTGAGCACAGTGTTGGGTACATGCTCCAGGAGGATGCCCAGCGCTTTGAAGGCTTGGATGATGATACCCAGCTAGAGGAAGGCAGTAGCGTAAGCGCAGAGAGAGGGGATGCTCAAGGACAGCAATCTGGCAGTCATTTTCCACCAGTTGCAGCTTACTGCCAGGTTTCACCACTCCAGTGGTGAAGAGAGAGGGTCTGATGAGGTCACTGACGCCACGTGGGTGCCTGAACGGGGAGAGGAGGAGGCGGCACATTTCCAACGAGGCAGGATGCCCTCCGGGGGCCAGCTTGAGGTCAGCACACCAACTAAATCACACCGCAGAGCTCCGCCTGTGCAGGGCGCTGCCTCTGCACGTTATTACAAAAGTTCTTTGGTGTGGGCCTTTTTTGAGATGAGTGCATCAGATCGCACCGCTGCTATTTGCAACATATGTCTCAAGCGTATCTCGCGTGGCCAAAACATCAGCCGCTTGGGCACCACAAGCATGACCAGACATATGTTGACCTGCCATGCAGCTTGTTGGCAAGCACACATTAAAGACCCACACCAAAGAACAAAGCGAACCTCTCCTTGCTCCTCATCAGCTGGGATCTCCAACCCCACTATACCTTCAGTCCTCTCTGAAAGCTGCACTGAGAGGAATGAAGGTGTAGAATTAGGTGTGTCACAGCCAAGTACTTGCGGGCACTCTGCTAGCAGTACACCGACGTCCGATTGTACCAGGAAAATTTCCCTGCCCCAGCTGCTGGACCGTCGAAAGAAGTTTACTCCCAGCCATCCACATGCCCAGCGGTTGAATGCTAGCTTGGCTAAATTGCTAGCACTTCAACTGCTGCCTTTTCAGTTGGTAGACTCGGCCCGCTTCCGTGAGTTTGTTCAATGTGCGGTTCCTAAGTGGCAGGTTCCCAAACGCCACTTTTTCTCACGGAAAGCGATTCCGGCTCTCTACCGGCATGTGGAAGGCAATGTCCATGCCTCGCCGGACAGGGCGGTCAGCGGTAAGGTGCATATTACCGCTGACTCATGGTCCAGCAGGCATGGACAGGGACGTTACCTGTCTTTCACGGCCCATTGGGTCACTCTTTTGGCAGCTGGGAAGGATGCAGGACAAGGTGCAGTAGTGTTGGAGGTTGTTCCGCCACCACACCTCCAAAATGCTACTACTGGTTGTGACACACCTCTCTCCTCCACCCCCTCCTCTTCCTCCATGGCCTCTTCGAGTGCTCTGTCCTCAGAACCAGCGGTACTCTGTAAGCGTCCAAGGGGCTACGCAAGTACGCAGGCAAAAAGATGCCACGCCGTGCTTGCGTTGGTGTGTTTGGGGGACAGGAGCCACACTGGGTTCTGTCAGCTCTGCAGGGGCAGGCCGAGAGGTGGTTGACGCCACACCAGCTTAAGCCAGGAATGGTGGTTTGTGACAATGGCACCAACCCCCTCTCCGCCCTGCGACAGGGACAGCTGACCCATGTGCCCTGTATGGCTCACATCCTTAACCTCGTGGTGCAGCGGTTCTTGGCCAGGTATTACAGGATGTCTTGAGGCAGGCCAGGAAAGTCTGTGGGCATTTCCGCGGATCATATAATGCCAGTGCTCGGCTGGCTGAGCTGCAAAAGGAGTTGAACCTGCCCAAGAACCGCCTTATATGTGACATGCCCACCAGGTGGAACTCAACGTTGGCCATGCTGCAGCGACTGCACACGCAGCAGAGGGCCATCAATGAGTACCTGTGCGACTACGGCACCAGGACAGGGTCCAGGGGAGCTCAGATTTTTTTCCCCACGCCAGTGGAGCATGATCAGGGATGCATGCACTGTCCTGTCACCATTTGAGGAGGCCATGAGGATGGTGAGCAGTGACAGTGCATGAATCAGTGACACTGTACCTCTTGTCCACCTGTTGGAGCATACACTGCGTGGAATAATGGACAGGGCACTTAAGGCAGAACAGAGGCAGGAAGAGGAGGACTTCCTTGCCTTTCAAGGCCCCCTTTATCCAGACAGTGTTCCTTCTCTCCCACCCATCAGACAGGAAGAGGATGAGGAGGATAAGGAGGAGGAGGATTGTGTCAGCATGGAGGTGGAGCCTGGCACTCAGCAGCAGCAGTCTTTTAGGGATGATTTACAGTCCCAAGAAACCAGTGGACTTGTACGTGGCTGGGAGGAGGTGGCTGCGGATCATGTTGTCCTCAGTGACCCAGAAGACTCCGGACCGAATGCCTCAGCCAACCTACGTTGTATGGCTTCCCTGATCCTGAAAAGCCTGCGGAAGGATCCTCGTATTCTTCGGATCAAGGAGAGGGACCATTACTGGCTGGCCACTCTCCTTGATCCACGGTACAAGAGTAAGGTTGCGGACCTTATCTTGCCGTCGCAGAGGGAGCAGAGGATGAGACATCTCCGGGAGGCTTTGCAGAAAGGTCTGTGCAACGCGTTCCCAGAGACTGGGAGGTTACAAACTCCTGGTCCTGGACGACGAGTTGCTGAGGTCAGTAGCAGAAGGAGCGGTGGGGAAGGTGGACGTCTGACCGATGCGTTCAGACAATTTTTTAGTCCGCAGCCCCAAGGTATGATCAGGTTCCAGAAACCAATGCCAGCTTCTGATATACATGGTGCAGGAATACCTAGGGGCAAGGTCAGACTTGGACACCTTTCCCATCAAAAATCCTCTGGCTTACTGGGTCTTGAGGATGGATCACTGGCCAGAGCTTGCACAGTATGCAATTGAGCTACTGGCCTGTCCTGCATCCAGCGTTCTTTCCGAACGCACATTCAGTGCTGCTGGAGGCTTTGTCACCGATCACAGGGTGCGCCTGTCCACCGACTCGGTTGATCGACTGACCTTCATAAAGATGAATCAGTCTTGGATCACCACCAGCTACCTGAAGCTGATATAACAGAATAATTTATTTTGAAATGTCACATCCCTTCAAGACTGCCTATGCTGATGCTGAGTGACTGTCCTGTTATGTTGACTGACTATCCTCTTCCTCCTCAATGATCCTGATGATAGCTTGGAAGAACATTTTTGTTTCTGGGTGCCACCACCAGTGTCTAATGCCCAATTTTTCAGCCCCTGTTTAACAGGGGCGTGTAATTACAATTTTTTATGCAATGCTTTGCAACAGGTCTAATTGCTGTGCTCCAAGTACAGTATCTGGGAGGGGTTGCAGTGTTGTGGCACCAGCACCAGTGCCTAAGGCCCAATTTTTCAGCCCCTGTTTAACAGGGGCATGTAATTACAAATCTTGATCTAATAATTCACAGCAGGGCCCAATCTTGCGCCCACCAAGAATAACTGTGAGGGCTTACAGTGTTGTGGCAACACCGTCCACCACCACCACCAAAGGCCCAATTTTTCAGTCCCTGTTTAACAGGGCGTGTAATTACAAATCTTGATCTAATAATTCACAGCAGGGCCCATTCCTGTGCCCACCAAGAGTAACTGTGAGGGCTTACAGTGTTGTGGCAACACCGTCCACCACCACCACCACCACCACCACCAAAGGCCCAATTTTTCTGCCCCTGTTCAACAGGTGCATGCAATTACAATTCTTGAACTAATAATTCACAGCAGGGCCCATTCCTGTGCCCACCAAGAGTAGCTGTGATGGCTTACAGTGTTGTGGCAACACCAACATCTAATGGGGCAAATTTCTGCAGAGTATATACGGCAGGCCCCTACTTTCAGCCATGACATCTTTTTCAAAGATTTTCATCAATATTGCCAGGACAAGACATGACATTAAAGCCGCAAACAGTTTTAAATGGCTTCTTTTTTTCCTTTACAAAATGTCATTTTTTTGCAGGGACAGTTCTAAACACGGGAAACACATGCCACTTCACATGCATATTTTAGACACCCCCCAGGTACCATATTTAAAGGAATATTAAACGTCCGTTTTTAAAACTTCTTTTTGCATTGATACATGTCCCCAGGGGCAGGACCCAGGTCCCCAAACCTGTTTTATGACAATAACATGCATATTGGCCTTTATAATTAGCACTTTCGATTTTGAACGTTCGCGTCCATTGTAACTAATAGGGTTCTAACGTTCGCACAAACTTTCGCAGGTTCTGGTGTGAACCGAACCCGGGGGTGTTCGGCTCATCCCTTCTGGCAGCTACAACATATCCAGGATTGAATGAGTCCATTAGTTACAAGCCGTTACTTTAGAGGTTATATTGGCCAAATTTGCAAATGTTGTCTTAATGAATCCTCTTTTGATTTGGAGGTCAATTCATTTGGCCTTTTGGCCTGCATCTATTTATGATGTAAACCCATGTCCTGACTGTTATGCCTTTGTCGTCCCTAGCTTGCTGGTCATTGTAATTATAATTTTTGTGCATCTATTGAGGCTTTTGGTCTAATATTGTTTGGTTTGTTTTTTCTTTTTATATCCCCAGTCACATTTTTAGGTACATTTCCAGGGGATCAGGTGACCATACGGACGCCCAGGGCGTCATTTTCAATGTTAGATCCTGGGAGATCCTGCTTCTCTGAACCATGGGAGCCATACACTCCTCTTCAATGGCTCCCATGGTTCAGAGAAGCAGGATCTCCCAGTCTATGGATAGTGTAGGACCCACTAATCATGGGGTACTTAGTTGCAGTAAGTGGGCTTAAGCACCCTCTAGCAATATGGTGTGACCAAATCCCCATATTTTTTGATAATGTTTTTTGAAATTGTCTAGGTGTTTTAAATAAGCCTTGCTGGAGGTAAATGTCTTTTTTTCATGTGTGTGCTGTAATATTTAGTTCTGTTGTATAGTCTTATGGCTTATGGCCATCTTTAATGCATCTTTTAGGGTGTGCCCCCCAAATATCTTGTTTGTCTATTGTATGGATTCTGACCAAATCCTTTTGGGTGAGGAGCACCCCACTCCCTCATTAAGTACCTCTCGTTAGTGTCCACCTGTGTCATGGGTGGAGACCTCAAGTTCTACCATATAGAGGAGTGTATGCAATGCACACCCTTCTTTTTTGCTAAATGGGAGGCAGACCTGGAATCCTGCCTCCCACATAACCAAAAGGATAAAGTTTTACAGCTGACCCACATCTCTTCACTTGCATCTAAAATGGCTGAGGTCAACTATAAATTACTAACCAGGTGGCACTATACCCCATCAAAGCTGCACCAGATGTTCCCCGCCAATTCCCTGTTGTGTTGGAGGAATTGTGGGAACAAAGCAACCCATGCTCATATATGGTGGACGTGCCCACTCATTCGCCCTTTCTGGTCTAACATTATCTGACTCATACAACTGATCTCCAATGTTAATCTTCCCTCTGACCCATGGATCATTCTCTTCCACGCTACCAAGGAACCCGTTGGAATCTATAAACCCTCTTTAGTTCCTCACCTACTCAATACGGCCAGCCCGAGATTCCATCCACGAAAAAGTGGTTTCAAAAAATATCAGAGGTTCATCTCATGGAAGACATCACTCACCGCAACAAGAACACTTCCCAGCGACACACTCTAACCTGGACTCCATGGATGGAATTTACAGCTACCTCGAATTACAAAGAGATAATTGCACAACCCCATTGAGACTGGGACCACCTCCCAAATATGTGTCACTTGCTCCTCTCACTTACAGGTTGATCCCCTGTGGTTCTTGACCGCCTTACTCTTTATAGGGCCCTAAAGGTTCTGTGATACTTGTCTTGATGTGTTGCCATGCATGCCAACCCCCTCCCTCCCCCCTTACGTCCCTACCTTTTCTTCTCTCCCTTCCTTACTCTTTCTAGTTTCTTCTAACAAACTCTATGCACTTTATCCGCCTTGAATGTAAGCTCTGTAATTATTCATTTGCATGACCAACTGTCATTTATTTTGACACCTATATTCGTATAATCATAGAACTTATTTTACTGTATATCTATGGGTTTTTATTAGATGTACTCTGTTCTGGAACATGACCACATCATACATGTAAAAATGCACAGTTTAAGTTAAACGTTTATGTTAAGTGTATTTCTTTTTTCTTTCAATAAACTTTTATTAAACAAAAAAAAAAATTGAGGAGTGTATGGCTCCCATTGTTCAGAGAAGCAGGATCTCCCAGTCTATGGATAGTGTAGGACCAGGGACGGACTGACCATTTGGTGACTCGGTGGCCGCCCGAGGGCGCCGTGCAGGGGGGGGGGGGGGCCCGGGCCGGCTCAGACCGTCCCTGGAGGTGCCAGTCCTGGGGCCGCTTTTGTCTCGGGGCTTGGTTGGCAGACGGCAGTGTCAGCATGCAAAATAAATAGCAGCAGCGGCCGCCGCACATTGCACTGCAAGTCTGCAACCTGTGTATGCGTGCCTCCTCTTCTGATCCGGCGCCGCCCAGTGCCCATTGATATGCCTGTGTCTGCCTGAGTGAGGGGAGGAGCATGAGAAGAGCGCTGATTTCTGGTTGCATTCTAGCCCCATGCGGTGCCAGCACCGCTGATTTCTCCTTCCATTCGGCCCGCCCACTAGTCTGCACGAGGAGAATAGGAGAAGTGGACGGCCGCCCGTGGATCAGAAGAATTAAGGTCGGTGTCTCTCTCTCTCTCTCTCTCATTTTTGCAAAAAGAGTGCATTTTTTTAATTTGTTTTTGCCTGCAGAGCGTTGCAGTTTTTTGAGGGGGCGCAAACTGAAAAAAAATCAAACGCAGCCACTGTGCCCTAAAACGCAGCCACTGTGCCCTAAAACGCAGCCACTGTGCCCATAAATTGCCGCCACTGTGCCCTCAAACGCAGCCACTGTGCCCTCAAATGTAGCCACTGTGCCCATAAATTGCCACCACTGTGCCTATCAAACGCAGCCACTGTGCCCTCAAACGCTGCCACTGTGCCCATAAATTGCCACCACGGTGCCCATTAAACACAGCCAATGTGCCCATAAATTGCCACCACTGTGCCCATTAAATGCAGCCACTGTGCCATGAAATGCAGCTAAAGTGCCCATAAATTGCCACCACTGTGCCCATTAAACGCTGCAACTGTGCCATCAAACGCAGCCACTGTGCCATCAAACACAGCTACTGTGCCCATAAATTACCACCACTGTGCCCATTAAACGCTGCAACTGTGCCATCAAACGCAGCCACTGTGCCCAAACGTAGCCACTGTGCCCATCAAATGCTGCCATTGTGCCCAGCCACTGTACCCATAAATTGCCACCACTGTGCCCTAAAACGCAGCCACTGTGCCCTCAAATGCAGCCACTGTGTCCATAAATTGCCACCACTGTGCCCATCAAACGCAGCCACTGTGCCCATAAATTGCCACCACTGTGCCCATCAAACGCAGCCACTGTGCCAAAACGTAGCCACTGTGCCCATCAAATGCTGCCATTGTGCTCAGCCACTGTACCCATAAATTGCCACCACTGTGCCATCAAACGCAGCCACTGTGCCCATCAAACACAGCCACTGTGCCATCAAACACAGCCACTGTGCACTCAAACACAGCCACTGTGCCCATAAATTGCCACCACGTGCCCATTAAACGCAGCCACTGTGCCCTCAAACGCAGCCATTGTGCTCATCAAACGCAACCACTGTACCTTCAAACACAGCCACTGTACCCATAAATTGCCGCCACTGTGCCCATCAAACGCAGCCACTGTGCCCATCAAACGCAGCCACTGTGCCCATCAAACGCAGCCACTGTGCCCATCAAACGCAGCCACTGTGCCCTCAAACGCAGCCATTGTGCTCATCAAACACAACCACTGTACCTTCAAACACAGCCACTGTACCCATAAATTGCCGCCACTGTGCCCATCAAACGCTGCCACTGTGCCCATCAAATGCAGCCACTGTGCCCATCAAACGCAGCCACTGTGCCCATCAAACACAGCCACTGTGCCCATAAATTGCCACCACTGTGCCCATCAAACGCAGCCACTGTGCCCTCAAACGCAGCCACTGTGCCCTCAAACGCAGCCACTGTGCCCATAAATTGCCACCACTGTGCCCATCAAACGCAGCCACTGTACCCTCAAACGCAGCCACTGTGCCCATAAATTGCCACCACAGTGCCCATTAAATGCAGCCAATGTGCCCTCAAACGCAGCCACTGTGCCCTCAAACGCAGCCACTGTGCCCTCAAACGCAGCCACTGTGCCCTCAAACGCAGCCACTGTGTCCATAAATTGCCACCACTGTGCCCATCAAAAGCAGCTACTGTGCCCATAAATTGCCACCACTGTGCCCAAACGTAGCCACTGTGCCCATCAAATGCTGCCATTGTGCCCAGCCACTGTACCCATAAATTGCCACCACTGTGCCATCAAACGCAGCCACTGTGCCCATCAAACACAGCCACTGTGCCATCAAACACAGCCACTGTGCACTCAAACACAGCCACTGTGCCCATAAATTGCCACCACGGTGCCCATTAAACGCAGCCACTGTGCCCTCAAACGCAGCCATTGTGCTCATCAAACGCAACCACTGTACCTTCAAACACAGCCACTGTACCCATAAATTGCCGCCACTGTGCCCATCAAACGCTGCCACTGTGCCCATCAAACGCAGCCACTGTGCCCATCAAACGCAGCCACTGTGCCCATAAATTGCCACCACTGTGCCCATCAAACGCAGCCACTGTGCCCTCAAACGCAGCCACTGTGTCCATAAATTGCCACCACTGTGCCCATAAATTGCCACCACTGTGCCCATCAAACGCAGCCACTTTGCCCTCAAACGCAGTCACTGTGCCCATAAATTGCCACCACGGTGCCCATTAAATGCAGCCAATGTGTCCTCAAACGCAGCCACTGTGCCATGAAATGCAGCCAATGTGTCCTCAAACGCAGCCACTGTGCCATGAAACGCAGTCACTGTGCCCATAAATTGCCACCACAGTACCCATTAAACGCAGCCAATGTGCCCATTAAATGCAGCCACTGTGCCATGAAACGCAGCCACAGTGCCCATAAATTGCCCTCACTGTGCCCATCAAATGCAGCCACTGTGCCATCAAACGCAGCTACTGTGCCCATAAATTGCCACCACTGTGCCCATTAAACGCTGCCACTGTGCCATCAAACGCAGCTACTGTACCCATAAATTGCCACCACTGTGCCCATTAAACGCTGCCACTGTGCCATCAAACGCAGCCACTGTGCCAAAACGTAGCCACTGTGCCCATCAAATGCTGCCACTGTGCCCAGCCACTGTACCCATAAATTGCCACCACTGTGCCATCAAATGCAGCCACTGTGCCCATCAAACGCAGCCACTGTGCCCATCAAACACAGCCACTGTGCCATCAAACACAGCCACTGTGCACTCAAACGCAGCCACTGTGCCCATAAATTGCCACCACGCTGCTCATTAAACGCAGCCACTGTGCCCTCAAACGCAGCCACTGTGCCATCAAACGCAGCCATTGTGCTCATCAAACGCAACCACTGTACCTTCAAACACAGCCACTGTACCCATAAATTGCCACCACTGTGCCCATCAAACGCTGCCACTGTGCCCATCAAACGCAGCCACTGTGCCCTCAAACGCAGCCACTGTGCCCATAAATTGCCACCACTGTGCCCATCAAACGCAGCCACTGTGCCCTCAAACGCAGCCACTGTGCCATAAAATGCAGCCACTGTGCCCATAAATTGCCACCACTGTGCCCATAAAACGCAGCCACTGTACCCTCAAACGCAGCCACTGTGCCCATAAATTGCCACCACGGTGCCCATTAAATGCAGCCACTGTGCCCTCAAACGCAGCCACTGTGCCCATAAATTGCCACCACGGTGCCCATTAAACGCAGCCACTGTGCCCTCAAACGCAGCCATTGTGCTCATCAAACGCAGCCACTGTACCATCAAACACAGCCACTGTACCCATAAATTGCCACCACTGTGCCCATCAAACGCAGCCACTGTGCCATCAAACGCAGCCACTGTACCCATAAATTGCCACCACTGTGCCCATAAATTTCCACCACTGCGCCCATCAAACGCAGCCACTGCGCCATCAAATGCAGCCACTGTGCACTGTTGGGCTGGTATAATAATGCTATGGGGCTGGTATGAAATTATTTCCAGGGCTGGTTTTCATTCCTAGTCCGCAGCTCATCATGCAGTCAGGATTTTAAAAAGTTATACCCCCGAGGAAGCAGTGCCAGTGACCTGGTTGATGCGGCTAGAGAGGCTCAGAGGAGCGAGCTGGCCGGGAGGGATCATCAGCTGTGGGGATGATTTCAGTGACAGGTGCTCCGGCCACCTCTCCCCCTGGGGAATTAAGCTGAGGGGCGGCGCCATACATCACTTCCATGGGGGACAGACGGTGAAGGAGCTGGAGGCTGCAGAGTTCACACAGAGGGGAGCGGAGTAGGGTTGCCACCTCATCCCTTTAAACCCGAGCACATATGAATTACACAGGTTCTGAGGCCGAATTAATGCAGATAAGGCACCAAGTGAGTTTAATTACCACCTTAATCAGCCACAGAACCTGTGTAATTAATATGTGTTCGGTTTTAAAGGTATGAGTTGGCAACCCTAGAGTGGAGTCATCTTAAAATTCCAACAGCACCCACACTGACCTGCCTTGTGTGCAGCAGCAGGTCAGTGTGATAATTAAAGTCAGACAGAAAGCACAGCAGTTAGTGTGTGTTATAAGAACGAAGCATGTGAATGTTCCTTCCTTCTTGCCCTGTGCTGTGCCTATTTACCAGGTGGCAGGTGCTATTCATTAGTGCACACTGATATCTGGTACATTGAATGCCACTCAATGTATAGATATCAGTGTTATATAGGGAATAGCACTTAGTCCTGATTCACATTGGAGCAATTTGGCATGCGATTTGACATGTCAAATTGCATGACAAATGATCAGCAACTGCACTACCCGAATCGGTGCGATGCCACATTTGTGGCACCGCACCAATTGCCAAAAGTAGTTTCTGTACAACTTTTGGCGACTTCAGATGTCTCTGAAATCACTGCCAAACTTGCACTGACATGCTGGTGTAGCGATACCCCCAGTTAAGAGGGCCGCAAGTTTGATTTGGGTCCCTGAGTACAGCTCCACCAACCCCCCGGCAATCTGCTCTACCCGCTCTGGCACAGTTAATACATAGATATATGTATATGCACATATAGAATCACTTATGCTCTAAATGTGATGGATTCAGACTCACAGACAAACTGCTAACTGGGATAACTATCTTTACTTCTGGTAAAGTGGAAAGAAACAGTAGCATACATTAAACAGTTGGCTCACAATACACAAGCAGGTCCCTGCAGTATGTACTACAAACATATGTATATATGTGACTGAACAGCAATGGGGAGAACGGAGCGCCACGTGGAGCGACCGTTTGCTAGGCACCTCTGAGGTGCAGCAATCTAACTGTGACTACCTAACGGACCAGGCCTGATCCCTAACAATGGAGCTCAGTCCTTTAGAGAACACAGTATTCTTCACCGGCACAAGAACTGTAGAGGTGGTGCACATGTAGAAATAAATGGTGTATTTGTAATCCACAAGAAAGAAACAACCTTCTGCTCTCTGAGGTAAATAGCCTGGCATAGAGTGTAAAACAATAGTATAGGATGAGCTTTTCGCTCGCTCACCACTCCGGATACCGCCCTTGGTTCTGGGACCTCCACGGACTGTGTCCGGCCTTGTTCGTCACAGCCCCTGCGTTCCGGTCTCCGTTCCGGCCGATGGCGACCTGGCAGAAGTCTCTTCGCCACTCAGGCTGGCGGTAGCGTCCGAGGTTCCCCCTCAAACCGCTGCAAGGCCCAGGCTTCAGGCCCTCAGCCGTGACAGTCCGCACAGGTGTCTCCTCTCTCTCAGTCTGCCGTGTCAGAAGAGGAAGAGGCGGACCTTCTCTCTCCCTTACATAACCTCCCCCATCAGCCTCTGGGGCGAAACCCTCCAACCTCCCGGGAGCCAGGGGAATTATGGGAATCGTAGTCTTATCCTCTAAAAGGGGAACACCCCCACTACACACTCCCCCCACTTTGAATATTTGGTCCCCAAAGACATTGTTCAATCTACAAGCCCTTTTTGAAACAATGCGTTCACATAAAACAGACAGAGGAGCCTCCCACCAATTAACATGGGGTGGGGAGCTGTCCTGTCCACAGGTCCATTCAGTGAGGGCGACCTGTCTAACTGTGCCAGAGAGTGAGCTAGGGTTGTCCCCCACTAAATGAACAGTGGGTGGGTCGGAGCATTCAGCACTTCTCCTAGCTGTCATAATAGAGTCCTCTGAGCTGTTCCCCATTTGAGGGTAAGTTAGCTTTTTGGGAGGCCTCGCAACTCTGCGAGCTCTCTGTTCTCTTGGGACTTCAGTCACTGGCACCACAGGCTCTTCTTCAGGAACACACTCTGGCAACATCACTGGTTCTGGAACATCTACTTCCTCCTCTTCTGAGTAGAGGCCAGGGATATCTTCCCAACACTCGAGCACATCACTGGTGGGAACGAACTCCGTAGCTTCTGGGTTCAATGTTCCATCTTCCACATCCTCAGTAAGTGGAAGATCTATGGCAGAATTTCCTGAAATGGAAGAAGGCCATAGCCATTCAAATTCTCCTTTCTCTTCTTCAGCCGGTTGGGGGTCTTGTCCATCCCTAGTTTGGAAGGTCTGGGACCGAGTTTTGGGTCTGGGGGTATCCAGAATGGAAACAGATTCAGGTAAATCTCTCACTGGAGGCATTCTGACTGCTTCAGTAAGTGGGAGCAAGTGATTCCTATGCCAGGTCTTCAAAGGCCCCACTTTTCCTTCTGGCTTTAACTTATACACAGGCAATCCGGGTAGCTTTCTGCAGATGATATATGGCTCTGATCTCCATCTATCAGCGAGCTTGTGCTTTCCAGGGATCCCTAGATTGCGTAACAGTACACGATCTCCAGGCTGTAGGTCTTGTACTCGAACCTTCAAATCAAAATTCCGCTTGTTTCGGGCCCCCCTCTGGTCAGAGGCCGCCTGAGCTTTTTCGAAAGCTATTTTCAAACTGTGCCTCAATCTGTCCACATATCCTTTGTGAGAGGCCTCAGAGGCATGGTCTAAAGAAAAGGCCGAAGTCCAGATCCACTGGTAATCTTGCTTCTCTCCCGAACATAAGCCGGTAGGGGGAGAAACCCGTCGCATCACTTGTGGTGCAGTTGTCGGCATGTACCAGAGCTGATATGTGTTGGCTCCAATGCTGCTTCTTCTCTGTCTCTAGAGTTCCAAGCATATTTAGTAAAGTCCGGTTAAACCTCTCAGGCTGGGCATCTCCTTGAGGGTGGTATGGTGTAGTCCTGGTCTTCTCTACTCCCAAAGAGTCCAGTAACTTCCGGATCAGACGACTCTCAAAGTCCCTTCCTTGGTCTGAGTGGATTCTTTGTGGTAGTCCATAATGAACAAAGTACTTTTCTAGGAGCACCTTGGCCACGGTAGAAGCCTTCTGGTCCTTGGTTGGGAAAGCCTGAGCATAACGGGTGAAATGATCGGTTACCACCAGAACATTTCCCAATCCACTCAAATCGGGTTCGAGGCAGAGAAAATCAATGCATACCAGATCCATTGGGCCTTGACTCTGTAGATGGCCCATTGGGGCAGCTTGATGAGGTAAAGTCTTCCTCTGAATGCATCGTGCACAGGAATGGCAATATTCCTCCACTTCGGCCCTCATACAGGGCCAATAGAACCGGTCCCTGACAAGTTGGAAGGTTCTCTCTGCTCCCAAGTGACCATGCTGGTCATGTAAGGCAATCAACACAGTCTCCCGATGCTTTTCTGGGAGAAACAGCTGCCACTTATCTTCTGAGCTATCAGAGGGGCCCCTTCGGTAGACCACTCCCTGATGTACCAGTAGTTTATCTAACTCTCTCCTCAGTAGGCGAGCCTCTTTGGAAGGGTGATGTCGAAGTCCCTCTGAACCTTTGTCTTCCAATGCTTCCAGGACCAATTTCCCCATGGGGTCTTCCAATTGGTCACACCTTAACTCCTTCTTGGACAGCTTCGGTAGGCACTCTTCTTCTAGTTGAGTTACCCCACAGTAACATTTTGGGACTCCCACTGTGGTAACTCCTATCTCCTCAGCTCTGGATCCTCCTCTGACTTGGAGTTCAGCTCCCTGACAAAGGGCTCGCAATCCTTCTGGTGCCACTTGGGTCCAGTCTTCCCAATCATCAGCCATTACATGAGATCTTCGGGACAGGGCATCTGCATCCCTATTCCCAGCCCCTGGCCTGTACTTGAGGCTGAAGTTGAATCCAGATAACGCCGCCAACCATCTGTGTCCAGTTGCATCCAGCTTGGCGGTGGTGAATAGGTAGGTCAAGGGGTTGTTATCTGTTTTTACAGTAAATTCGGCCCCATAAAGGCAGTCTTTTAGTTTGTCAACTACTGCCCATTTGAGGGCCAAGAACTCCAACTTGTGGGTGGGGTAGTTCTTCTCCGAAGGGGTCAGGCTCCGGCTCACATAGGCCACTGGTCGCAGCTGATCTTCATACTCCTGGTAGAGTACTCCACCTAGGCCCTCATGGCTGGCATCAACATGTAGCTCATATGGTCTGGTGGGGTCAGCATAGGCTAAAACTGGGGCCGTGGTGAGACTCCTCTTCAAGGTTCTGAAGGCCTCTTCGCACCTTGAGTTCCACTGGTCTTGAACCGACTCACTGGGCCTCCTGGGCCCCAAGCCATCTTCCTCCCCTTCTGTCTTGAGCAGCTCGTTCAGGGGTTTCGCAATACGGGCGAACCCATCCACAAACCTTCGGTAGTAGGAGCAGAACCCCAAGAAAGATCGAAGTTCGGTGACTGTTGTGGGTCTTGGCCACAAAGTAACTGCCTCCAACTTCTCAGGGTCTGTAGCCACTCCTTGATCAGACACTATGTGTCCCAAATAGTTCACAGAAGACTGATAGAACCGACACTTCTCGGGGGAAAGTTTGAGTCCCTCTTCACTGAGCCTTCTCAGCACTTTCTCCAATCTGGCTTCATGTTCTTCCAAAGTTTTTCCAAAGACAATGACATCGTCCAGGTACACAAGGACTTCTATGAGGTTCATGTCTCCAACAGTCCTTTCCATGAGGCGTTGAAAGGTAGCAGGAGCTCCAGACAGGCCCTGAGGCATCCTGTTGAACTCAAAGAACCCTACTGGGGTTATGAAAGCGGTCTTTTCTCTATCCTCTGGATGCATGGGGATTTGATAGTATCCACTCTTGAGGTCCATCACGCTGAACCACTTGGCTCCAGCCAGACTCTGTAAGGCATCCTCTATCCTTGGCGTGGTGTACTGATCAGGAATGGTCCTCCTGTTGAGAGTTCTGTAATCAATGCAAAGCCTCAACGACCCATTCTTCTTCCTGACCACCACTATTGGGGAGGCATAGGGGCTTCTGGGATCCCGAATCACTCCAGTCTTCTTTAATTCCGCAAGTTGCTCTCAGATCCTCCAGATCTGCCAGCGGGACCCGCCTGACTCTCTCTCTAAATGGCTTGTCCTCTTGCATGCGAATTCGATGGGTGGCACTCCTTGCACACCCCACATCAAACACATCTTTAGAGAAAATCTTCTCCCATCTGGTCAGCTGGGCCTTGGCTCTCTCCTTCCAAGCTCCAGGTAAGTTCGGGTTTTCCATGGAGAATTTCTTCCAAACATCTTCTCCTTCACCCGCCCCTTTCACTTCTGACCAGCCAACTGGGACAGCAGGACTCACCTGCCCCAACAGCATCCTGGCAGGGATCTCCACGGGTCGCTCCGTAGAGTTCCTCACGCTCACTGGGACTCTCCCTCGTGCCTTCTTCAGTGCCTTGATTGGGATTACCTCCGGTATCACCTCCAGGCCTGAGCGACCCTCCATTGGGTCGGATTCCAGCATGACAAAGGGGCCAGGCTGCTCCCAGGTAAGCTTCACAGTGGCCCTGAGGCAGGTTACCTCTCCGGGCTGTAGCACCGCTCCTTCTCTCCCAAGCCTCCACACCTTCCCTATCCCCTCACTTGGGGTCTTCTGCTCTAGGACCAGCCGCTGGTAGGCCGCCTTCAGCATGGGATGGATCTTGGGAGCTGACTGATTCTGCTTCTTTACCAGGGGGGTCAGAAGTCTTCGGACCAGATCCGTGTTTGTCCCTATAATCAGGGAAGTCTTGCGGGTTCCAGGCGGGCGAGGGCACACAACTGCCAGGGTATCAAACACTTCAGCCTTCCCAGCCACGGATGGGTCAAAGGTCAACCGTATGGGTAGGTAGCCATCATAGGGGAAACTCTGAGTTCCCAGCCCCCATATTTCCAGCTCCTCTATCTTCTGAATAGGCAAATGACTCAGGTACCTATCGTAGAAGTCCCTGTACAATAAGGTCACTTGTGCTCCAGTGTCTAGGAGGGCCTGTGTGTATACTCCTTCCACTTGGATGGGTACAGTAGGGGATGGACCAACCAGTTCTTCTGGGTAGGGCCGAGTTGATGCTACCTTCTTCTGTGGACTCTTCTCTTTCCAACTGCGTTTGGGCTTCATTCTTTCCTGAGCCTGGCATGCATTGATTTTCTCTCTCTTAACTGTGGGCGTATGAACCCGCTGAGGGATGTTGTTATTTATCTTCTCTAAAGGTTCTCGCTTGGGAGTACTGTATTTCTTCGGAGGGGTCTTGCCCCCTTTATCTGGGGTGTACCTTGGTTGAGGCACCCTGGGTTCCTTCCGAGGAGTTTGGTCTCCTCTCTTTCTTTTCATCCTATTCTTCTTGGAGCTCACTGAAGGTGATGGGCACCCGGTTGACTCCTCCACCGGGGCCCTCTGGAGTTTCCCGCCGTCTGGCTGTTATCTGCTTTCTTCCTCTTGGGACTGGAACATACAGCTGCAATATGGCCCACTCCCCCACAGTTAAAGCAGATCATCTCTCCCCAGTCTGGTGGGGATGCTGGCGTAGAAACAACTGGAAACAGTTCCCTCCTGCTCATTTCTTTCTATGGACTGGGCGCCTCTTTTGCCACCAGAGATGTCAGTATCTCCATCATCTGTGACATCTGTAACTTCAAAGCATCTACTTCCGTCTCTCTTTCAGGGGTTAAGGCCGACCTGACCGTTGCCACTGGAAGTTTTGTAGGCCCCATCACTTGTTTTTCCCGTTTCTCTTCCAACATGGCCTCTTCTTCTCTGACCATCCGAATGAGATCGGGGTAGTCCATGCTCTTCCCATCCTGTCGGGTGCGTAGTACTAGTGCAATAGGGTCTAAGGGTTGGGCTCCCCTCATCACCTGCTGAGCACGGGCTTCGTCCACTTTCCCCGGATCTATCCCCTTCTTCAGGATAATCCTATGCAGGATCTTGTCTATACGACCTATGTACTCCGATAGCTTCTCCCCTGTCTTCTGGTAACAGTGTTCCAGTTGATAGGTAAGCTCCGTGACTTTCTCTGTCCCACCAAACACACTTTCTAGGATGTCTAAGTAATCCTGTGCAGTGCAATCCTTCTTGCTTGTCTTCAAGTTGCGTATGGCCTCTAAGGCAGGCCCCTTCAAGCTCTCAACAATCCTTTGCTTCTTTCTACCTTCTGGGACTTCCCATTCTTCTAAAGCCTGCGTGGCGCCATCTAGCCACTCTTCAAATCCCTCTTTCCCCGAGGGTACAGGTTTCCTTCCTGAAAACATCCGGAGTTTCCTGTATCCCGACATTGGGTAATCCCCAGGGTCTCTTCTGCACTGAGTCACAATCTCCCCTAGGACAGCACACAGTTCTGCGCTAAGAGTGGTCTGTACAGGTGCGGGACTTTCTGTGCCCTTCTGCTCTTCCACCTTCGGGGACAGCATGGTTTTCCTTTGAAAACAGTCTCCCTTGCGCGGCAGCGCATGTAGCAATTGATAGGTCTGGCCATCCAATGCTTGTATGCTTTGATCCCTAAACTGCTCTGGGGTCTCACTTCTCCATTCTATCAGAGCGTATGTACACCCGGCATCATTTCTCATGTCCATTATCCGTGCTTTGTGGCATGGGGATAGGGACATTATGAGCTGCTTGACTGCCTCTTCCTGCCATATCCCCGGTAGTTCAATGACTGCTGCTGCGGCTGGATCAGTGCCCCATATTGTGTACCACCGTCCCACTTCTATCGGGTCCATGCCGGTACCTTCTGGCGGGTTTTCCCGCTGTCTCAGGATCCCGGATTACGAGCCCCCACGTGTAGCGATACCCCCAGTTAAGAGGGCCGCAAGTTTGATTTGGGTCCCTGAGTACAGCTCCACCAACCCCCCGGCAATCTGCTCTACCCGCTCTGGCACAGTTAATACACAGATATATGTATATGCACATATAGAATCACTTATGCTCTAAATGTGATGGATTCAGACTCACAGACAAACTGCTATCTGGGATAACTGTCTTTACTTCTGGTAAAGTGGAAAGAAACAGTAGCATACATTAAACAGTTGGCTCACAATACACAAGCAGGTCCCTGCAGTATGTACTACAAACATATGTATATATGTGACTGAACAGCAATGGGGAGAACAGAGCGCCACGTGGAGCGACCGTTTGCTAGGCACCTCTGAGGTGCAGCAATCTAACTGTGACTACCTAACGGACCAGGCCTGATCCCTAACAATGGAGCTCAGTCCTTTAGAGAACACAGTATTCTTCACCGGCACAAGAACTGTAGAGGTGGTGCACATGTAGAATTAAATGGTGTATTTGTAATCCACAAGAAAGAAACAACCTTCTGCTCTCTGAGGTAAATAGCCTGGCATAGAGTGTAAAACAATAGTATAGGATGAGCTTTTCGCTCGCTCACCACTCCGGATACCGCCCTTGGTTCTGGGACCTCCACGGACTGTGTCCGGCCTTGTTCGTCACAGCCCCTGCGTTCCGGTCTCCGTTCCGGCTGATGGCGACCTGGCAGAAGTCTCTTCGCCACTCAGGCTGGCGGTAGCATCCGAGGTTCCCCCTCAAACCGCTGCAAGGCCCAGGCTTCAGGCCCTCAGCCGTGACAGTCCGCACAGGTATCTCCTCTCTCTCAGTCTGCCGCGTCAGAAGAGGAAGAGGCGGACCTTCTCTCTCCCTTACATAACCTCCCCCATCAGCCTCTGGGGCGAAACCCTCCAACCTCCCGGGAGCCAGGGGAATTATGGGAATCGTAGTCTTATCCTCTAAAAGGGGAACACCCCCGCTACACTGGTATGAAATTGTGCGAGATTAGCTGAACTTGCACGATTTAATTTCCTCTGTCAGTGTGAACCTGGGCTAAGTGAGTTTATCCCCTATATAAATATATATGTGGTCAGTGAGAAGAATGTCCCTTACATTGGTGGTCAGTGAGAAGAATGTCCCTTACATTGGTGATCAGTGATAAGAATGTTCCTTAACCACTTCAGCCCCGGACCAATTGGCAGCCAAAGGACCAGGCCCCTTTTTGCGATTCGGCACTGCGTCGCTTTAACTGACAATTGCGCGGTCGTGCGACGTGGCTCCAAAACAAAATTGGCGTCCTTTTTTTCCCACAAATAGAGCTTTCTTTTGGTGGTATTTGATCGCCCCTGCGGTTTTTATTTTTTGCGCTATAAACAAAAATAGAGCGACAATTTTGAAAACAATGCAATATTTTTTGCTTTTTGCTATAATAAATATCCCCACAAAAATATATAAAAAAACTTTTTTTTTCCTCATTTTAGGCCGATACGTATTCTTCTACATATTTTTGGTAAAAAAAAATCGCAATTAGCGATTATTGATTGGTTTGCGCAAAAGTTATAGCGTTTACAAAATAGGGGATAGTTTTATAGCATTTTTATTAATATTTTTTTTTTTACTAGTAATGGCGGCGTTCAGCGATTTTTATTGTGACTGCGACATTATGGCGGACACATCGGACATTTTTGGGACCATTGTCATTTATACAGCAATCAATTCTATTTAAATGCATTGTTTCCTGTATAAATGACAGTTGTAGTGAAGGGGTTAACCACTAGGGGGAGGGGAGGGGTTATGGGCTGTGACGTGTGTGTGTTTTTTTTTACATTAGGGGCTGACGTCATTGATCGGCTTTCCCGATGACCGGGAACAGCCAATCAATGACAGGCAGAGTAGGAAGCGCTGGGATAGGTTTGTTTACACATACCTCTCCCCGTTCTTCAGCTCCGTAACCCGATCGCGGGACACCAGCGGCGATCGGGTCTGCTGGTCCCACGGCCGGGGTCACGGAGCTCCCGACCGGGACGCGAGCGCGCCGCTGGTGGCGCGCGCGCGACCCACAGGTAGGCAAATGCACGATCACGTACAGGTACGTGCTTTTGCCTGCCCGTGCCATTCTGCTGACGTATATATGCAGTGGGCGGTCGGGAAGCGGTTAAGGCCCATACACACGATCAGACTTTTTGACAACAAACATGCAAATTAGCTGTTTTGGACCAACATCCGACCGTGTGCACGATCCATCGGACCAACTTTTTCAGTTTTCGTCAGACTTTTGTTGGCTGTGCGAACGGACCAACTTTCTGCCAACAAAAGTCTGATGGAGCAAAGTCCGACCGTGTGTACACAAAACCATCAGACTTTTGTACAAAGTACAAACACGCATACTCAGAACCAATGCAAAAGATCAGACAACAATACAGAAGTTGACCAAAGGTGGTGGTAAAGAGCAGAAAAACCACGTGATTTGGTGAAAGTTGGCTGAAAAAGTCCTGCTGTGTGTATGCAATACAAGTTCAGGGCCGACGCCCTTTGTACAAAAATCCACGGGAAAGTTTGTACAAAGTCCTATCGTGTGTATGAGGCTTTACATTGGTGATCAGTGAGAAGAATGTTCCTTACATTGGTGATCAGTGAGAAAAATGTTCCTTACATTGGTGATCAGTGAGAAGAATGTTTCTTACATTGGTGGTCAGTGAGAAGAATGTTCCTTACATTGGTGGTCAGTGAGAAGAATGTTCCTTAAGCCTCATACACATGATCGGACCTTGTACCAACTTTCCCGTGGATTTTTGTACAAAGGGCGTTGGCCCCAAGTTGGTATTGCATACACACGATCTGACTTTTTAGGCAACAAACATGAAGGTAATGACGTTTCAACGTACTGACGACACTTGGAGTGGACGTTCCAATACTCCTGCGCCACCTTTGGTCAATTTCTGTATTGTTGTCTGATCTTTTGCATTGGTTCTGAGTATGCGTGTTTGTACTTTGTACAAAAGTCTGATGGTTTTGTGTACACACGGACGGACTTTGCTCCATCAGACGTTTGTTGGCAGAAAGTTGGTCCGTTCGCACAGCCAACAAAAGTCTGACGAAAACTGAAAAAGTTGGTCTGATGGAGCGTACACACGGTCGGATGTTGGTCCAAAACAGCTAATTTGCATGTTTGTTGTCAAAAAGTCAGATCGTGTGTACGGACCTTTACATTGGTGGTCAGTAAGAAGAATGTTATATATACACTCTATATAAAAAGCGTTATGTAGGACGAGCATGTGTATGTAAACAATAATGGATACATGTATAGTATCCACCGCAACGTCGGGGTGAGAGCAATTCGGTCAGTGAGAAGAATGTTCCTTACATTGGTGGTCAGTGAGAAGAATGTTCCTTACATTGGTGGTCAGTGAGAAGAATGTTGCTTACATTGGTCGTCAGTGAGAAGAATGCTCCTTACATTGGTGGTCAGTGAGAAGAATGCTCCTTACATTGGTGGTCAGTGAGAAGAATGCTCCTTACATTGGTGGTCAGTGGGAAGAATGTCCCTTACATTGGTGATCAGTGAGAAGAATGTTCCTTACATTGGTGGTCAGTGAGAAGAACGTTCCTTACATTGGTGGTCAGTGAGAAGAACGTTCCTTACATTGGTGGTCAGTGAGAAGAATGCCCCTTACATTGGTGGTCAGTGAAAAGTAATAAGTAAATAAATATTATTTTAAAAAAATGTAAAGCACACCCATAATCCCTTTACACACTCTATATAAAAAGCGTTATGTAGGACGAGCATGTGTATGTAAACAATAATGGATACATGTATAGTATCCACCGCAACGTCGGGGTGAGAGCAATTCTAGGGCCATAATTCATAGTTAACTCTAACGTGATAACCTGAAAAGGCTTTAGTGCTAGTTCACATCAGATGTAGTTCCGTGCACTTTTTTTCTGCACTAAAAATGCATGCACAGTGTTTTCCATTTATTCCAATGGCTCTAGTTCACACCATGCAGTCAGTTCCAGGAACTGAATGGAACTGACTGACTGACTGTATTGGTGCAGAAAAAACGTAACTGCATCTGGTGTGAACTGTCCCTTAAAGCATCTCCTTTGAGAATTTTGGGTACCATTGTTTTTTTACGATTCCACAGGTGTGCTGAATTTTTGGTATACATTTACTCCACGCAACCCAATCTTTTCTATTTTAACAAATAATTGGGTATGATGTGTTTGTTTGCACTAAATTTCAATCGTTTAATCGATTGACCTGTGGTGTTTTTTTTATTTTTATTATAAAAACGAAAAAAGGTATATATTTCTTTTTCAAACTATATTTTCTACTTTCTGTTATTAAAAAGTCAAATTTCTTCATAAACTTAGGCCATTATTTATTTTGCTACATGTCTTTGTTAAAACAAAAATCCAAATAAGTGTATATTGATGAACTTTTTTGAAAGTTATATGTATGCAGCTATACTGTAATAGTGGTGATCAGCAACTTTTATTGTAACTGTGATAGTGTGGTGGCCAATCTGGTGCTAATGGACACTGACTGGGAGGGACACTGACTATGCAGGGTTAAAATTACTTATGAAGTGTATTCAGTAATAGATTTATTCACCATGAGGTGAATTGTTAAAAACTAAGTTCACCTTTTTAGAAAAAAATATAAATGCACATTTTTTGGAGGTAAAAAAAATTGTATTTATTATTTTTTTGTTGCAGAGCCTGTAACGCATGTGGTAGTTTATTGAGTCTTCCTGTCAGTGTGAAGCTGCCGGCTTGCATGGCACCAGCAATCTGCTGATCGCTGGTGCCATACAAGCCGGCAGCTTCACACTGACAGGAAGACTCAATAAACTACCACAGTGCTCAACAGCATCATGATAGTTTATTGAATACTACAAGCTGCAAACGATTGGGCTTGTAGTTCATTCACACACAGAGCTCTGCAAACCAGTGACGCAGCCGTGTGGGCGGAGCCCCACATGTCCGCCCTGTTTTCAAAGAGTGACAGCTAGTACAATGAACATCTCCCTGTACTGCTGTCACAGGGAGGGGGGTCAGCAGGGAGCTGCTGCAGCACTGAGAACAGGTTACATGTTCCACCCTAAAAACTGGTGGAACATGTAACGTGTAGTTTTTTGTGCACTCCAGTGTTTTAGATTTCCTGTTGCTGGCTTATGTTTTCAACATCAGTGCAAAACCACCTATTCAGAGACAGGTGAAAACCACTTGAACTTCCAATTTGGCAGTCTGTTAACCACTTGCTGACTTCAATACGGATATATATGTTGTGGTTTACTGGGATTATGGCTGAAGCTATTAGCTATAACCCGGTACTGTTTTTTGCAACCGATGGCCGGATTTTTCATGAATGCATTCTGAGCAACTCATGAGCAGCTGGAATGCAGTGTTTCATAGGCTTACCATTTCCACCAGTTCACCCTAGAAACAATCCGACGATGCGGCCGCCTGCTCCCGTAGGTTAATAAAGAGTAGATTCTCTTTGATCGACTCTATGGCCTTGGAGGACCGGAGCGATGTCATGACGTCACTTCTGGTTCAAGCTGAAAGTAAATAATTTTTTTTTAAAAGCAAAAGATCAAATTTTTTTTTTTTTTTTAGATCTTTAGCTTTAAAAGGTGAGAGAGAGAGAGATTTGGGGTATTTTTGACCGTAGATTTCTCCATAAAGAGGACCTGTCATCCTTATAAAAACAATTATAGGGACAGCGTAAAAATATATATTTTTTAAAGCATCTTAATCCCTCTGTGCTCTCACACAGAAGCGAACGTACGCGTAAGTCACGCTCACATATGTAAATGGTGTTCTCACCACACATATGAGGTATCACTGCAAACAGAGTGAGAGCAATAATTCTAGCAATAGACCTCCTCTGTACATCTAAACAGGTAACCTGTAAAGGCATTTAAAACTTTTCCTATGGAGACTTTTAAGTACCATAGTTTGTCGCCATCCACGAGCGTGCACAAATTTAAAGCATGACATCTATTTATTTACTTGGTGTAACATCTTTCACATTTAAACAAAAAAAATGGGGTATATGTTGTGTTTTTTTTTTTATTCATTAAAAAAAAAAATTTCCCCCAAAAATTACGTTCGAAAAACGGCAACGATCGCCATTTTATTCCCTAGGTTCTCTGCTAAAAAATTCTAACGTTTGGGGGTTCTAAGTCATTTTCTAACAAAAAATGTTCTAACAAAAAATACTGATATAAAAAAAAGTGCCAAAAAAAGCCTGGTCAGCAAGTGGTTAAAGCATGTTGTAGTTAATGTATTTGCACAACTTTCCATGACAAGGGATACTTGTTCCTTATTTTATCATCAGATATAAAAAAATTATTTGGCAATGTCTGGAACTTATAAACATAAAAGTGGTGCTACAAAAAGAAAAGTAAGTAGGCAAAGAAGACAAAATGAGGCATCTACTAGCAAAATTGATTCATTCTTTGGTACTGTAATGGAAATTTGTAAGTTCTGTATATAATTGTATTCCATTTTGTATGTATTGCACACTGCCCTCACTGTGCACACGGCACTAATAATGTTTTCAGTACATGTTTACATTCTTTCGAGTCCTGATTAGAATAAGCCTGCCTATGGTACGCCCCTTGTTACCATAAATGAACAATTGTAATTTTAATGTGATACCTACGTAATCATGTGTATAAAACCCCTGAATTGCGTCATAATAAAGGAGAACGGTTATTTGGAAAGATGCTGAGCGTATCTTTTGTGTCTGTTCCCTACTGCAGTAGTTATTACTAATTTGGAACCACTAATCAATATGAGGATAGGAGTTGCCTATCTATAAATTTCCAGGACAGGTGGCGAGCCAGCCAGGAGGGGTTAAAAGGTGACCCTGAGTATCCGAAACGAGGAGCTTGAGACGATCCGGGAATTTCTGATAGTCAGCCGGCTGAGGTAAGCCTTTTGCTTACATTTGAGTTATCAGACTTCCTTGATCGGTAAGGCATTTTCGGGACAAAGGGTACCTATCTTACTCCCCTTAATCGAACTGTATTGATTGGTGGTTATATGTTATGTTGTCACTGTCTACTGTCCATCGGAGTGTTATAGATAAGAAAGGGAAGAATAGTGCTGTTCACAAGTATATGTAGTACATCTGCTAGATAAAGTTGTTTAGAGGCAAGAGGGTATAGGCACACGTAGAGAAGACTGGCCAGTCATTATGGGCATTAAATTAAGTAAGGGAATGAAGGGTAAGAGACCCTCAAAAATGCCCAGCGCAAGAGGAGCGCTATATATGAACCGAAGGTGCGGTTCCGCCTATACTGAGCCCCTAGATTAATGGTTAAAGTGGACATGGATCCACAATGGGTAACTGGGTTACCACCGAAGTCCACAGGGACTAAGAATCATGCAGAGTACACAGCTAGAGAAACAGCTATGTCAGCAGGATGGATCAAGGGTGACAATTAACACTAGACAGAAAGGGACATTTTGATGTTAAGTTGTGGGATGAATTTGGGGTTAGGCACTACAACTAGTAAAGTCAAGAAATAGAGACATGAGAGTTAAAACAGAATATTTTATATGTTGTCAGAGAGGGAAGATGGGATGGGCACTATGGCTGCCCGTCTGATCATAGAAGGTACAGTATGTGAAGTATGGTATTACAATACATTGGATGCAAAGGATATCAGAACAAAATAAGGAAAGCAGAAATTTAGCAAGGAAGTATTTAAAAGAGTTAAAAGAATGTGAGAGAATGATATGCATATGTTGTGTACAAATGGGAAAAATGTAAGCGATTTTAGAGAGATATTTGTGTATGTGTATGAATGCTGGAACCTTTAGTTCTATAGCTTGTGTGTGTCATGTACGCAGATGTGACCCCCTCCTTTGTGCTCTCCTGAAAGAATGTAGCTGGGATGAGAGGCCGGTGATAAGCTGGAAGGACACCATGCCAATTTCAGTTTTTAGACAAAACATTTATAACTTTATGTGCCGGGTTAACGAATCTAATGATAAACAATGTGATCACAATTATTTTTGAATCTGTTTTCCAAACATGGTAAAATGAAGGTTACATTTAACCGTGTATTACACAAATTGAATATCCTTTAAAAGTGTAAACAGTGCATTTAATAGGGAATTAAGTAAAATTAAGTAATATGTCCCCCTTTAAGGAACGTTATCTTTGGATATATATATTAGGGTGTGATATTGAAATTATCATTTGAGTATTAATTTCTAATTGGAGTTTAACAATTTTATTAATAATATAGATATATTGAAACTGGTTTAGACAACCTTTGATTGGAAATTAAATCCAGGTTAATGGGGAATTTATAAAAATGGTATTAGTTTAGTTTAAGATAACAATTTTGTAATTTTACATTTATTGAGTGGAAAGAAAAAAGATTAAGATGAGGTTGTTAATTGGAATACAGCTGCCATAATGTTTAACAAAGCCAAGATGGATGGGATACATAAGTTTTTCTACAAAAATTTAATCTTAAAGTCTGATAATAAATTGATGTGCGGTCCATGATGTGAGAGTAATAATAAATAAAATGTAAATATGACAGACCCATCACATCAAGTCCACACACCCTGTTAGGATAGATCCCACCTGCAGCCAGTTGTTTTATAGTTTTTGATGTGGCTGAGCGCTTTGTTTGTTTTTATTTATTTTTATTTTTGAATCCAAAGCAGAATGTGTGGATTGTGAAATGATGTGCCCCTTTTCCTCGTAAGTGCAGTGGGTATAAGCAGAAGAATATTTTGGATTTATGGACATCTCTGCATGACCGCAGGGTATTGTTATCATTTATTATAATATTGCCAGGAAAAAGTTGTCTTTTTGAAACATGAAACTGGAGTTCTTACACAAACAGCATGATAGAAAACAAGCCATTGTAATATAGTTATGCAAGCTGGACCCAGTAATGAAGGGTTCACCCTGATATATCAGAGCTGTACCTTTATGCAAAGGTGCTATTAGACAAAGTTAGACATTATTTTGGTCAAATATTTAATTTTGAATGGTCCGACATTCTGCGCAGCAAATATACAGCTAGCTGAAGGTTTGTCTAATGATAGGTTTAAAATATGAGTTTGTTTATGTACAAATCCAACAATAAAAAATGTGTACATTTTAATCCAGCCACCTTATTGCCCCTATTGGAGGAGGCTGTAGACGGGGGAGACCACATGTGTTAAATTGATGACGTAGGAATCAGCTGCTGTGAGCCCAGTGCAGGACACACTCCCTGAAGACCCAGATATTTATTTTTTTGTAGTTATTCCCGGTTTTATACTGAGTATGCAGTTTATCACCCAGAAGGATACTATGTATTTAGAGTCATTGGATCCTTTTCCCCCAGCTCAAGACGCAGAGCTCCATGTTTTAGCAAAGCCCGTGAGCTATAAAAAGAGAGTATATTTATATAGATAGTAGAGAATTAGAGAGCTTTTGGTTCCATTTGAAGGGCCAGAAGTTTGTTTTTACTTCGGCAGGTAAACCAATCAAGCATGCTAAGTTAATTTGATCGGCTGTTTTTAGCCTTCCCGGTTCTTGCTGAGGTGGCCATACTAACATTAAAACTCACACATGGAAGCAGACCGACTAAGGATGCTGCATTTACAGCCCCGGACACTTGCTGGGTCTGTGCAACTCACAGATTCCACCCTAGTTCTGGCCCAGTATAGCTGGGATTAATAAATCAACTTTAAGGACCCCAGAACGAGAAGAACAAGTGGTCCACAGTGGGCAACTTCTTATGAAACAGGACATTGGAAAAGGTGATCATTTATGTCTGCCAGACACTCTTTTCCCTCCAGCTTGACACATGGATCGTGTCATCAGTCACAAGCAGTTATGGCTGCCTTAGCAAATGAGCATGGGATAGAGCCAGGGTTCTCCACAGTTGTTTTTATAACATACCACTTCTTGTTTTACCTGTTACCAAAGGTGTTACCAAAAGCTGAACATCCCTTCCAGAGATTACAAAAGATATATCCAGTTTCCCAAGTCAGGATCTTATGAGTATGCATTTTGTCTGCATGGACATGTTTTTTGGATGTCCAGTGGCCAATGCTACTGCAAAGGTCACAGTAAAAAGTGTTATCATAAGTAGTTTGTAAGCACAGAGAGTAACGGAGGAAATCATTTTTATAGGAGAGTCCTTACTAGAAGTTTTGAGGTTTTATTTTTACACTCCCTACTGTCTACAATGTAGCGTTCAAAGTAGAGTAAGAAACTTTTGCCTGAGTGTTTTCTTATAATTTATCAAGCCCCTAAGGGGGTGATGGACTCTCTCCCTATGGGATTTGGTTTGGGAGTGTGTTATTCACTTGCTTATATTTTGTCTCAGCAGCTGAAGTCCTCCATTCGGATCTCACAGAGAATGTTGCTGATCTTTTAAGGTTTTTTTTTTTTTTTAAATTCTTTATTTCTTTACAGGATTACATAGATATACTGTTTAAACATAAAATAAAAAGATACGGCATAACCTTTCATATTGCATCACATTATCTTCATGTTGCATATCTGCCTCTTCCTTTCTATAATCTAAATCCATAAACCTGTTTATTTTATTTTTCCTTCCCCCCTCCCTACATTTCCCTATTAAATTACTCCCTAACTTAACTATAAAAAAAAAAAAAAAAAAAAAAAAAAAAAAAAAATTCTCCCCCTCCCCCTCACCCCCCCTCTCCCCTCACATCGATTGCCGTTTTATATATATACCTCATTTCTACTTATTTTTACTAGTTGTATTCGAGTTACTCCCAGTTTTCCTCTCCAATCTGTCTCTTACCTTCCTCAGTTTGCAGAAAGGACTCCCATGGGGCCCATATTTGAGATATTTGTTCTTTTTTAATCATAGATGTAGGAATCATATTTTCCATTATCCCTATGTTCCTCACCTTGGTGAGCCACATGGAGATCTGCGGTGCAGCTGGATCTTTCCAGCATGCCGTTATACAACTTTTAGCAGCATTTACCATGTGGCACAAGAGTGAGTTTTTATATCTCTCACGTGGGATTTGTGAGGAATGTAAGAGATAGAATGCCGGGTCCCATGGAATCCGGTAATCCGTGAATCGTTGCATAATTCTCTGAACTTCCTGCCAGAAAATTTTAATTATTGGACAAGTCCAGAAAATATGTACAATAGTACCTCTTTCTTGACAGCCCCTCCAGCACCTATCCGATGTCGTTTGGGAGAATTTATTCATTAGGGAGGGAGTATAATACCATTGCGTTAAAATTTTGTAATTCAACTCCTGAATCTTAGTACATCTGGAGGAATTTAAGGTTAGATATATTATATTCTGTTGTTGATCTATTGTGAAAATTTGTTCCATATCTCTCTCCCACTTTCCCAAGCTTGACATCTTGAAGTGTTCTGGGGGGGCGGTCAACATTGCATATAACTTAGAGACTCCGTGGGAGAGAGGCCCTTTCTCCTCACAGTATCTCTCAAATTTTGTTCTTGGTCGGTTATAGCTTTCCTGGGGCCCAATAGATTCCAGGAAGTGTCTAATCTGTCGTGCTTGCCAAAAAGGTAATTTAAACTGACCACCCATATTCATTAGTGAGTCTAATGTTGGCCAATTATTAAGATGAAAGAAATGCGATGCTTGGAAGATGCCTCTATCTATCATTTTTTTGAAAACCCCTGACTCGAGACCCGGAGGAAAATCCGGGTTCCCCAGAATGGGAAACAGGGGGGATTTTATTGAAGAGGGTTTAGAGTTCTGGATGAACTTTTCTCCCGTCAGAAGTGTGGGTCCTATCAAGGGATGTGTCTTTACTGCAGGAGGGATAGCAGCGCAGCACCATATTGCCCTATTGAGTGGGATCTTACTGACATGTTGCTCGATATTGATCCACAGTTTACTCCCTTCATGTCGATTCCAATCTATTATCCTACCCAGTTGGGACGCTAAGTAGTATTTATATAGGTCTGGCGCTGCTATTCCTCCAGCTGTTTTCGATAAAGTGAGCAGTTTTCTATTTATCCTTGGGCGTCTGCTTGCCCATATAAATTTTGTAAAGACACATCTAGCTCGGTTAAAGAATGCCAGAGGGACAGACACAGGCAGGGCCTGGAAAAGATACAGGAACTTTGGTATGATACTCATTTTTAAAATATTACTTCTCCCAAACCAGGAATGTGATGCTTTGCTCCATTTTTCCAGTAAAGCTGTTACTTCTTTAATTAAAGGAAGATAGTTTAAAGCATAGATGTCTTTCAACTTCGGTGGGATATAAATTCCAAGATATTTTAGTGCGGTTGATGTCCATCTAAACTTAAAACTATCCACTAAATTCTTACATATGGGGCGCTCCAAGGACACCCACATCGCCTCCGACTTACTATAGTTTATCTTAAAATTCGACTGGGCACCGTATTCTTCCACCTCCTTTATAAGGTTTGGGAGTGATATCTGTGGGTTTGTAATTGAAAAAAGTAGATCATCCGCATACGCGGAGGCTTTATATTCTTGTTTTCCAATACAAATACCACTAATATCGGGATTTTGACGAATTTTATTTAACAAAGGCTCCAAAGTCAGAACAAATAATAGAGGCGATAAAGGGCAGCCCTGGCGCGTCCCATTGGATATAGAGAAGCACTCTGAATGAACTCCATTAGCCTTGACCAAGGCTTGTGGTGTAGAATATATCCCTTCAATCCAGTGTAACATTCTATCTCCAAAATCCATGTATTTTAGTACTCCCCTCATAAAAGTCCAACTAACCCTATCGAAAGCCTTTTCGGCATCTGTGTTCACGAAGACACTTGACATCCCATTCTGGTTTACATATTGGAGCAAATTTAACACTTTTATAGTGCTATCTCTAGCTTCTCGTGTGGGGACAAACCCCACTTGGTCCAAATGTATTAACTGAGTCAAGTACGGTTGTATACGGGATGCAAGTATCTTTGTGAAAATTTTCATATCTATATTTAATAGGGATATTGGACGGTAACTGCTGCACACTGATTGGTCCTTCCCTTCTTTAGGTATTACTACAATATGTGCCTTCAACGCCTCTGCTGGTGGGGTTGATGTATGACCCCAAATATTAAATGTTTTTGCTAAGTATGGACTTAATACAGGGAGGAAACTTTTAAAGTATTGCAAGGAAAACCCGTCTGGGCCAGGCGCTTTCCCACCTTTCATCGACTTTATGGCTAGTCTCACTTCCTCTATTGTGATTGGCATCTCCATCTCTGAGCGAGCTGAAGGTGACAGTCTAGTTATTTGTGAGGAGGTCAGATATTCTTCCATCGACTGAGGGGATACGGAAGGGATTGGTAGATTATATAG
Organism: Lithobates sylvaticus; assembly: GCA_028564925.1. Classification (NCBI taxonomy): domain Eukaryota; kingdom Metazoa; phylum Chordata; class Amphibia; order Anura; family Ranidae; genus Lithobates; species Lithobates sylvaticus. Next base: position 197,503,881 of record CM053031.1, on the reverse strand, counting down.
TGTCCTATAAAATTCTCTAAATTCCTTTACAATGTCTTTAGGCATATAAGTTTTTTGACCTCCTTCAGTTTTGATGTAGGGTATATATGACCTCTTCTGTTGTTCTTTTAATTTTTTAGCTAGAACTCTTCCGCATTTATCACCTGAGTGATATATTACGTTCTTTCCATATTGGAGGGTAGCCCTGGCTTTATACCTGAGGAGATCTGATAATTGTCTTCTCAGGTCTGCTAATTCAATTCCAGATTCCCTTTCCAATGTCTGTTTGTGTTTTTTCTCCATTTCCTGTATCTTCTCCAGTAACCGCATCATCCTCTCCTCCCTGGCCCTCTTCACTCGAGTGCCATGCTTAATTAAAATTCCCCTGATTACCACTTTATGAGCTTCCCAAACTATTCCCATATCCATCTCCCCGTCATCATTTGTTTGGAAGTATGAATTGATTTCTGTAATTAGATCGTCTCGAATCTCGGGGCACTGTAGCAGGCTTTCATTTAATCGCCATCTCCATTCCATTTTTTGAGTTCCTCCCGTCAGGTCTATCCTTATTGTGATTGGGGCATGATCTGACCAGGTAATATTCCCTATTTGAGTGTCCCGGACCTTCGAGAGTATTTGCTGTGGTATCAAAAAAAGATCAATTCTCGAATATAGGTGGTGTGGGTTAGAGAAGAAAGTGAAGTCCTTCTCTTCAGCATGAAAGGCCCTCCAAGCATCTACTAATTGGCATTCTACAAGCTTTCTGGTTATATTTTTTCTTATTCCGATCGCTACTGAGGAGGTTCCCTTAGAAGTATCTAATTTGGGATCTAGAGGAATGTTAAAGTCACCCCCTGTTATTAAAATTCCATCCTTAAATTTCATTAGTTTGGACAAAGTCTTTTTCAGGAAGCTATCTTGGTGTAAGTTCGGGGCATATATAGTAGCTAGAGTCACTTTTACTGAACCTATAATCCCCTTAAGAAAGATATATCTTCCTCCTTCATCCTGACATTTCTCCAAAAGTGACCAAGCAATTCTGTTAGAAATTAAAATAGCAACTCCTTTTGTTTTAGATTTTTGATTACATGCATGATACACATTGGGAAAATGTCTGTTTTGAAGGTATAAAGAGGGCCCTGCTTTCAGGTGCGTTTCTTGCACCATCCCCACATCTGTTTTTAGGCGCTTAAGTTCATTCAGCAACATTTTCCGTTTTTCAGGAGTATTTAATCCTTTCACGTTCAATGAGGTAACCCTTGTCCCCTCCATTTTTCTCCCAACCCGGGAGTACCCAACGGGGGAGGAGATAGGGGGGGAGAGAGAGTGAGATGGGTAGAGGAGAGAGAGAGAAAGAGGAAGAGGAGAAAAAAAAAAAAAAAAACCCTAAACTAAACTAAGCTTCCCAACACCTACCTATGGGTACTTTAGTTTCCCGTAGGTGATGGATATGAGGGGGTGACTAGACAGTGCCCAAGTAGGCCAGGCACGAACCCCTGTCCCTCCAGCCTTTCCCAGTGTGATTTTAATCCCTCCTGGATGGGCTCCTCCTAACTTTTACCTGCTTCTCCCCTTATCTTCTCTCCCCGTCCTTCCTCGCCTCTACCACTTCTCATTATTTCACGTTCCTCTCCTCTCAGTCCCATCTCATCTCCTCCTCCCCGCACCCTCCTCCTCCTTCCTAATTCCCTATTACACCTCTTTTGAATACAGACATATTAACCTCCCGCAGTTTGCAGAGAGTACAGTTTAATAAAAAAAAAAAAAAAAAAAAAAAAAAAAGGGGACAATGAGAGGGGGGGAGGGAGCCCTATCGCCGTGGGGGGCGTCCAGAGAGGCAGCTCTTATCTAATACCTTATACCTTATAATGTGTATATTTTCCCATGTGCCCACCCCTACCCCTAGTGCCCTTTATTCTTTTCTTGGAACTCAATGTATAAAATTGTTACTGTGTTGTTAAGTTATTTATATCTTATTTAGCCCCCCTTTCAACCCATCTCACCCCCCTCCCTCCCTCACTTCCCCATTGTCCCTCTCAATCAACCCATCTCAATAACCTGTTTTTATTGTGAACTATTTGTGTAATCTATTTAATTTTTCCCCCAAACCTCCCACTACTCATTCCCTTCTACTTTGACTGCATTGTGTGTGTTTGTGTCATCCTCCAAATCTGTGTTCCGGTGTCTTCCCCCCCCTCCCCTCCCTCTTATCTACCCCCCCTTCCCCACCTTCCACCTCTCCTCTGTTGGCTGCCTCGCCAGGAAACAGCCCACGGCATCTGGGCCTGACCCCATCTCTCCTAAAAAAAAAAAAAAAAAAAAAAAAACCCCCGATCGCTTTTGAACAGGGCAAAAAGGAAAAAGGAATGCAATACAGTAGAAAAACGGTGAAGAAATATTCATTGAGAAAAATCTTTGCCAGAAGTTGATGGGATTGGGAGAGGGAGACGAGAAAGGTCATATAAATCAAAAATCAGCCGAGAAAAAGGAAAAAACAAAAAGAAAAAATAAAGAGAGAAAACAAGTGTCTCATGTCCAGGAGGGTAGCATTTCCCTTCTTCAGTTCCGCACCAGCTTGAAATAATAAAAGAAAAAAAAAAACATAGAGAACATATGACCCATAACCAAGAGGGTAATATTTCCCTTCTTCCATTCAGCACCAACTTAAGTGCTCTCCACCTCCTGTACTTGCTGTGTTTGCTGGGCTTCTACTTGGTTTGTAGGTAATAATGATGCAGCGGGTCTTGAGACCCCCCTTCTGTGTGAACTCTTCCTAATCGGCAAGAGCCAATTTGGTACCTCACAACTTTCAGCTCCCAGAAACAGAAATAGCGCCGGGAGGTCTTCTGGTGTTTGTAGTAAAAAGGACCCTTTTTCCAACCTAATTGTCAACGATATCGGATACCCCCAGCGATAGGTCCCTCCAACAGATTTTATCTTATCCAGTAGAGGACGCAATTGTGCTCTCCTTTGGAGTGTAGCTCGGGATAAGTCTGGGAGTATATTAATCCTACCCCCCTCGTATAACACTGGGCCTTTCTCCCATGCTTTCCTGCTAATCAACTCTCTATGGGAGTATCTGTGTAAACGTCCGATTACGTCTCGAGGTCTTGTCAGATCTATCGATCTGGGTCCCGGAGCTCTATGCAGTCTGTCAAATTCGATATCCCTGGGGGTGGTATTTACCCCTAAGTCCTGGCATATCTTAACTATAGTTTGGTATAATTGTTCTTCTTCAATGTTCTCAGGAATACCTCGAAATCTCAAATTATTCCTCCTACTTCGGTCCTCGGCTTCTTCCATTTTTAATTGAAAATTGGAGTCTTGAGCTAGCTGTTCCTTTTCTAATTTCAGTACCCGTGATTCCAATCTTTCTATAGCGGATCCTTCCTCATTTACTCTGTCTGTTAAGTTCTGAACCTCCGTACGTACGGACTGCATTTCCCGTATATGACCCTCTTCGAGACGGGAAACCAGTGCTTCCATTAGCTTCCAGTGAGCCTCCATCTCCTGCCTAGTGGGGAGGGCTTGTAAGAGAGACCTCAAATCCCCTATCTCAGTTACTTGTTCCCCCTTTTTCACTTCTCTCATCTCATGGGCTTGGGCTGGGGCTGGTTCCAGGGGGAGACTCATCCGGGGTGCTGCCATTGGTATCTCAGTACCTGTAATCTCTCTGGTCTCCAATGTAGATGCTCGCACTGCTGCTCGGGTAAGCCGGAAAAAACCTTTTATCTCCTGTTGCAGGGGGTCTCTTTGGAAATGCTTCTCTTCCCCTTTTCTCCTCGTACTGTACATACCCCTAAGGGGGGTCAGGTCGGGTTACAGCGGTAAGGTCCTGCAGGTCACACCTGAACCTGTATCTACAACTGTTTAATAATACTTCGAGCCTCCTTAGCAGTCCTTAATTTTCATGTGGTAACTTATTACGAACTATAGCGTGCGATTTAGCATAGCCAAAGAAGGTACACCTAATTATATGGTATTCCCACCCGAAGAAAGTATTATAATGCGCCTCTCATTTGTCACTGTTCTTAATTTTTTTTCTACAGTTTCTACAGACTCAGCAGTTCCTTCCGGGGAAAAAAAAAAGGAAAAAAGAGGGAAAAAAAAAAAAAAAAAGTTTTATATTGCACCATTCATTTGCTGTCACAGTTCTTATTTATTATTTCTGCGATCTCTACGTTCTCATCAGATAGTTTAGATCTGTAGATATCAACCAGTTATAATCTTCTTGAGCCACTGAGGAGGATAGACCTGACAGCCTATTTTAGAGGAAAATACCAGCAGAGTTCTCAGACAATGGCTCAGATAAAACAGAAATGGTGCCAAAAAGCTGACCGCTGGCTTCTGACTACAGTGTATGTATCACTATAGAGAGGTCCTGTAGGTTGAGGAAGGTATGCATAAGAAAAAAATCAGTCTATTTATATCACACCATCATCCCATAACCTTTCATTAACTTGACGTATATTTTACTGAAATCTTCCACAGTTTCTCTCTTCCTGCATTCGTTACAAATGACTTCTACAGTCCTCTTTGATGATGCTGGAGAATGTTTGCCGACACTGAATTATTTATCATTCTCAGAGAATCTCAAAATAAAATATAATTGCAATCTTTTACCTCTGGACTTCGCTCTCCTCCTCCCCACTTCAGGCTCACTTTATCTGCCGGGACAGCCTCGCTCCGGGTCCCCGCTCCGGTGCAGTGCGGGGTTCGTGCTGTGCCGTTGCGCTCCTCTTCTTTCCATGACGCTCAGCTCCCCTCCTCAGCTCTCCTCCGCCCGAGGGTCGGAACTCTCAGGCCGGAAGCCGGCGGGTATGTAAGATCCCGTGAGCGTGACCGAAGTACGGCAGGCACCCCAGTCCGTGGTCCTCCTGCCCTCACAGTCTGCCCGCCCTTCACTCCCTCCGCTCCCGGATCAGCGGCCCCGACGGGCCGGCAGGCAGGCCGTCACTCCTCTCACGATCCGCCCGCTCCTCACTCCCCTCGCATACGGGTCGGCGATCCCGGCGGGCCAGCAGGCAGGCCGTCAGTCTTCGATGGAGGCGCACAGGGTATGCGAGGCTCTACAGGTCTGTACGTTTTGCTATTTTCGCTGCTGTAGCTCGGGATCTGATTTCTTCGTGGTCTAGCTGGGACGCTGGTAGGCGAGGTCCATGCTCAGCGTGTCTCTCTACTCCGCCATTGTCTAGCCACGCCTTTTAAGGTTTTTGACAAACTCATTTATGTGTTTTCTCCCCAATTCCAGATCCTAAAAGTTTGGAAGGATCTAAAACTAAAGCCAGGTGACTTGTGGATTGTTAAGAGACATTTATATATAAGGAAATGTTTGGAGACTCAATACAACATCTATTTCATGTACAGTTTTGCAAAACTTGAAGGAAAAGTCACCTGGATCCACACCAGACACTGCAAAAATGACTAAATTAAAGAAATCTTTGTGTTTGATTTGTTTCCCTTTTGCAATCACAGTCTAGGGTACTTATTGATTAAATTACTTTAATGTAAGGGATATATATTTGAAAAGTAGTTTAGCCATGTTGAAGTCATATGTGTCTTTTGTACCTCTTCCATTTTATGTAGAATTGTCTGTGTTTACATATGCTGATAAGTCAGCATACCAACATTAAGCTAGAAGGCCATTCTGGCCACAGGAGTGTACAGCCAGTACTCTGTAAATATGTCTTATCAATCATTTGTTTTTCACAATGAAAAGTCATTTTGTAATGAAAAAAGCTGCTCAGCTATTATTTTCTCCACAATGGAGTTTTTGCCTCTTTGGCCAGGACTACCTCCACCTAAGCGTGTGGAGGTTCCAGGTTAAAGGTGATAGCAGGTATGGTTAGTGATCAAAATATTGATCAAAAGAGGGGAGACTGTAATGGAAATTTGTAAGTTCTGTATATAATTGTATTCCATTTTGTATGTATTGCACACTGCCCTCACTGTGCACACGGCACTAATAATGTTTTCAGTACATGTTTACATTCTTTCGAGTCCTGATTAGAATAAGCCTGCCTATGGTACGCCCCTTGTTACCATAAATGAACAATTGTAATTTTAATGTGATACCTACGTAATCATGTGTATAAAACCCCTGAATTGCGTCATAATAAAGGAGAACGGTTATTTGGAAAGATGCTGAGCGTATCTTTTGTGTCTGTTCCCTAATGCAGTAGTTATTACTAATTTGGAACCACTAATCAATATGAGGATAGGAGTTGCCTATCTATAAATTTCCAGGACAGTACAAAAATGTTGTTTATTACCGAAAAGGCATACAAGGGTCCAGCGTTCAAAGAAAATGGGTCATTTTTAATGAGAAAAAAAAAAACAGTGTCCATTGTTCCATCTGCTTATATTATGGCCAGGAAAAGTACAAGCAGACGCAGTTAATACAAGTTTGCATCGACTGGAAACACATCACAACAAGATTATTGGAACATGAAAACTCTCAATGCCATAAACTTGCAAGTGATGCTTATTTTGTTAATATGAGTGGCAAATCCATTAAGCACAAATTGTTAAAGTGGAGGGCCACCCTAAAAAAAAAAAAAGAGCATTAATATGCTTTAAAAAATAAAAAATAAAACATTTGAAAAAAAAATGTTTTTTTACCTGTATGGAAATCCCTGTTGCTAGGAAGTCTTCCTAATCTGCCTCCTTTCTACTCCGCGGTGATCTTCGTTGATCTTCGGTCTTCTGTCCTCCTCACCGATGTCTTCTGGGTAATGGGGCGCGCTGTGTTCTGGGAACTGTGTGTTCCCTAACACAGTGCGTCCCATTCACAAAGCGCAGCGCAACTTGCGCATGCGCAGTAGGAAACTTCCCTTAGTGAGGATGGCGGCGCTGGGACCGGAGCGCCGAGGGACATGTCAACCTCGGCGGCCGACATCGCGGGCGCCCTGGGAGGGTAAGTGTACTTCTTAAAAGTCAGAAGCTACTTTTTTTTTTTAACTGCTGACTTTTAAAAACAAAAATTATAAGCTGAAACACCGCTTTAAGTAGTCAGATGTCTCTAAGAAATCAGCAAGTACTACAACGTCATGATATTGTAAGCCACATAATCGATATTGTTTTTTTTTATTGGTGTTCAAGCTTTGCCTTTCAGAAGCAGTCATGTAGAGTCTGTGGCAGGTGTGTTTGAGGAGGACCATCTTGGAAATCAAGGTCATTTTTTGGAGATTGTGAAACTTCTTGCTGACTACAGTCCAGTATTAACCACTTAAGGACCAAGCCTGTTTTTTAGACTTGGTGTTTTCATGTTTAAAACAGTTTTTTTTTTTTGCTAGAAAATTACTTAGAACCCCCAAACATTATATATTGTTTTTTTTCCCTAACACCCTAGAGAATAAAATGGCGGTCATTGCAATACGTTTTTTCACACCGTATTTGCGCAGCGGTCTTACAAGCTCACTTTTTTGAATAAAAAAATAAGACAACAGTAAAATTAGCCCAAATTTTTTTTATATTGTGAAAGATAATGTTACGCCAAGTAAATTGATACCCAACGTGTCCTGCTTCAAAATTGCACCCGCTCGTGGAATGGCATCAAACTTTTACCCTCAAAAATCTCCATAAGCGCCATTTAAAAAATTCTACAGGTTGCATTTTTTGAGTTAGACCACTTTCACACTGAGGCACTTTTCAGGCGCTTTAACGCTAAAAAAAGCGCCTAAAAAGCTCACGAAAGCGTATTTCCATTAAAATCAATGAACGCTTTCACACTGGGGCAGTGTGCTGGCAGGGCTGTAAAAAACTCCTCTCCCCATTGAAATGAATGGAAAGCTCTTCAAAAGCGCCTGAAAAGCTCTTCAAAAGCGCTCAGTGTTTTTACTGGCAGTTTAGAAGCGCTTCAATGTGAAAGTGGCCTTACAGAGGGGGTCTATGGCTACAATTATTGTTCTCGCTCTACCAATCACGGCAATACCTCACATGTGTGGTTTGACTACCGTTTTCATATTTCAAAATAGTTTTTCTTATTTATTTTTTTTAAATGGACCCCTTTAATTACTATTGCCGTGTTTCCCCGATAGTAAGACACCCCTGATTGTAAGACGTATCGGGAGTTTCAGAGGGGTCAGCTAATATAAGCCGTACCCCGAAAGTAAGACATATGTCTTACTTTCGGGGAAACACGGGGGATTTGCCTCCAGTGATGGAAGGGTACAAAGAGTGGGGGTGCGGGCCGCACCCTGGGGGGGGGGGGTGCCAGGCCAGTGCCCTCCCCCTCCGACTGAAGAGACAGCGCCGTTTTCAGGGCTCGAGTCCAGGGGGAACGCCGTTCCCTTTGCAGGACCAGAGCCGCCGCCAGAGCCGAATGAGATGCATGCAGAGTAGCGCAGGAAGCGTCTATCTGTCATACGTTTTCTCTCATGTCACTCAGCGCTGCTCGCTCCCCGGCGGCCCCTCCTCTCTTCTCGTCAATCCCCATTGGCTTGAGACATCATCTGGGATAGACGAGAAGAGAGGAGGGGCCGCCAGGGAGCGAGCAGCGTGACATAAGAGAAAACGTATGACAGACAGACGCTTCCTGCGCTACTCTGCATGCTCGCAAGTAAGATCCCCAGATGTGCCCTGTAATGTGCCCCATGCCCTGATGCCCTAATGTGCCCCATGCCCCATAATGTGCCCAGATGTGCTATGTGCCCCATAATGTGCCCAGATGTGCTATGTGCCCCATAATGTGCCCAGATGTGCTATGTGCCCCATAATGTGCCCAGATGTGCTATGTGCCCCATAATGTGCCCTGATGTGCTATGTGCCCCATAATGTGCTATGTGCCCTATAATTTTCCCTGATGTGCCCCATAATATGCCCAGATGTGCCCCGAGCCGACAATTTTTTCCCAATATAAGACATACCCCGAAAGTAAGACATAGTGGGGCTTTTAGGGATAAAAAGAAAGTAAGACACTGTCTTACTTTCGGGGAAACACGGTACAAGGAATGTAAACATCCCTTGTAATAGAAAAAAGCATGACAGGTCCTCTTAAATATGAGATCTGGGGTCAAAAAGTCCTCAGATCTTATATTTGGACTTAAATGCAAAAGAAACTAAAAAAAAAAAATTACATTTGAAAAATGTGCCTTTAAGACGTATGGGCGGAAGTGACGCTTTGACGTCGCTTCCGCCCTCCTATGGTATAGAGACGAGTGGGGGCCATCTTAGCCTCACTCGTCTCCATACCCACCCTATTGTAGGACCCGATCGCCTCCGCTGCTACCAACGGCTCCAGTAAGCGGCGGAAGGCACGGGAGAGCGGCGGGAGGGGGTGACACCTCTCCCGCCGCCGATAACGGTGATCTTGCGGCGAACCTGCCGCAGAGACCACCATTATCGTAAACAGAACCGCCTCATGTAACGAAGGATATCTCGGTTGTGGCAGCATGCCTCCAAAATGCTACTACTGGTTGTGACACACCTCTCTCCTCCACCCCCTCCTCTTCTTCTTCCTCCATGGCCTCTTTCTGTCCTTTGTCCTCGGAACCAGCGGTGCTCCATAGGCGTTCAAGGGGCTACGCAAGTACGCAGGCAAAAAGATGCCATCCCGTGCTTGCGCTGGTGTTTTTGGGGGACAGGAGCCACACTGGGGCAGAGGTTCTGTCAGCTCTGCAGGGGCAGGCCGAGAGGTGGTTGACGCCACGCCAGCTTAAGCTAGGAATGGTGGTTTGCGACAATGGCACCAACCTCCTCTCTGCCCTGCGACAGAGACAACTGACCCATGTGCCCTGTATGGCTCACGTCCTTAACCTGGTGGTGCAGCAGTTCTTGGGCAGGTACCCAGGCTTACAGGATGTTCTGAGGCAGGCCAGGAAAGTTTGTGTGCATTTCCGCCGATCATATAATGCCAGTGCTCGGCTGGCTGAGCTGCAAAAGTAGTTGAACCTGCCCAAGAACCGCCTTATATTTGACATGCCCACCAGGTGGAACTCAACGTTGGCCATGCTGCAGTGACTGCACACAGCAGAGGGCCATCAATGAGTCCCTTTGCGACTACGGTACCAGGACAGGGTCAGGGGAGCTCAGATTTTTTTCACCACGCCAGTGGAGCATGATCAGGGATGCATGCACTGTCCTGTCACCATTTGAGGAGGCCACAAGGATGGTGAGCAGTGACAGTGCATGAATCAGTGACACTGTACCTCTTGACCACCTGTTGGAGCATACGCTGTGTGGAATAATGGACAGGGCACTTGAGGCAGAACAGAGACAGGAAGAGGAGGACTTCCTTGCCTCTCAAGTCCCCCTTTATCCAGACAGTGTTCCTTCTCTCCCACACATCACACAGGAAGAGGAGGAGGATTGTGTCAGCATGGAGGTGGAGCCTGGCACTCAGCATCAGCAGTCTTTTAGGGATGATTTACAGTCCCAAGAAACCGGTGGACTTGTACGTGGCTGGGAGGAGGTGGCTGCGGATTATGTCGTCCTTAGTAACCCAGAGGACTCCGGACCGAATAACTCAGCTAACCTACGCTGCATGGCCTCCCTGATCCTGCAAAGCCTGCGGAAGGATCCTCGTATTCTTCAGATCAAGGAGATGGACCATTACTGGCTGGGCACTCTCCTTGATCCATGATACAAGGGTAAGGTTGCGGACCTTATCTTGCCGTCGCAGAGGGAGCAGAGGATGAGACATCTCCTGGAGGCCTTGCAGAAAGGTCTGTGCAACGCGTTCCCAGAGATTAGGAGGTTACAAACTCCTGGTCCTGGACAACGAGTTGCTGAGGCTTCGGTCAGTAGCAGAAGGAGCGGTGGAGAAGGTGGCTGTCTGACCGATGCGTTCAGACAATATTTTAGTCCGCAGCCCCAAGGTATAATCGGTTCCAGCAACCATCGCCAGCGTCTGATATACATGGTGCAGGAATACCTAGGGGCAAGGTCAGACCTGGACACCTTTCCCACCGAAAATCCTCTGGCTTACTGGATGGATCACTGGCCAGAGCTTGCACAGTATGCAATTGAGCTACTGGCCTGTCCTGCATCCAGGGTTTTTTCGGAACGCACATTCAGTGCTGCTGGAGGCTTTGCGCCTGTCCACCGACTCGGTTGATCAACTGACCTTCATAAAGATGAATCAGTCTTGGATCACCACCAGCTACCAGGCACCTAAGGCTGATGTAACAGAATAATTTATTTTGAAATGTCACATCCCTTCAAGACTGCCTATGCTGATGCTGAGTGACTGTCCTATTATGTTGACTGACTATCCTCTTCCTCCTCAATGATCCTGATGATAGCTTGGAAGAACATTTTTGTTTCTGGGTGCCACCACCAGTGGCTAAGGCCCAATTTTTCAGCCTCTGTTTAACAGGGGCGTGTAATTAAATTTTTTATGCAATGCTTTGCAGCAGGGCTCATTCCTGCACTCCAACTAGAGTATCTGGGATTGGTTGCAGTGTTGTGGCACCAGCACCAGTGCCTAAGGCCCAATTTTTCAGCCCCTGTTTAACAGGGGCATGTAATAACAATTTTTGATGCAATACTTTGTAACAGGTCTCATTGCTGTGCTCCATGTACAGTATCTGTGAGGGGTTTCAGTGTTGTGGCACCATCACCAGTGTCAAAGGCCCAATTTTTCAGCCCCTGTTTAACAGGGGCGTGTAATTACAAATCTTGATCTAATAATTCACAGCAGGGCCCATTCCTGCGCCCACCAAGAGTAACTGTGAGGGCTTACAGTGTTGTGGCAAAACCGTCCACCACCACAGGCCCAATTTTTTGGCCCCTGTTCAACAGGGGCATGCAATTACAATTCTTGATCTAATAATTCACAGCAGGACCCATTCCTGCGCCCACCAAGAGTAACTGTGAGGGTTTACAGTGTTGTAGCACCAGCACCACCACCAAAGGCCCAATTTTTCCTACCACTGTTCAACAATGGCATGTAATTACAATTCCTGATATAATAGTTCAAAGCAGGGCGTTCCAGCGCCCACCAAGAGTAACTGTGAGGGCTTACAGTGTTGTGGCAACACCAACATCTAAGGGGCAAATTTCTGCAGAGTATATACGACAGGCCCCTACTTTCAAACATCCAACTTACAAATGACTCCTACTTGCAAACGCAAGGAGACAACAGGAAGTGAGAGGAAATCTACCCCTAGGAAGGGAAATTCTATCCTGTAAGAGTTAATATGGGAAAAAGGTGCCTCTCTACTGATGCTTTATCACCAATCCTTTTTTCAATAAAAACCCCACTTTTTCCAAAAACATTTGTCATTGGGACGGAAAGTGAGGTGAAATGTTCTGAACAGGTGCACAGACAGCAAAACAAATGTTACAGGGGTGATAACCCTTCTCTATGTTCTCCAAAAAGCTTAAAAATAGATTTTTTTGGCTGCAGCTACACTTAAAAATGTACCTGTTCCAAATCACAAACACATTCTACTTAAGCACAAACCTACAGTCCCTGTCTTGTTTGCACCGCCTGTATCGGGTTTTATTTTGGGTGCAGGGTTCCCCTTAATATCCATACAAGACCCAAAGGGGCAGGTAATGGTCTGGGGTAGGGGGTGTAATGGGGTAGCCATGCCATTTTTCTCAAAGATTTTCATCCATATTTCCAGGACAAGACATTACATTAAAGCCGCAAGCAGTTTTAAATGGCTTTTTTTCCTTTACAAATGTCATTCTATGCCACTTCACATGCATACTTAAGTCACACCCCAGGTACGATATTTAAAGGAATGTTTCACTTTTTTTTTCACTTTCTGCATCATTAACCACTTAAGCCCCGGATCAATTTGCAGCCAAAGTACCAGGCCCCTTTTTGCGATTCGGCACTGCGTTGCTTTAACTGACAATTGCGCGGTCTGCGACGTGGCTCCCAAACAAAATTGGCGTCCTTTTTACCCAAAAATAGAGCTTTCTTTTGGTGGTATTTTATCACCCCTGCGGTTTTATTTTTTTGCACTATAAACAAAAATAGAGCGACAATTTTGAAAAAAATTCAATATTTTTTACTTTTTGCTATAATAAATATCCCCAAAAAATATATAAAAAAATAATTTTTTTCCTCAGTTTAGGCCGATACGTATTCTTCTACATATTTTTGGTAAAAAAAAAAAAATCCCAATTAGCGATTATTGATTTGTTTGCGCAAAAGTGATAGCGTTTACAAAATAGGTGATAGTTTTATAGCATTTTTATTATATATTTTTTTTTACCAGTAATGGCAGCGATCAGCGATTTTTATTGTGACTGCAACATTATGGCGGACACATCGGACATTTTTGACACATTTTTGGGACCATTGTCATTTATATAGAAATCAGTGCTATTTAAATGCACTGATTCCTATGTAAATGACACTGGCAGTGAAGGAGTTAACCACTAGGGGGCGGGGAGGGGCTAAGTGTGACGTGTTGTGTTTTTTTTTTACAGTAGGGGAGCGTGGCTTTACGTCTGGCGTCACTGATCGGCTTTCCCGATGACAGGGAACAGCCGATCAGTTACAGGCAGTGTAGGAAGCACAGGGAGAGGTTTGTTTACACAGACCTCTCCCTGTTCTTCAGCTCTGTGACCCGATCGCGGGACACCAGTGGCGATGGGGTCCTCTGGTCCCGCGGTCACGGAGCTCAGGACCGGGTCGCGAGCGCGACCCACGGCGGGGCTCTTAAAGGGCAACGTACCGGCAAGTTGATTTGCCCAGCCGTGCCATTCTGCTGACGTAAATGTGCAGGAGGTGGTCCTGAAGTGGTTAAAATGACTGCTCCAGAAAAAACGGCCGTTTTAAAAATTCCTTTTTGCATTGATACATGTCCCCTGAGGCAGAACACGGGTCCCCAAACCCTTTTTAGGACAATAACATGCATATTAGCCGTTATAATTAGCACTTTAGATATCAAACGTTTGCGTCCATTGTAATTATTAGGGTTTTAACATTCGTGCAAACTTTCGGTACGTTCGCAGGTTCTGGTGCGAACCAAACCAGGGGGTGTTCGGCTCATCCCTACTATCCTATAAACAACCACTAGGTTTTTTACCTTGCATACCTCTCTCTATTGTTACACCAGATGATCCATTTGTGGGGTTCCTTTTCGACCATTTTTGCCTCTATGCTAGTCTTCATATAACCTTGACCAGTCCATCTATATACGGGTAATTCTGCTTTAAGCTGGCTTGTCAATATGGCTTTAGTCGGGACATGGGGTCATTAAAATTGTAATTAAAAATAGATTTTTGTAATCTTTTTTGCCTTTTTGTCTGTTAACTTTATTTTTTTTTCAAATTGTTATTGTTTTAAAAATAGATTTTTGTAAAATACCTAAAAAAAAAAAAATGGTTAACTAGCGACACTAATGCAGCGATCAGAAAAACGATGCCTTTTTGTCTGTTAACTTTATTTTTTTTTCAATTTTGTGTATTGTTTTTCTATTTTTCAGTAGATGGTGCCCGACAAATATAATTCTCCTGAGGAAGTTACTATTCGTGGTGAAACATGTTGAGAATTTGTTGAGCTGCACATTCTGTAACTGTAATGCCCTGTACACACGGTTGGAAATTCCGACCACAAAATCCGTCGGATTTTTTCAGACGGATTTTGTCCGACACTGGTGTTGCATACACACGGTCGGACAAAGTTGTCGGAAAATCCGATCATCCTGAACGTGGTGACGTTCGTTGCGTACGACGGGACTACGTATAGGCTAGTAGCCAATAGCTTTGGTCTTGTAATGTGATCTGAGCATGCGTGGCACTTTGTCCGTCGGAATTCGCTACACACGATCGGAAAAAGTCTGATAGGACTTTGTTGTCGGAAAATTTGAGAGCAGGATCTCAAACTTTTTCCGTCGGAAATTCCGACGGAAAAAGTCAGATGAAGCCCACACACGGTCGGAATTTCCAACAACATGGTCCGATAGGACATTTTCCGTCGGAAAATCCGACCGTGTGTACGGGGCATAACTGTTCTTTATGTTTGATGGACTTTTATTATATCATGTTTTTATTCGTAAATAAATATTTTTGATATACTTATTGTGTTTAAATTTGCACCCTAAAAATCCCACTTTCTTTCATTTCTTTATTGTTAAATTTATGGGATGTGGTGCCAATATAATAATAGATGACAAGCAATTCTTTTATCCCCAAACAGCCATTCACTGCGAAAAGGAAAACTAGCCAGGAGTTTTTTGCATGGCACTTCGGCTGACCAATTTTTCAACCATAGTATTCTACGCATATGCACCAGCCCAATTGTAAGGCGTGAGGCCTGGAGAATAGAATCTCTCATAGCGTCTATTGCAAAACATTGCAAAGCACCTGTTTAAACTGGTCTGTTAAAGCGGTGTGTCAGCCTAAAAAAAAAATTATTTAAAAGTCAGCAGCTAAAAAAAAAGTCGCTGCTGACTTTTAATAAGTACACTTACCCTCCCAGGGCGCCCGTGATGCTGTTCGTGGAGGCAGAGATGTCCCTCGGCGTTCCGGATCCAGCGCCGCCATCCTCAGTAAGGGAAACGGCTTTGCACGCTCTACTGCGCATGCGCGAGACGGCGCGCGGCCTACTGCGCATGCGCGAGTTGGCGCGCGGCCTACTGCGCATGCGCGAGTCGGCGCGCGGCCTACTGCGCATGCGCGAGTGGGATTTGTGAATGGGGAACGCAATGTGTTGTGGGACACAGTTCCCATAACACACTGCGCCCCATTCCATAGAAGACGGAAGGAGAGAAGATCACCGCGGCGCTGGAGGAGGCAGATTAGGACAATCTGCCTAGCAACAGCCATTTCTGGTAAGTAAAAAAATAATTTTTTTTTTTTTTTTTTTTCATTTGAAATTGTTATTAACCTTTCTAAAAGTTTTTGTTTTCAGGGTGTCCCACCACTTTAAGGATTGACATACACCAATTGCTGCCAGCGCAGGCTGAGTTACTGAACCTGCCAGAGAAAAAAAGTGTTCTCTAATAGGAATTCCAACTTTTTATTCATTGGATCCCTAAGTATTTGAGCATTGTCTACCGGACAAGTCAAACTTTTATTCACAGAGGATATAGCAGCGTCAATTGCTGGTATCTCCCATTTTTTATTAAACTTTTCTTCCATAGGATAAAGTTTTGAAAACTTTTTAGGAGGATAAAAATGGTTATCTGTGTGATCCCACTCAGAATATATAAGCTTTTCCAGCAATGAATGGATAGGAAAGGTATGCACAGCTTGGGGAGGCTTTAACTAACCCAGACAAGAAGTAGGTTTATCAACCGTCTCAATTAAGGGTAGCATAAATGTGGAGCGGACCAATTCAGTAAGAGATTGTACCATCAATCTTTCAGATTGTGAACCTGATCCTTCCGCATTTGACCCCTCAGAAGAGGAGTCATCAGACTCTTCCCAGTCCCCTGAGAAAAATGCATCATCTCCCACCCCTCGTTCCTCAGTTTGAGGGTCCTGGGTAACGGAAGGGGACCTATTGCGCTTAGTCCCACTCTGGGATGCGATTAAAGCCACTAACCTCTGCTCCAATCCTAATATGGTTGAGGAAAAAAAACAGACAGGGGCTGCAGTGTTGGAAACAGTTGCAACACCTGATGGCCCTGATGGCTCACTCTGACCAGCCACTTCAGATCTCTCAGGGGAGGATGCCATTGTAGAGATGAGTTTAGGCTTTTTGGAGCTTGAAGGAGTCCCTCTTGAGCCCTTTTTTTGAGTGTTTCTACCCCCCTTCTGACCATAGCCTGATGCACAAATGCAGAGGTACTAACAAAAGAAATTGCATCCACTGCTTGAGCAAATAGTCCAGCAACTGCCGCTGCTATTAACACTCAGCCTGATGCTTTTAGTAAATGTGCCAAGGCAATGCCTGTGTCACCAAACCTGTTACATGCCCCTTTTTGCACTTGTGTCCCTCTGACAGCTGCAGCCAGCAAAATTTGAGCTTGTAAAACATACTCCCGCGCTGGATGTTGCCGCACGCCAACATCACGCTAAGCCCTGCCCCGGGGGGGGGGGGGATGGCGAGGAGGAGACCTGGTAACAAACTGCCGTGCATGGGCGGTGAAAAACAGAGCGGTATCGCCAATCGTTTTGGCTTCGACTTATCCAGGGAAAAGGGAGGGGTGCGTTGTCCAGGTTGGGGGGGTGTCTTTTTTGGAAGAAAATCCCCCCCAATCTTACCGGAGGCCTGGGCTGCTAGCCGGAGGGAATCTGCAGCTTCTGCCCACACAGCGTGATCTTTGAG
This sequence comes from Lithobates sylvaticus, assembly GCA_028564925.1. Taxonomy (NCBI): domain Eukaryota; kingdom Metazoa; phylum Chordata; class Amphibia; order Anura; family Ranidae; genus Lithobates; species Lithobates sylvaticus. The sequence continues at coordinate 197,486,723 of CM053031.1, read as the reverse complement.
GAAAGCATGACAAGGTACGTGCTCTATACAGCCCCCAGTGGTAACTTTTAGGCATGACAACATTTACTTTTTAAAGGAGACAATTCATAAGAAACTTAAAAATTCCTTTGAAATCTCCACTTACCTTTCCCGCTGCAGGGATTTCTGTGGTAAAACCAACAGACCCAATCTTCACCCCTCACGGTGGGCTCCGGTTTATAAACCTTCAGGAACCGGGGCCCCTTTTTATCGGGGGATCCACACTCCTGGACCAGTAAAAGACTCCGCTAGAAAAACCTTATGAACTATATAAACTTCACTAAAAGCTGCATTTGCAAGGGCAGCAGTAACACTGCATCCAGCAACAGAGGGCAGGTGAGTGGCAAACATCAGACTCACTCTGCAAGTGAGTAAAACTCTCACAACCCCTCTTCAGTCTATCATGAATGCCGCTGCCAGACTCATCCACCTTACCAACCGTTCAGTGTCCACCACTCCTCTCTGGCAATCCCTCCACTGGCTTTGCCCAATGAATAAAATTCAGAACACTTACAATAACATACAAAGCCATTCACAATTCTGCCCCGAGCTACATCACCAATTTTCTCTCCAAATATCACCCAAACCGCCCTCTCCGCTCCTCCCAAGACCTTCTGCTCTCTAGCTCCCTTGTCTCCTCCTCCCATGCTCATCTCCAGGACTTCTCCAGAGCCTCTCCCATCCTCTGGAACTCACTTCCAATCTGTCCAGTCATCTCCTACTCTGTCCACTTTTAGGCAATCCTTGAAAACTCAACTCTTCAGGGAGGCCTATCCTGCCTCCAGATAACAATCAAATCTTCTACTCCCCTCATCAGTTCATCCCTCACAGCCCCTCCCTCTTAGATTTGTAAGCTTGCAGGAGCAGGGCTCCTCTAACCCTCTTGTTTTGAATTGTACTGTTGGTGTAGTGTCTCCCTACAGTGTAAAGCATTGCATAAACTGTTGGTGCTATATAAAACCTGTATAATAATAATAACAGTAAAATCAGTCTGTATATGCAGTAAAGCATGCTTGTTATACTCACTGTAGAACCTAAGGAGTTAATCCTCTGTATTGTGTAAAAACGCTGTTTGAACCTCTATGCACAGATCCTCCCCTTCTTGCATTGTCTCCAAAATAAAGTCTGAATAAGACAGAGTTACTGGAGTCAGGCTGCACATGCTCAGTTTGGTGTGTATTGCTAGAGTGTTTTTTTTGTTCTTGGGAGAGGGCATCAGGGCCAATCGGCACTGTCCAGACAGAGGGTCAGGGGTCCTGCATACTGATAGGACAGCCACTGCAGTATGAAAACTCCTCCTACAAGCTTTAACCAGGAACTGATAGAAGTCACAAGACTGTTATATACTACTGATGAGAAAAGGTAGTTTATATTTACTAAAATAATTGCATTTCCACATTCTGTATACTGTGGGGAGACCAGATATAGTGAATGCAGGGTCCTGGGTTTAGTAATGCTTTAAAGCGTAGTTCCACACAGAAATGGAACTTCTGCGGATCGGATTCCTTCCCACCTCCTCCTCCCAGCCCCCGCTGCCTTCTGGGAGAGACACAGGTCTCAGAAGACAGCAGGGATCATGCAGAAAGCGCAGCACGACTGGCGCATGCGCAGTAGGAAACAGGCTGTGAAGCTGCAAGGCTTCACTTCCTGTTTCCCTTAGTAAGGATCCCGGCGCCTGCACCCAGAGCAGAGGGACGGGTCAGTTTCGGGTGCCAACATCGTGGGCTCCCTGGACAGTATTTGTAGCTGCTGACTTTAAAAAAAAAAATTCCCAGGCGGAATTCCTCTTTAAAGAGGAGGTCCACCTGAAATTTTTTTTTTTAAAAGTCAGCAGCTACAAATACTGCAACTTAATAAATAGACACTTACCTGTTCCAGGTTCCAGCGATGTCGGCAGAAGATGACGAGCGATCTCTCGGCTGCCCCCGCCGCCATCTTCTGTCAGGGAATCAGGAAGTGAAGCTTGCGGTTTCACTGCCCGGTTCCCTACTGCGCATGCGCGAGTCGCGCTGCGCGTCGTTATTGGTCCCCCTTGTGTCTTGGGCACTGTGTTTCCCAAGACACAACGGGGCATCTTCGCATATGGGCAGGGCAGCTCCAGCTATCTCGTCCCGGAAGTGGGTGCAGATACCTGTATTATACAGGTATCTATACCCCCCACCCCCCTCCCCCCTGAAAGGTGCCAATTGTGGCACCGGAGGGGGGGAGGAATCCGATAAGTTTAGGGTGGAGCTCCGCTTTAAGTATCTTTTCACTTTTAAACCCTTTAGTTTGTTGTTATGTTTGTTTTGTAATAACCTTTCTGTAAATGCTTCTTTTACCATTTTTCTTTTTCGATAAAACAATATATTTGTCTATACTGAAGCCAATACTGAGACCTAATCGCATGACTGGACTTCGCACCCTCAGAATAGGTAAGTACACACATCTTTCCTTTACAGGGTAGTTAGAATAGGCTTAGAATGGGGTGGAGCCCAATCGGACCATCCAGTCTCCGACATCTGATCCGAAATAAACAGACGGATTGGAATCCATTCCCCATCCATCTGGCGGATCATATCATATGGCACTACAAATTCTGGATGGACCCTCTGCACACTGCTACACCCTTCCCAGCAAACTATGCAATGAAAAATAGGGGAATTTTAATTAAGCATGGGCACCCGAGTGAAGAGAGCCAGGGAGGAGAGATGATGTAGTTATTGGAGAAGATACAGGAAATGGAGAAAAAACATAAACAGACATGGGAAAGGGAAATAGGAATTGAATTAGCAGACCTGAGAAGACAATTAACCAGATCTTCTCAGTTTTTTTTTTTGTAATAAAGCTAGGGCTAGCTTACCCCTGCAATAGAAAGAGCAAACTATGCAACATTTTAATATTTGTCATACACAAAACCCACCAGTCAGAGGCGTATGAAGGCACATATTGTAGTAATACCTAAAGAAGGGAAGGACCAATCAGTTGTTCAGGAAAAATAGGGCTTTTTAGTTCACATATATTGCATTTCATGTTTAAGCTGACCAACTGCATCAAAGTAATCCCTCTCTGGCCAGTCCTACACACCACTTTTTTTTTTTTTTTTATTATGGTTAGGGAGTAATTTAACAGGGAAATGTAGGGAGGGGGGAAGGAAAAATGAAATAAACAGGTTTATGGATTTAGATTATAGAAAGGAAGAGGCAGATATGCAACATGAAGAAAATGTGATGCAATATCTAAAGGCTATGCCGTATCTTTTTATTTTATGTTTTTATATTTTTCCCAGGTTTAGGCCCTTTTCACACTTCGGACCAATCAGGTCCACCTTTTAATTTTTCCAGATGGACCCAATCGGACCATCCAGTCTCCGACATCTGATCCGAAATAAACAGACGGATTGGAATCCATTCCCCATCCATCTGGCGGATCATATCATATGGCACTACAAATTCTGGATGGACCCTCTGCACACTGCTACACCCTTCCCAGCAAACTATGCAATGAAAAATAGGGCTTTTTAGTTCACATATATTGCATTTCATGTTTAAGCTGACCAACTGCATCAAAGTAATCCCTCTTCTGGCCAGTCCTACACTGCCTTGCAACAGCAAATGCTAAGGAGGACACAATGCCAACATGGGGCTTAAAGACCCAAGGTGGGGAGAGTGATTAGGTTCAGATCTGGTCACTGACCTGCGTTGCAACAGAGAAAAGATATGCCTGTGCTCAAATCCCAATAGCTTGTACATATATCTGAACCTAGTTGCTCTCCCCCCCACCTTGGGTCTTTATGCCCCATGTTGACATGGTGTCCACCTTAGCAATTGCAGTGGCAAGGCAGTGTAGGACTGGCCAGAAGAGGGATTACTTTGACGCAGTTGGTTAACTTAACCACTTTTAAGCCCCATACACACGGTCGGATTTTTTCATGGATTCTGTCCGATCAGACAATGTTGTTGAAAAATCAGACCGTGTGTATGCACCATCGGACAGTGTACGTCGGATTGTCCGACGGACAAAGTCCTATCTCCTGCTGGATAGATTTGCCGACAACACGGTCCGATCACACCAAATCCGATCGTGTGTACGGTTGTCCGACGGACAAAGTGCTACGCATGCTCAGAAGAAATTCTGTGACGGAAGCGCTCGGTCAGGTAAAACTACCTTTCCTAATCGACACAGCACATTCGTCACGCTGCAATGTTAAAATGTCTTTAATGCAGCGCATTCTCTTTTTCTTTACAATGCAACAAGAATGACATGTTTTAGCTGCTCCTATTCACCCGCACTTCTCACAAACTTAGTTCTTTATTACTTTTCAGCATTTATACACTACATGTTTATTTTTACTCAGATCGTAAAAGAATCTTTGTTATTTTTAGCATGTTTTTATTTTTTTTTTTTTTTTTTTGGGAATACATATTTGAAGGAGATTTTATGTATGTTTTTTGGAGGGGGGTTGTGTGTCTCAACTTAGCCAAACCACATTATTAACATTTGTATTTGTTGCTTAAATTTACTAGGAGTTTGTTGGTTGTTGGTGGCCCTTGTTAATTCTACTTTAGGATTAGTGAAATGTACCTGCCTACTCAAAGAAAAACTGTCATTGTAGAAAAGTAAAACACAATAGTCAATGATTATTTCAAATCAAAGAAACCTTTATTTAGGTCTCAGCACCAAACCAAAGAGGAACGCAGCCATGGTGAAACTTGGGGAATTTGTAAAGCCTTGGACCCCCACGGCAACCATCAATTTTCAAGCGTAGAAAATTGGGGGCCTGAGGAGTACGTATATTAAGGGGAGTGCAATCTGGTCCTGAAGTCCAAAGCATCCGGAACTGCAGCAGACGCCATCTAGGTCCCCAGGCTCTGGTACTACGAGAGGCTCCATCTTCTCTCAGACCAGACTGAATCCAGGTCGTCACTCTCAGGTCTTCCTTCCACGCTTCCTTGCACGCTGTGGCTGTCGTGCTGGTGGGGTGGCAGGAGGAGAAGGAGGAGGAGGAGCATGGTAACTATGGTAAACATGTGTGAGGGGAGTCATCTCCCCAGCCCTCCCCTTATTTAGGACATGGAGGATGAGCCCCTCACACATGTTGCCTTGCCTCACCTCCATACCCTTCATTTTAGTGACAACCACGGAGCCAAAGGTCTCCTCGTCGGTGGGTGTGGCATGTAGGGAGGCTGAAGCCTCTCGGATCATCCGGAGCGCTGACTCTCCTGCCTCACCCCCCCTTCTCGCCCTTCTGTAGGGAAGGCGGAGGGGAGAGACTTGGGAGACAGTCCGGCTCCTACGCCTACCCCCCTGTTGGCTGCCACTACCCACCTCTTGGCTGCCACTAACCCCTGCCTCCTCCTGACTGCCACATTCCACAGCCACCTCCTGGCTGAGGTCTTCCTGTGTATGAAAAAGGGACATAGTTTCAGTTATTTGTTCATCAAACACACACAATTCTCATCTAGTGACTGTTTCAAAATGTTTACAAATAGAAAACCATACAATTCTCAGCCCTGCAGTTTAGATTGTGGCCCCAACTGTCTCCAACACTACTGTCAGTTGATATGTCAAACACGTTAGGAACTAAGCAATTGGGGATCCTGAATTAAGTGAACATCATTCATTATTCACATAAATGGTAACAAAACTACTATACCTGGAACAAGCTGGGCTCCTCCACCTCTTCCATACTGGAAGGCCCAGGTTGCTCCTCTGAAGCCCTTATCAGGGGTGGCCTGCGCGCAAGGAAGCGTGGAAGGAGGAGTCGAGAGTGGCTCCGTGACATCAGTCTGGTCTTTGAGAAAATGTAGACTCTGATAGTACCAGAGCTTGGGGACATAGACCTCATCTGCTGCAGTTGCAGTTTCTTCCGACTTCACGACCTTCTTGCGCTCCCTGATATACGCACTCCTCAGGCTGCCAATTTTCTTTCTTATATCATCAACAGTTGCCGTGGGGAACCTTGGCTTGACAAATTCCACAAGTTCCTCCAGGGCTGTGTGCCTCTTTGGTTTGATGCTATAATGGGGGTGTTTAGCCTGCCATAAAATGGGAAATTCCCTGTATTTGGCAATGAAGAGGGGGAGAAAACTCATGTCGTTGAATCCCTTCATAATCTCTGCAAGACACAACACCACACAAAACACTATAAATGATGTCAGGCTAAACTCTCCTAATCTTCTCCATAAAGAAGCCTCAAGTTCGAATCAGTCTAGGCTAGTTATGTACCAACGTCAAATTGTACCTTCGTTTCTAGCGATCGTCTCGTGCGTGAGCTTTCTCTCCCCTCGTCTCCCAGATCGTGGCTACGACACAGGCGTGTGACGTTTTATATCCAGTGCGCATGCGTCAAACTCCGCCCGCCCCTGGCGATCTTTCTCGTCTATTCCCCACCCATTCTCTTTACGGCGCAGTGGGGAGAGCACATGGTGGGGACACAGCAGGTGCGCCCCAAATATCCCACCAACGAGGAGGAGGACGAGGAAAGTCCGGAGGCAGAAACGTCCCGATCCCGGAGCCTGAAATTCAAGGCCTCCAATATGTCATTTGGAGAAATGTTGGAGATGGTGGACATATTAAAGAGGAGCGACTATGATGGGAAGTATGGGCCTTACCTCAACCCCAATGTCCGCAAGGCCAAGATCATGTCTAAAGTTGTGAGGAGGCTGTACAATCATTTTGGGGTACAACGATCCAAGGAGCAACTGAGGAAACGCTGGTCAGACCTGAAACTGAGGGAGGCCGATCAGTACAGAAAGATCAAGCGAATTCTTCAAAAAAGTAAGTAGTTGTGTTTTGTGTTTTATTTCTTGCTTGCATACTGCTCCATGTGGTTTGATTTTTACAAAGTTGTACATTCCAAAATGGCCACTTTCAGGTTCGTCTGTGCATTCGATCGTACTCAGCCTCGATCTTTCTGCCACTGTCATGTTCGTGTGTGTGTCCATTCGATCGTACACAACCTCGATCGTTCGGCCACTTATAATACGAGGTTTGGTGAAGTTTTTATTGAAAGGAAGTTTGTTCTCACTAGAGATGTCAGCAAGAGCGTAAACCAAATTTAGTCAATGTAAAGGAGAGGTCACTCAGTAGCTGTTTACCCATCTGGACTCTAGAGCACTAGTGCTGGGACACCCAAACCCCCTTTTGATTAGGCTTTTCCACACATGTGCTCCAGTGGATACTAGAGGGGGGTCTCCATCAGACAAACTTCTACCAAAAAGCTAGTAAGTTTAGCACCTTTACAAAGTGACTACATTCATGTAGTTGGCATTTGTAACTGGCCAAACAAAAATAGTGTCCGTCACTTTCAAGCAATGTTTGTCATTTCCTATTTCTGCCCTCAATAGATTGTGTTGCTAAATCTTCCTTTTGTACATTCTCATAGGGGAGCAAAAACTTGGGCCGTCTGAGGAAACCCCAAAACCAACACCTCCCAAAAAAGGGGAAAGAGCAGAAGCAGAGGAGGAGGAGGAGGAAGGAGAGATCATCGAACTTGGAGAACTTGTCACCACAACAGGTGAGTGTGGGAGAACACAGCTACTGGTAAGCTAATCAATGTCTGGCTGCCTCATTTCCAACACCCGATTTTTGTTTGTTTGTGGTTTTTAGGTGACGTGGATGTTGTGGAAGAAAAATCGCACTTTACCACAGAGAGTGCCCACGTACTCATCGGGGAGATAATGGTCTGCAATAGAGATCTAGATTACATAAAGCAAAACATCAATGATGTTCAACAAAAATTGAAGAACATCATTGATGTTTTAGGAAAAATAAGAAAACGCACCAAGTAATTAACACACATTTGTGCCTGCTTCTGAACACATTTGCAACTTAAGAACTGTGTGAAATTTGGAACATGCACACATTGTGTCCACATGTGCTAGCTCCCATCATGGTGGATGAATGACAACGTTTTTTTGGGGGTGCAACCACTTTACGAACTACGAAAGTGGTTGTGGTGAAGGGGTTGCACCCCCAAAAAACGTCCATTCATCCCCATGATGGAAAATGGCACTTTTGAAGCTTCTAGACATGTGTTTTACCATCTAATGACCATTTTCAGACCCAAATTGTTTGCATGTTCTAAATTTCCACTTTCCAGGGGTGACCCCCCATGTGATGAAGGCAAGATCAAACACACTTTGAACATATAGTCATGTCTGATCTTGTCTTCACTTTACAAAGTTGAACTTTCCTAGTTCCTAGGTTCTGTTTTGCTCCATGCCTGGTTTTACCAACTGCGGAATGTTTGTAAACAATGTTGTAAATAACCAAGATGTTGTCAGTTTGGGCAAGAAGATTGTAAACGCACTTGTGAATGTTTTCCAAGTAAACTTTTTTAATTTTCTAAATGTGTGGCTTCCTTATTTAAAAAACACAATGCATTATGTATGTCAAATGTAAAGGATATGGGGGGCAATGGGTGTTATTTAAAGGCAAGTCCACTTTGCACTGCAAGTTTCTTTTCCAGGGCACTTTTTCACTGCACTTGTAGAGCATAGTGGATTTGACTTATGTAAATGACACCCACAGTGCTTTGTACGAAAACACGGAGCACAGCATTTTTGAGAATACACACATGTCTGACCTGGTGATGAAAAGGAGTATTTTGGGTGTCAGTTATGCAGTACAAACCTTCTCTAGACCAAAGATTAGGTAGCAAACACACAACATGAGAATAATCTTTTTGGGAAGAAGACACTGTTACCTCCTTTTGCCCAGAAAGTGCATTCCCACTGTCGAAGGCAAAGGGAAAAAATTTCAAGGTAAAATAAGCTAAAAAGAATACGGAAATGACAAGAAATCATAGGTTGGTTGAAAAATAAGATTTATTAAAAAATGCCTCTCACACATCGTCAGGCAGAGCAATGGCCCCCCTACCCACAAAGTAGTCCATATATTGCTCGCGGACCGCGCGGGCATTTAGAGGGGGCAAGCCTGGACGTGCCACTTGAAGGGCTGTGAGGTCAGCATTTGGAGGGCCCTCCACATCTGGGCCAACGGGCACCACATAGTTCCTGTTATGTCTTTTGAGGAAGTTGTGCAATATGCAACAGGCAAGAACTATGTGGTTCAGTTTGTATTCCGCCAAGTTAATTGCCGTCAAGAACAGGCGGAAGCGGCTGGCCAGGATGCCAAAAGTGTTCTCCACAACTCTTCGGGCTCTGGACAGCCTGTAGTTGAAGACCCTCTGGTCTGGGGTGAGGGTCCTCATCGGGAAGGGCCTCATCAGATGGGGAGTCAACGCAAACGCTTCATCTGCGACAAAGACGAAGGGGAGTCCTTCTGCATTCTCCTCTGGAGGTGGCAAGCACAGACTGCCACTTTGGAGACGCGAGTAGAACTCCGTGTGCGCAATGGCACCACCATCCGAGATCCGGCCGTTCATCCCCACGTCCACATACATAAATTCATATGTCGCCGACACCACCGCCAACATCACTACACTATTAAACCCTTTATAATTATAATAGTAGGACCCCGAGTTGGGCGGTGGGACGATGCGGACTTGTTTCCCATCAATTGCCCCTCCGCAGTTAGGAAAGTCCCAACGGATGGCAAAGTGGGAGGCCACAGTCTGCCATTCCTGTGGCGTGGAAGGGAACTGTGGAGTGAAACAAGAAAAACTAAATTAGTCACTTTGCACATAAACATTGCAAGCAGATTAGACAATCAACATCTTGGAACAAGAGCATTGTATAAAATTGGAGGCTGGAAAGTATTTGCACAGAAAAGTAGAGGCTCCCCTTCACAGATTACTCACCCCCCATCAATCCCCACACTTCTGATGGGCCATTGGCAATAACTAGGGTGGGGGGGGGGGTTTGGGGGGGGGGTGTTGGACAGGTAACCCTCTGCACTTCATTGATTGCCCCCCCCAAAAAAAAAAAGGAAAGCACATTGTGACATTCTGAAATTACCAAGCAAGCTAATAGGAGGGAAAGAACACAAAAAAATAGGAAATGGAAAGTATGGAGGCAGCCCCTTGCACTACATGCTTTGCAGAATTCATCCCTAAAGATGCCCACTATAAAGAGGTAGGTATATAGTGTGTATTGACCTTGGGAAAGCCAGCAGATAGAGGATTGGTACCATCTGACAGAGCAGTTGGGGAGGGGGTTCCTAATGAGTTTGCCCCCCCCCCCAACAAAAAAACAAACAAAAAAAAAGGGGCTCTACATGAAGTAAACCACACAGCAAACATTTGTGCATATTTTAGGGGGTGTTTGGGGGCAAACAATACTATGCAGCAGACAAAAGACATTGCTTAAGTGACTAGGCCATAGGTGTCTATTGGGGCAGAAGAGCATGCTGGGGAGGTAAGTGAAGGGAAAAATGCATGAAGGAGAAAAGGGGCACAGCATATTAGAACATATTGCAATCATGGTAATTAGGGAAGGAGGTCAAAAATAGAAGACATTAGCAAACAGAGCATACATAGAAGGGAATAGTAAAGTATAAATGTTACCTTAATATAGTCCTCCTGCAGGACCTCGATGATGGCAGAACAGGTCTCTGGAATGATGATTCCCAGGGCCTGGGGAGAGATACCTGAAGAGAACTTCAAATCCTGAAGACTTCTCCCTGTCGCCAAGTACCTCACGTGGCAACAAGCCTCTGCTCCGGAGTAATGGCTTGTCTCATGCAGGTATCCTGCCGGCTGATAAAGGGGGTCAGCAAAGCCAAAAGACGGTGAAAATCGGGGTCCGTCATCCGGAGAAAGTTCCTGAAATCATCAGGATTATTCTCCCGGATCTCACGAAGCAAAGGCATGTGCGAGAATTGGTCACGCTGAAGCAACCAATTCTTGGTCCACATACTCCTCGTCACTCTGTTCATGGACGGGTCTTGGGTCAAAGCTAAAAGCCCGACACCAATTCCGCGTACAGCACGAACTTGGCGACGAGTACGCACGGGAAACATCGCTCACAAGGTCACAAAAGGTCGGCTGGTCAGAACGGACAAACAGAAAGCACCGATAAACAGCAAGGCCTGAAAGAACGAAATGAATACCAGAAACGAGCAGACAATAAGCAGTGCAAATCAAAGCGTCCTATATCAAGATATAGGCCGCAATGACCAACAAATGCGAACTGACTACACGCACTAATAAACAGATACGCACGACAAGCACAAACTGAAGAGCAGTAACGATCTGAGTCAGAAAACTGAGAAGCGCGAATCTTAAGTCACCAAACTTCGACTAACTCGCGATAAACACGGGATCAGCAGAAGGAGCCCAACGGGTGCCTGACGTGGTGCTGAACTTCCCTTTTCTAGTCTCGTGGAAGACGACTTACGTCACGACGTTCTTGCAGACCGGAAATTCCGACAACGTAGTCCGACCGTGTGTACGCAACACCAACATCGGACAAAGTACGACGGACAGGATCCGACCGACATGGTCCGCGGATAGTCCGACCGTGTGTATGGGGCTTTAGACCAGCCTCGTTTTGGATTTTAGGTGTTTACATGTTTAAAACTGTTTTTTTTTGCTAGAAAAAAAACTTAGAACCCCCAAACATTATATATTGTTTTTTTTTTCTAACACCCTAGAGAATAAAATGGCGGTCGTTGCAATACTTTTTTTCACACCGTATTTGCGCAGCGGTCTTGCAAGCGCACTTTTTTTGGAAAAAATTTTTTTTTGAATAAAAAAATAAGACAACAGTAAAGTTTTTATATATTGTGAAAGATAATGTTACGCCGAGTAAATTGATACCTAACATGTCACGCTTCAAAATTGCGCCCGCTCGTGGAATGGCATCAAACTTTTACTCTCAAAAATCTCCATAGGCGACGTTTAAAAAATTCTACAGGTTGCATATTTTGCGTTACAGAGGAGGTCTATGGCTATAATTATTGCTCTCGCTCTACCGATCGCGGTGATACCTCACATGTGTGGTTTGACCACCGTTTTCATATGCGGGCGCTACTCACGTATGCGTTCGCTTCTGCGCACGAGCTCGTCGGGACGGGGCGCTTTAAACATTTTTTTTTTTTGTTTTTCTTATTTATTTTTCTTGATTTTTACACTGTGTTTAAAAAAAAAATTAATTGGCTCACTTTTATTCCTATTACAAGGAATGTAAACATCCCTTGTAATAGAAAAAAGCATGACAGGTCCTCTTAAATATGAGATCTGGGGTCAAAAAGTCCTCAGATCTCATATTTGGACTTCAATTAAAAAAAAAAAAAAATGTAATTTAAAAAAATGACATTTGAAAATTCCTCTTTAAGAGGTATGGGCGGAAGTGACGTTTTTGACATCGCTTCCGCCATCCTATGGTATAGAGATGAGTGGCGGCCATCTTAGCGTCACTCATCTCTATGCACAGGAGCGGAAAGGACCCGATCGCCTCCGCCGCTGCCGACGGTTCCGGTAAGCGGCGGAAGGCGCGGCGGGAGGGGGGGGCACCTCTCCCGCCGCCGATAACGGTGATCTCGCGGCGAATACGCCGCGATGACCACCATTATCGGAATGCCGACCGGCGCCTGAAGAGATGGATATCTCGGTTGTGGCAGCAGCTGCTGCCGTTACCGAGATATCCCTCTTCAAAAAAGGGACGTACATCGTCGTGCGCCGGTCGGAAAGTGGTTAAAGCGGAGTTCCATTTGGTTTTGTGTTTTATTTAAAGTCATCAGCTACAAGAAGTGTAGCTGCTGACTTTTTATAAACACATACTCACCTGTCCCACGGTCAAGAGATATGGCCACCCGAGCACTCAGTTCTCTCCGGCGCCAACATCACAAGTGTGGGCACCCGGCTTCACATGTGCGAGTCGGGCTGCGCCTTCTCAATGGCTGGGCAATCTTCTGGGACTTGTGATGTGTCCCAGAAGTCTGCATGAAGGGGAGGGGGAAAGGAGAACTTTCGCTCCAGTCGCCTAGGCGGCCCGAGTGGAAGTGGGAGCAGGTACCTGTCAAAACTAGGTACCCCCCCACCCAAAAAATGACATACCAAATGTGGTATGTCAGGGGGTTATGAGTCCTTAAAGCGGAGTTCCACCCATTTAAAAGTCAGCAGCTACAAAAAGTGTAGCTGCTGACTTTTAAAGTGGTTGTAAACCCTGGTAAAAAAAAACAAAAAAACCCTGCAAGACAAAGGCATAATGAGTTAGTATGCATAGCATACTAGCTCATTATGAATTACTTACCTGAGAACGAAGCCCCTGCAGACGTCCTCGTCTCCCCCTCCGGCCGGCGACATCTCTCCTGGGGTTTACTTTCGAGTATCGCGGCTCCGGCGCTGTGATTGCCCGGAGCCGCGATGAGGTCGCTCCCACGCATGCCGCTGGTAAAGGCACACAGACTGAAGCAACGGCACACATGTGCCATTGCTTCAGTTTGCCCCAGTGGGCATGTGCCGATGTAATCGCACATGCAGGGGACATCTCCTAAACCGTGCAGGTTTAGGAGATATCCTGGGTAGCTACAGGTAAGCCTTATTATAGGCTTACCTGTAGCATAAAGTTGTTGTAATGGGTTTACAACCACTTTTAATAGTCAGCCACTTACCTGTCCAGCGATGCGGGTGCATGAAGCCTCGCTCGTCTCCCCCGCCGGCATTCTAACTGTGGGCGCCCGGCTGTGGCTTCACAGCCGGGCACGCACTGCGAGTGCCACGCTGTGATTGGCCGGGCAATCTATGATGTGTCCCAGAAGATTTCAGGGAGGGGGGGGGGAGGGGTGATCTTCCTTTCGGCGCCGCGGCGAAAGGGAGAAAGTGGGAGCTGGTTACCTATAAAAACAGGGTACCCTCCCAAAAAAACGACATGCCAAATGTGGTATGTTGGGGGTCAGCAACACTTAAAGCGGAAGTTCCATTTTTGGCTGACTTTAAACATGTATTGCAATATATGTGAACTAAATATCCCTGTTTTTCATTGCATAGTTTGCTGGAAAGGGTGTAGTAGTGTGCTGAGTGTTAATATGTGGTCACACCGCTTTAGCACCTGATAGTTTAAATACATGTACAAGCTATTGGGATTTGATCATAGGTATATCTTTTCCTAAACTTATCAGATGGCAGTCAGATGTTTACATTCCACTGCCCATAGAGGCAAGCGGGCTGTGCCTGTGTGCGCTCTGTCTAAGCAGATCAGCGAACAGATCTCCCTGAGCAGGTGGAGTCCAACAGATCCTGCCCTGTGTGGAAGGGACCTTACATATAGTTAGGATTTGACTGCAATATAGTACAGTTGTGGATTTGGGTGTCCTTATATGAACTGTACCATGCAATGTGAAATGAAAATAAGGCAATGTGAGAAAACATAAGGCAGATCCTCTATGACAGTGGTGATCAACCCTGTCCTCAGGGCCCACTAACAGGCCAGGTTTGCAAGATAACTGAAATACATCACGGTGATATAATTTGCTGCTCATGATTGCAGTATTCTAGTCTGCATCTCCCCAAGGTAATACATAAAACCTGGCCTGTTAGTGGGCCCTGAGAACAGGGTTGATGACCACTGCTCTATGATATATTTGGTGTGAGCTTCTATAGTAAAGGGTTTTTTAAAATGAAATCTGGGGACATAGTTTACCATTTGCCAATAAAAAAAAAAACTATTTAAAAAAAAAAAAGCATATTTTCCTCAAATTATATATGCAGTATGTGTTTATGAAATGATTGTATGATATATACGTTATTTCTCACATTTCGTCCATAAAGTTAAAACAAAAAGATACTTCTTAGAATTTTTGAGATATGACTACCAAATGTTATGAAGACAGGATAGAGAAAAAACAGAGTGCAGAGTTCAGGAGTGTGTTACATAAAGAATGCAGGGCTCAGCTG
>CM053031.1:197341923-197466923 GCA_028564925.1 Lithobates sylvaticus | reverse complement strand
AGTGCAACTAAACTCCTCAATTTAACAGCTGCAAAAAGTTACGTTCTTGGCATGCCGGGAATGCAACGGTCACAGTTGCTTGTGCTCTCGACCAAACTATCAAACCATAATAAAATAAAAATAATAATAAATGGCTGGTGTCATTAACTACATGGCAACTGCAGATCAAACGGAGGCTAAGATGAAGGCTTCCTTGGCTAAAAAAGATGGCAGAGTTTAGTTCCACCTTAACCGCATGCCGATGAAGGTCGGCAAAATTGCAGGGGTGCGCAAAAGAACGTACCCATACGTCCCTTCGTAATCCCGGGTTAGCGGGCGCGTGCATGCTGCGGGAGCATGCCCACGGACTCTGTCCGCCGGTGGCCCACGATCGCGACGAGGAGAGGCAGAACATTTCCCTGTTCTGCCTTGTGACATGGCGAGGAGCTACTGCTCCCGGTCATCGGGAGCAGTGATCTGTCATGTCCTAGGTAGCCCCCCCTACAGTTAAAACACTCTGAGGGAACACATTTAACCCCTAGTGTTTAACCCCCCCCCCCCCCCTCTCCCTGCCAGTGACATTTACACAGTAACCAGTGGCTATTTTTATAACAAAAATATGTAGAAGAATACATATCGGCCTAAGCTGAGGAAGACATGACTTTTTTTTTTTTTTTTTTTTTTTTTTTTGGGGAAGCTATTTATTATAGCAAAAAGTAAAAAAACGATTGCTTTTCTTGTTTATAGCGCAAAAAATAAAAACCGCAGAGGAGATCAAACACCACCAAAAGAAAGCTCTATTTATGGGGAAAACAAGGGCATCAATTTTGTTTGGGTACAACGTCGCACGACCGCACAATTGTCAGTTAAAGCGACAGTGCCGAATCGCAAAAAATGCTCTGGTCATTAAGGCCCATTTTACACATGTGAGACTTAAAAGTCGCACGATTTTACCGCGTTTTTTTTTTTTTTTTCCCCGATTCACGGCCGTGATTTTTGCCACGATTTCGCCACAATTTCAAGGAATGCCTGTGTAAGTGGCATCAAAATCGAACCAAAGTAGTGCAGGGACTACTTTGAAGTAGGAACAACTTTAAGTCGTACTAATCTTAATGGCTGTCATTGGAAATCATGGGGAACGACTTGTCATGCTACTTTGCAGTCCCAAATCGCGGGACAAGTCGTATAAGTGTGAAAGGGGTCTAAGAGGTTAAAATCTTCCGGGGCTGAAGTGGTTAAAGTATACCTGAAGGCAAAAATTATTATTTTTTTTTTATTATTTTTTTTTTGTAGTTTTGGATAGAGTGGAGAGGGATTAGATTACCTGTCAGGTGTTTTTTTTATTTTTATTTTTTTCCTCGCTGTCTGTGCCTCCGTTCAGGAGCTTTACACTCTCTCGATTTGTCCAGTTCACCATTTACCAGAATTTGGGTTGTCACCAGAAGAGTAATAGAGGGGAAAATCTTCCAATGGGAGTTCTACTTCTGTTGACCTGGGGGTCCCCAAGAAAATCTCTTAATTTGCAGTAATTTCTTCTCACTTCCTGTTTGGCTATGGGACAGGAAGTGAATGCAAATTTTTTCAAAGGGACACAGATGGCAAAAATAAATCTGACGGGTTATCACCCACCCTTGTTCTATCCAAAATGGGGGGGGGGGGGGGGGGAAGTTTTGCCTATAGTGCTACTTTAACCAGTTCTGGACCAGCCGCCACAGTTATATTGCGGCAGGTTGGCTGGGCAGGCCAATGATTTCTGGCGCATTAAATTCTCCCCTGCCTGTGTTTACACTTACACAGGCAGGGGAGGATTAAGTGATGTCACCTCCCCTCGTGGAACTCTTTTCCGTTCCAGAGAGAGGAGACATCTAAGTTGCACCAACGCTTAGAGCTGCGCGATTCTGGGAAAAATGAGAATGGCGATTTCTTTTGCTTAGAATGAAGATCACGATTCTCAAAAAATAGACTTTCAGACCTCGGTGGGCCATGCTGGGACTTGTAGTCCTCCTTCAGACCATGCTGCCCTCCCTCCCCCCCCCCCCCCCCTCCAGCAGGGTGCACTCACCTCCTATGATGGTCCTGATGAGGGAGGCATGTCCCGGGCAGTCCCCCAGGGTGAACTGTAGGTGGTAGAGCTGCTCGATTAATCGCGATTTCGGTTCACCCCCCCACAATCTGGTTTTTGGATGACCCGCGATTTCGTTTACCACCGCCGGTTCCACGTAACCAGCATGGAACGCAAATGGCGGCGGATATTGGAACTGACGTCAGCCGCCACCGGAAACTGACGTCAGTCATCAGTGCTGTGTCAAAATCTGTCCCCCCCCCCCCCCCCCCCCCGCCCTTGTGCGCGTCCCCTGTACAATATTACTAGTCCTTCCACACACACACGTAATATTGTACAGGACGCGCACGGGGCGGGGACGGTAGAAGCATGATTTGCATTCGGCCTAGAGCAGGAGGAGCCGCGGTGCAGAGGACTGGAGAGGCAGAGTTCCGATCAGAGCCGAGAGCCAGGGGGAACAGATTTCGACGGGGCACAACACCGGACAGTCCCCCTGACTTTCATGCTTCTCAGAGAAACGAAAGAATGTGAAGCGCTGGAGCTGCCAATGTGCAGGTAGATCACCTCCCTACCAGCTGAGATCCAGACCTCCGGCACTCCTGTGACCTGATTAGATGCATCATTAACTTTGCCTTACAAGGGGTTCAGCTGGGAAGGCTAAAGGCAGATCACTACACTACAGAGACATTTACCGTATATACTCGAGTATAAGCCGAGGCACCTAATTTTACCACAAAAAAATGGGAAAACTTATTGACTCGAGTATAAGCCTAGGGTGAGAAATGCGCAGCTACTGTAAGTGGAAAAGAGGGTCAACAATGCCCATTTGCAGCCTCACTGTGCCCATTTGCATGCCTCACTGTGCCCATTTGCAGCCATAGGTCCGCTGAACTTCAAACTTGGTAGTTAAGGGTTCCTAGATGCCCTCCTAGCTGCAGCCAAATTTGGGGTCTCTGGACCCAAAGGGTCCCGAAATGACATTGCTGCAGATGGACAAAGTTGACCAACTTTGGGGCCACTTGGTGCTAGGAACTCCATATTTGGATATGTTGGTTCCACTGGGTATGCACACCAAATTTGGGGTTCCTATCACCAAGTGGCCCCAAGATACGGGGCCCCAAATTTGTGTCAGAAAATATCAAGCACTTTTCTGCAGCAGAGAATGACCTTTTCCAAACCAACTTTGGGGCCCCGTATCTTGGGGCCACTTGGTGCTAGGAACTCCAAATTTGGATATGTTGTAGTGTTGGTTCCACTGGCACACCAAATTTGGGGTTCTTATCACCAAGTGGCCCCAAGATACGGGGGCCCCAAAGTCGGGTTGGAAAATTTATTTTTTTGCTGCAGATAAGGTCTTGACTCGAGTATAAGCAGAGGGGGGGGGGGGGGGGGGGAGCTGGGGGGGGGGGGGGGCCCCACCGTCCAGAGAACAGCACTGTGCTACAGTCAACCAGGTGCAGACAATTTACTTATAGAGTGCTAACATTTTCCCCACTGCGTCATTCACATCAGTCTTTAATATCCTCACCACCGTCGCACATCATTATTAAACATTTATACAGATCTGACATTTTCTATACAGAAACGTCGCAGACATTCAAACACCCAATCAGAGCAAACACACACACACAGAGCAGACATACTAACACCCAATCAGCCACCACAGTCTGTCTGAGTCCGCTTGCTAGTGCTATCGTACCCATATTATCAGTCAGCTACCCAGAGTCTATTTTTTGAGAACCGTGATCTTCATTCTAAGCAAAAGAATCGCGATTCTCATTTTTCCCAGAATCGTGCAGCTCTAGTAGGCGGCAGTATCCGGTGTGTGTCAGGTGTTCGGGGGCATGCACAGTGAAGGAGGAGAGGCCCAGGTCCAGGGTGATGCCCCTCTCCCGGCTCTGTGGGTTCTTATCAAAGGCGGTGGTGGAGGAGGTGGTGCTCAGCGCCTTGGCCAGCGACGGCTTCCCGCTGTCCATGTGGCCGAGCACCCCGACATTGAAGTTCAGGATCTCCCCCTCTGCAGAATCCATGAGAAGCAGTAATGCGTTTCAGCGTGGTTGCAGGGCACTTCCGCGTTGTGCGATGCTTATCCTCCCCTCCCAGGTACAGCAGAGGTGAATATTGGTTCCGCGTACTGTGTAGTGGAAACCAGCCCGACAGCGTCACCTTCAGCCCGCCCCATGTCCGCCCACATTTCGCAGCGCTGATGACTGACGTCAGTTCCAATAGCGGCCATTTGCGTTCCACGCTGGTTACGTGGAACCGGCGGGGATAGACTGGAATCGTGGGTCATCCAGCCTGGAGATCGCGGGGGGGGGTGAATCGCGATCTTCTCACGATTAATCGCGCAGCTCTACCAACACTACACTGACACCGTACACATAGGCACACACATCGCCCCCAACCCCCCCCCCCCCCCCCCCCGTTAACACCTTTACTCCCTGTCACTGCAGTGTTCATAAATTTTACTTTATTTTTTGATCACTGTACTGGTGTGTCATTTGTGACAATAATCAGTGTTGGGGTACTTGGTGGTAGGCCCAGATAGGTTTAACCCCTTGATCAGCCCCTGTCACCAGTGATCACAGGTAGTGGTGCAACGGATCACCCTGTTCGGATCGGCACACCACGCGCTCCGCGGAGCGCTCCACTGCCTCGGCCTTGGGAAAGGCCGCGGCTTCGGCCTAGCTCCGGAGCCGTGGCCATCTTGGTACACCCGGCGTCCGTTTACCACGTGATCGCTCCGTCAAATGACGGAGCGATCACTTGTAGACAAACCGGCATCATGTCATGACGCTGGTTCCTCTCTCCCTTCTGTGTACTGATTTGTACAGTGGAAGGGAGAGATCGGATGACGGCAGTGCTGTGGGCTGTGACAATTGCAGTCACATCCATGGATCCATCCATCCATGCTCAGCCATCCCTCAATACCCTGCCATACCCAGCCATACTCTGCCATATTCAATTATTATTTGCTGATCCAAAAAATGATCCGAACCATGAGTGTTTTGATCCGTTGCACCCCTAGTCACGGGTGACGCTGGTTAGCTATTTATTAGCTAGTTATTTTTTATAGCGTCAGGGCACCCGCCATATATTACCTAAATTAAAGGTAATATACGTGATGGCAGCTAGTGCACATGCTGTGTTTTCAGTGTATTTTCTCCCTATCACATTTGAGCAGCTCATGTGACTAAAGAGTCACACATGTGAGCGTATGCGTAGTGCTAATTGACAGCCCACTCCCCCTCCATGCCTACCAATCAGCTAAACATAATGGGGGGGTGGGATATTGCATCATGATTGATGGAGGCTTCATCTCCCTGTTCTAAGACACAGGTTGGAGGGGCGTGACACAGCTTTTGTTTGGCAGAAATCCGCCCACACGAAAAAATTGAAGATTTAATTTTAAATATATATTTGTTTACAATTTAACCAGATGCCGACTGCCCCACGTACATTTACTGTGACAGGGCAGCCCTCTGGGCAGAATTGCGTACCTAGCGGGTCTGGGGCATGCCACCAGCTCCGCAATGTGATTGGACACAGCGGGAGCCAATTAGTGGGTCCGGCGAAGGCGATGTCCATCAGGACCCGACAATCGTTCGGAACACAGGAGGAACGGTGATCTGCCTATGCAAACAAGACAGCTGTTCTGTGACAGGGGAAGGCTGTGATCTTGTGTTTCTGCTAAGCAGGAACACAGATCCCTGCCTTCCCACAGTACTAGCACCCACACACAGTTAGCAAGCAGTCCCTAGAAACACTTAACCCTTTGATTGCCCATGTTAACTCCTCTTTCAGCCAGTGTCAATACAGTGACAGTGCATATTTATTTTAGCACTGATCACTGTATTTGTGTCCACTGGTCCCAAAAAAGTGTCAGTTAGGTGTTCGATTTGTCCGCCACAATATCGCAGTCCCACTATAAGTCGCTGATCACCGCCATTACTATATTGGCCTAAATCTGATGAAGAAATTAGATATTTTTTGTTTCCTATTTTTTTTTTTTTTTTAACATGTGACTAGGAGCAGAGGACCAGAGGCTGCTTATGTTTCCCTAATTAAAATAATTACACTGCCATCTTCCAGAAATAGAAGGGACAATGAAAATTAAACTGTGTGTGTGTGTGTGTGTGTGTAGTATCACTTTACTAAAAAAAAAAAATCACATCATGCGCTGAAACGTGCATAGCAATCCCCTCTCACTTCTGCTCACCAAAAAAGAAACATATTAAATGGTGTCAGCTAGAATTCTGTTTTAATTCAATATGTAAAGTCCATCTAAAACAGTCCTTTCCACCAGCTGACATTACTGCTGTCCAAAGGTGACTACATTTCTCCTCCAGAGATAAGACTAACTAATACCGCCATCCACAAAACAAGGGTGAGGGAGAAATCCCCCCCCCCCCCCCCCCCCCCCCCCAGGACACTGTACTCTGACAGCATACACTTTTAGGTCGGGCTGCTCTGTGCAACACCATTGCACAGAGCAGGTAAGTGTAAAATGTTTGATTATTTAAAAAAAAAAAAAAAAAAAAGTTTACGATCACTTTAAATATCTGCCTTCTGAAGAGCTCCAGGTGCTGCTGCCATCTGACGCTTCTGGGTATGTTGGATAGCATGTTCCGTGTCAGGCGCTGTGCCTTCTCCTACAGGATACTGACATAGCTGTGAAAATATAACAGCTGGCAGGGTACACGTGATCAGACACAAGTGGAATTGTCAAAGCAGCAACACCCAGAGCAAATAAAGGGTTTTAAAAACAGAAAAAAACATATTATACTGCTACTGCTGTGTGAGCCCATGAGGAGAGAGGGAGACCTGGGAGAACTGCAGCTCTCATGCACATTGCTGGATGGAGATCGGGCTCAGGTAAGTATGGGGAGGGAGCTGAATCCAGAAGGCTTTTTACCTTATGCGCCATTGACTCCTGCTGCTGTCAATCAAAGTCTGCCAATGAGGAGGGGTGGGGCCAAACCACGGCTCCATGTCTGGACACACAGAGCTGTGGCTCAGTTGCCCCCAAAGGAAGCTGCTTGCTGTGGGGGAACTCTGCAGGGGGGAGAGGTCAGGAGCGCTGGCATGGGACCTGAGAAGAGGAGGATCCGGGCTGCTCTGTGCAAAACCACTGCACAGAGGAGGTAAGTATAACATGTTTGTTAATTTTAAAAGGAAAAAAAAAAAACAAGACTTTAGTATCACTTTAAATAGGCCACATTATTTGGGTAGTACGTGGGGGGGGGGGGGGGTTATTTTTGCTGTGGCATATGTACACCCCCATTCGCTAATTCTGCAGTTAAGCAGGAACCGCTAGGAAGCAGTAAAAATGCAGTTTAACTGCGTCGTTTTTATTTCCCCAACCATAGGTGTAAATAATTCCTAAGAGATTAAAAGATTTAACACAACTAATAGAAAGATAAGCATCTTTATTATTATTTTTTTTTTTTTTTTCTTATACCAGATGTGATTAAATTATAAGTCCAGCCTAACAATAAAATCGCCACATCTACAGACATCCGCGATCTAATGCTATTCTATCTAGCCCTGTAAAGAATAAATCGGTATACATACCTTTTCTGAGGCCCATCCGACCCGTTCCCACGCTGAGCTGGCAGCTGCGGCTTTGCTGTGGAGGCGGGTGCAGAGGACAGAGCCGACAATAGAAGCCCAATAGTAACTCTATGGGTGACGGCACTCCCCATTCATTTCACAGCCGTTGTCGGCTGTGTCCTCTGCAGAGCTTCTGCCGCTGAAGACCGGAGCGGCTTCAAAAAACTTATTTATATTTTACAGGGCTAATTTGGTGTTAGATTTGTGGATGTCTATAGATGTGGTGATTTTTGTGTTGGGGTGGACTTCCACTTTAATAATAAAGTTCTTGACATGTCAGTAGACAAGGATACAGGATGTAGAGTACATGCCAGTACACAGCACAGGTGTGGTGTTGTCCATTACTGACTTGTATAAATTAATGAAGTGCCAGTGATTGTTGTATTGTACTTTTGCCTAAAAATTGTTCATTTTGCTGCAAATGAGGAATGGTCACACTGACCTCTACAGAACATAAAGTGTACCTCTGTCTGTCACAGTGCACGTAACACATTCACACCTTGCATGTCACCACACTGCACCATCTCCCATTGCTCCAGCTTTCACGGTTTAGTTATTTTTTATCAAAGCTGTGTAATTCAAGCATTGTGATTAAATCCAAGGATGGTAATTATTTAACCACTTTAAGACCAGCCTCGTTTTGGATTTTAGGTGTTTACATGTTTAAAACAGTTTTTTTTGCTAGAAAAAAACTTGGAACCCTCAAACATTATATATTGTTTTTTTTTTCTAACACCCTAGAGAATAAAATGGCGGTCGTTGCAATACTTTTTTTCACACCGTATTTGCGCAGCGGTCTTACAAGCGCACTTTTTTTGGAAAAAAATCAATTTTTTTAATAAAAAAATAAGACATCAGTAAAGTTAGTACAATTTTTTTTATATATTGTGAAAGATAATGTTACGCCGAGTAAATTGATACCCAACATGTCACGCTTCAAAATTGCGCCCGCTCGTGGAATGGCATCAAACTTTTACCCTCAAAAATCTCCATAGGCGACGTTTAAAAAATTCTACAGGTTGCATATTTTGCGTTACAAAGGAGGTCTACAGCTATAATTATTGCTCTCGCTCTACCGATCGCGGCGATACCTCACATGTGTGGTTTGACCACCGTTTTCATATGCGGGCGCTACTCACGTATGCGTTCGCTTCTGCGCACGAGCTTTTTTTTTTTTGTTTTTCTTATTTATTTTTCTTGATTTTATTTATTTTTAAAAAAATATTTAATTGGCTCACTTTATTCCTATTACAAGGAATGTAAACATCCCTTGTAATAGAAAAAAGCATGACAGGTCCTCTTAAATATGAGATCTGGGGTCAAAAAGTCCTCAGATCTCATATTTGGACTTAAAAGAAAAAAAAAAAATGACATTTGGAAAATGTTCCTTTAAGAGGTATGGGCGGAAGTGACGTTTTGACGTCGCTCCCGCCCTGCTATGGTATAGAGATGGGTGGCGGCCATCTTAGCCTCACTCGTCGCTATACCCAGCACGGAGGAGGACCTGATCGCTTCCGCCGCTGCCGACGGCTCCGGTAAGCGGTGGGAGAGCGGCGGGAGGGGGGGAATCCGCCGCGATGACCACCATTATCGGAATGCCGACCGGCGCCTGAAGAGATGGATATCTTGGTTGTGGCAGCAGCTGCTGCCGTTACCGAGATATCCCTCTTCAAAATCAGGACGTATATTGTCGTGCGCCGGTCGGAAAGTGGTTAACCACTTGCTTACTGGGCACTTAAACCCCGCTCCTGCCCAGACCAATTTTCAGCTTTCAGATCTGACGCAATTTGAATGACAATTACACGGTCATACAACACTGTACCCAATTTTTTATAACTTTTTGTTTTTCTCACAAATGGCTTTCTTTTGATGGTATTTAATCACTGCTGGGATTTTTATTTTTTGCTAAACAAACAAAAAAAGATGGAAAATATTGAGGGGAAAAAAATAAAATCATGTTTCGTAATTTGTTATAAAATTTTGCAAACAGATAATTTTTCTCCTTCATTGATATGCGCTGATGAGGCTACACTGATAGGCACAGTTAAGGTGGTACTGATGGGTGGCACTGGTAGGCACTGTTGCCTACTGCTAGGTGGCACTGGCAGGGGGCACAGGTGGGCACTAAGGATCTGCAGCAGCTAGCTGTGATCGGGACTGATGTCCCGATCACGGCTGCCGTTGATCAGCTTTCTTTTTCTTTCTTTTTTTCTCTCCTCACGCTGTCAGCCCGAGGAGAAAAAATAGCCGATTACCGGCTCTGTTTACATCACGTGATCAGCTGTCATTGGCTGATCACGTGGTAAGGGGTCGGGTTCGACCCCCTTACTCTGATGCAGAGAGTCTCTCATAGACTCGCTGATTAGAGAGCGCGCCCTGCATGGGGCGCTCAGGCACGGGACGACGTCAACAGACGTCGTCCCGGCAAAGCAGGTCCGCGATGTAGCCGTCATTCGGCTATAGCGCCTTTCCTCCAATCAGCTGTCGGGGTCAGTGACACTAACTATTGAAATGCTGACTGGCCATACGCGGCTGCGCTCGGGTAAACGCCAGTGGTTTCTGCGTCGATATTTAGCCACGCATGTGCATATGGTGATTCTTCGTGTATGCCAAAACTTTTACAGGAGGTCTACTTTATTTTTTTCCCCCTCAAAGCTAGCTACTCTTGAATGCAATGGAAACAAAAAATTACTGTCAAGAGGGGAAAAGAAAAACCTGTTTTTTTTTCTCTTCTGCATCAGAAACACATGGATAGTAGGTTGTATGGTTTCCAAAGGCGTAGTTCACACCAGTGCGATCAATTTCAGTGCTTTAGAGAAAAAAAGTAGAACATTCTGCAGTTTTCCTGCACTGGAATGCAGTAAAATGCATCAAATCAACACTGAAACGCACATGTCCCCATTTCTCATTGAAGGAAAAAAAGCACTAGACAGCCTGGAATGCATCAGACACATGCAGAAATGCATCTGGAACACATCTGGACTTCCTTTTTAATGGCGTGAACACACCCCAAAAGTTTAACTAAAGGGAGAACTTTTAGTTTTGGATAGCTGGGAGAGGGATTAGAACTGTCAGTTTCTATTGCTGTGTGTCCCCATTAGGGAGATTCAGCCTCCCTTTTTGCCCTGTGTGACTTTTGACAATCTTTGAGGAAATAATTCCTCAAACATTGATTATAACTTTGATTATGTCCATATTGCTGTCCAAAGCCCCATTGGGGAAATTGCTCTCTTTTTTTATAATTTTTTTTGTATATCACTATTTTGGAGTTCGCAGCTTATACATCTCTCGGATATGTTTCTTTTTTTTTTTTTTTGTCCTTTTTACCATTGTCAGTGAAAAGAAATACAGAATTTTGGGTTGTCCCCAGAAAATTAATAGAAGGTTAATCTTCCAATTGGGCAAATATAGCAACAATAGGAATGGGAATTCCTATAGTTCTAATTTTAAAGCGGTGTTCCAGCAGTAAAAAATTTTTTTTTAAAAGTCAGCCGCTACAAACACTGTAGCAACTGACTTTTAATAAGGACACTTACCTGTCCAGGGAGCCCGCGATGTCGGCCGATCCATCCCTCGTATTGTGTGCCGGTGCCACCATTCTCACTAAGGGTAATGGGCAGTGGAGTCCCCCAGGAATTTCTGAATGGTCGGCTGTTTTCTGTGACACACACACAGGTCCCAGAAGACACCGCGCCCAAATTTCCCAGAAATCAACGCAAGGAGGAGACGACTGAAGATCACCGCGGAATACTAAGTGGCAGATTAGGACAATCTGCCTAGCAAGAGGCATTTGAGAGTAAAAAATTATATATATATATATATGTATGTATGTGTTTTTTTTATTTTTTGTTTATGTATTTTTTTTTTTTTTTGTTGTTTTTTTTTTATTTTTATTTTTTTTTGTTAATTAATTTTTTTTTTTTTCAGGGTGGACCTCCACTTTAATCCAGGGAACGGTACAAAGTAGTAGGAAAGTCTCTAGCAGCCTTTGTTCATTTCATCACTATTGTCCCTTACTTGGACAATTTACTTGTGATCGTCTCTTTACATCATCGGCTACAGCTGGACTTACAGTTCACCCAGAAGTAGCCGATAGCCTTAGTGGCTGACCAAGAGAAACCGAACCTGATTCTCTCATAAACAGAATACTGGGATATAATCTGGATTCCTGAGATCAAAGATTTATCTTCCATTGGGTAAGGTTCACAAGATCAATATTCATTGATCGGACACAGGCCAAACCATTGTGTGTTAATCAGGACTCTCATGCCTGCTGTGGGACAAATGACATAATGTTTTCCTGCAGTCCAGTGGACTCGCTTTTATCAGAGAACCTTTCAGTAAGGCCCCTTTCACACCGGGGCGTTTTTCCGGCCCCTTTAACTCCAGTGTGAAAGCCGGCGGGCTTTCACACTGGAGCGGTGCGCTAGCAGGATGACAAAAAAAGTCCTGCTAGCAGCATCTTTGGAGCGGGATAGGAGCGGTGTGTTCACCGCTCCTATACCGCTCCTTCCCATTGATTAGAATGGGATACCGCGGCAATACCGCCGCAAAGCTACGGCGGCGCTCTGCGGGGGGTCTTTAACCCCTTTTCGGACGCTCGCGGGGGTTAAAACCGCACCGCGAGCGGCCGAAAACCGCGGTTAAAACGACGGTAAAGCAGCGCTAAATATAGCGCTGCTTTACCGTCACCGCGGCTCCCCGCCCCAGTGTGAAAGGGGCCTAATTCCTCCTAAAAGTATGAAATCTGTCTCCATAGATGCTGTAAACACTATTGTATCTACCAACCAGAGGTTGGTATTGTAGAAGTCCTTCAGTGGACCATAGACGGGAGTGGATGGGATGCTCATATGAAGCCTGGGGTGGAGGAAGGGCATTGGACATGGAGGGAATGCAATGCTTCTTCAAATTGGAGACAAGTAGGTGCTGTAGTGAGAGCCCTGTCTATGTTTCAGAATAAAGTCAGGGTCATCATCCGCAGATCCTTTTTAGCCAATGCTACCACAGTGGAATTTATCAACAAGCAGAAGCGCACTTGAGTTCTTTCCTACTGTCTGTGGCCAAGGGTATTCTGAACTATGCATAGACGAAACTGGCTTCTTTTGGGCATTATATCTCAAGGGGACCCAGGACTAGTTGTGTTTTATTGGTTGCCACCAGGATAAGAAGGGAGACTGGTCCCAGAATCCAGAAGTGTTTGCCACCCTGTCGGACCCCCCCCAGAGGTGGTGCTTTTTGCCTCTTTGCAAAATGTAAAGAAGAAGTTGTTGTTTTTTCTCAACGCAAGAGATCAATGCTATTGTCATGGACACACTTGTAATTCCTTTTGCAGTTCAGTTTCTGCTATGCTTTTTGTTCCCCTATTCTTGTAGTTTAGAAGTTCAAGCAGAAGCGCACAAATCTGATCCTGAATGCTTTATTTTGGCCAAAGAGGCCATGATTCTCAATCCTCCTCTTTGGTCATTGCCCCTCTTTGATTTTGTCCTGGACAGACCAAATCTAAATTCCCAGGGTTGAGATCTACATCCTCAAGTGTGGACCTTAAAATGTTAGTGAACTCTGTTCTACCACTTGTGCCTATAGTAAGGCTTACCTGTAGGTACTGTGAATTTCTCCTTAAAGTGGGGTTGCAACCAAAAAACAAAAAGGGGCTTAAAAATCATAAAAAAAATTAAAAAAAAATAATTGGAAAAAAAAAAATTTTTTACTCACCTCTAAATGCCTGTTGCTAGGGGGTCCCTCGAAGTCTGCCACCTTCATTGCCCGGGCTAAAAGTCACTTCCTGTAGGCAACGCACAGTCATCTGGGACATGTCATGTGTCCCAGATGAGTGAGCGTCGAATCACGGCGCACGGCGCCGCTCGCGCATGCGCAGTGGGTGCCCGGCTGTGAAGCCCAGCCGGGTTCCCACATTAAGAATGCCGGCGTCGTGAGCGGAGCAGGGAACGAGGGGGGGGTCTCGTTCCCCCGCATCGCTGGACCCCGGGACAGGTAAGTGTCCGATTATTAAAAGTCAGCAGCTGCAGTATTTGTAGCTGCTGACTTTTAATTTTTTTTTTTTTGCCCGGCCCTCCTCTTTAACTTGCACAGTTTAGGAGATATTCAGAGTGCATGCAGCCGGTGAAGTTACCGGCGCATTCACTCTGAAGGTCCGGCATGCCGTGCCGTAAATGGCAGCTCCCCTACAAATGTAGCCAGAGGACGCAAACCCAGAAGAGAGACCGGGGGAAGATGTCAGCGGTGACAGCGCAGTGCTGGCGGGGTTCGTTCTAAGGAAAGTCTCTCTCATAATTGCGCACATTATGACATTGCCTTGCAGACAGTGGCATATCATCCATGTGTGTGGGGTGTTCACGGTACACGGGCCCACTGTAAACAACACTGCACACATGGATGATGCATGACGCGCTACAGCTGTGTCCCGTATCCCCTCTACTGGACCTGCCCGCCTCCTGCAATAGCCGTGTCCTCTCGGCAATGTGCCTCCCCTCCTTGGGCTCTTCTGTGGGCAGCTACTGGGGGACTTCTCTGCCTGGTGAGTAGTGTGTCATTTACTTTACCTGGCCAAAAAAAGACCAATAATTACACTTGTCCTAAATGGGTCTTATCTTTGGTTCAATGTGGGATCATCAAGCCTCCTTTTTGAGCTTCTGGAAGTTTCTTCTGTAAAGATACTTACATTTAAAACCACATTTTTGATTGCAATTACTTTGGTGTGCAGAGTTTGAATGGCAGACACTTTCTCTCAATGAGCCCTTTCTTTCTATTTTTTTTTTGATGACCACGTCATCCTAGAAACTGACCCTGGGTTCCTTCCCCAGTTTTCACAGGACCCAACACATTATCCTTCCCACCATTTGTAACAAGCCCTCCAATAGCAAAGCGGAGAACTTTCCTTTTTGTCTGTTGCCTTAAGGGACTTTAGAAAGTAATGCCATGTCCATTCTGTTTTTTAGCAAAGATTAGGGGCAGTCATGCTTGCATACCACCTATTTGCTATTAGATTAGGCTGACTGGCTATCTGTGAATGTTATTTGGTGTTTAAATGCACACTAAACTGCCTGAATCAACATTAAAGTGGTTGTAAAGGCAGAAGGTTTTTTTCTCTTCATGCATGAAGAGGAAAAACCCTTCCGTGTGCAGTAGAGCTGCACGATTCTGGCTAAAATGAGAATCACAATTTTTTTTTTTTTATTGCTTAGAAGATAGATCACAATTCTCTCACGATTCTCGCGGCGTAACATCTTTCACATTAAAACAAAAAAAAAAAAAATGGGCTAACTTTACTGTTTCATTTTTTATTTTTTTTTTCCCCCCAAAAAAATTGCATTTAAAAGACCGCTGGGCAAATGCAGTGTGACATAAAATATTGCAGCAATTGCCATTTTATTCCCTAGTGTCTGCTAAAATGTATATGTTTGGGGGTTCCCAAGTAATTTTCTAGCAAAAAATATTGATTTTAATTTAAGAAGTGTCGGAAAAAGATTTAGACTTTAAGTGGTTAAACTTCCTGCATTTACACGTTAAAAACTTGGCAGACTGCCCAGATTTTTTCTTTACTCACAGAAGTTTATCCCTTTGACCTAAAGAAGGAAGCTTTTTTTTTTTTTTTAACTTTATATCTTTATTTTGGTTTTCACATTTACATGATATACACAATCTCGTACAACTCAATTGCATTAATCAATAAAATAAATTGCTTAGCGTTTTTTGAGTGTTGTTCCTCTCTTGCTACACCACCATTCTCTCCCCCCCGCTACACCGCACATCCACCACCTTACTCTCACTCTGCTTCGATATTCCCACATAGTACTCCTTCTACTTCGTCATAATAACTTTGCTTTACATTAAGTATTCACCTTACTCTTTCTCATTCCACAGTTTCCATATCAAATGGAATTTGTCAAGGTTCCCTTGTTTAATATATATATCGTTCTTTCCTTAACCCCTTCAGCACCGGGCCATTTTACACCCTTCCTTACCAGAGCACTTTTTGCGATTCGGCACTGCGTCGCTTTAACTGACAATTGCGCGGTCGTGCGACGTTGCACCCAAACAAAATTGACGTCCTTTTTTTTTTTTTCCCCACAAATAGCTTTCTTTTGGTGGTATTTGATCGCCCCTGCGGTTTTTATTTTTTGCGCTATAAACAAAAGAAGAGCGACAATTTTGAAAAAAAAAAAACACTATTTTTTACTTTTTGCTATAATAAATATCCCATTTTTTTTTTTTTTTTTTTATTAAAACAATTTTTTTTACTCAGTTTAGGCCGATACGTATTCTACATATTTTTGGTAAAAATCGCAGTAAGCGTATATTGATCGGTTTGCGCAAAAGTTATATCGTCTACAAAATAGGGGATAGATTTATTGCATTTTTTTTTTTTTTTTTTTTTTTTTTTTTCCCATGACTGCGACATTGCGGCGGACACTTGACACATTTTTGGGACCATTCACATTTACACAGCGATCGTTGCTATAAAATTGCATTGATTACTGTGTAAATGTGACTGGCAGGGAAGGGGTTAACACTAGGGGGCGCTGCAGGGGTTAATGTATTCCCTATATGTGTGATTCTAACTGTGGGGGGAGGGGACTCAAGGGGAGGAGACCGATCATGTGTTCCTCCGTACTGTGATCACATGATCGGTCTCCTCTCCGTTGACAGGACGTGGAGCTGTGTGTTTACACACCCAGCTCCACAGTCCCGTTGTTTTAACGGGCACTCGCACCGGGTCCCGAGCGACGCCGTGGGCGCGCGCGCCCCCCCAGGCGGCTGGGAATGGGAGGACGTCATATGACGCCCACCCAGGATGGGAGATCCACCTTGTGGGCGTCATATGACTATGGGCGGGTATTGAAGTGGTTAAGAATCACCCTCTCCGTGTTCTGTTCCCACTCGTTAGAGGATGGGGGAATAGGGGACTGCCACTTCTGGGCACTAAGTTTCCTGGCCTGAAAGAGGCATCGCAGAATCGCTAACTGAGCCTCTCCTGGCCTACCCTCTCCCTCAAACCCCCCCCAGGATGCCTAAGATGGGGTCCAAGTCCAGGTGGGTTTTAAATACCATGGCAATCCTGTCCACCACCTCATTCCAATATCGGTATAGTTTTGGACATCTCCAGAACATGTGGATAAGGTCTCTGCCCGATTTCCCACATCTAGGACATGTGTCGTCTTGTCTACGGCCAAACCTAAACAATTTTTCTGGGGTATAGTAAGCTCTGTATATTAAGAAAAGAAGGAAGCTTTAGTTACATCGTTTCATGTTAAAAACTTGGCAGACTGCCAGGATGTTTTCTTTTGACAGAGTGAGCAGATAAGTCTCTCCACTTGTTATATGAAAGAATTGGCAAACTCTGCAATACAGATTTTCAGGGGGGGTTGAATCGAGATCACAATTTTTTTTAACGATTAATTGTGCAGCAACCACCCCTAATACTTACCTGAGCCCATTTCATATGTGCTCGTATGCTGCTAAGTGAAATGGCTGTGCGGTACCATCAAGAAGGGTGTAGGGTGGCATGGAGTAGGTGGCAAAGCGTGCATTCACAAGGACCCTAGTGGGGCATATTTATCCCTGTGACACCAACCCAGAGCTCCACCATTGCCTCTGGGTTAAATGGGATCAGTATACTTCCTCCCACTGTTGTATTATTTGAGTACTGATATTATTACTCTAGGCCGCTGTTACAGGGGTGTATATACCCCATTAGGGTCCTTGTAAACGCCCTTCTTAATGGTACAGCACAGCCATTTCCCCTAGCAGGATACAACCTGGTTTTATGTATTTCCTTTGTGCCCCTTTTGGTTGATCGTTGTAAGCATTAACCGTAGCCTTTACTATTGTGTACTGAAGTTGTGACTTTACATTTGTTAAATGTTTTCTCTATGTAACTAGATAGATATATATCTCCTAAATATAATGATCTGTTTTAGTTGTCTCAATCAAATGAATTCATAAGGGCTGAACCTGGTCTCCAGTATCGGCAGCCTTTTTAGATGTATCTGGTATTTTGAGCATTATTCAACCATGATGTCAACACATGTATCATTTTTCGATGTAATGTAATTCTATTAGGACTTGGGTCTGTTTTTTTTTTTTATCAGATGTTTCCACAATAAAAATCAACTTTTTAATGACCTAGCTTCATGTTTCTGCCTCCATAGTCCACAAGGGGTTTTTGGTGCACCATATGCACATATCTTTTTCTCTATCGCTATATAGGATGCTGTCAGATTACAGTTTTTTGCCCATTACACTCTATCCCTAAAACAATTTGTTTTTTTTTTTTCTAATAAATTAAACCAACATTGCATGCTGGTATACGTTGCAGCCTTCTTCTTTCTGCAGTTGTTCAGCTATAGCATTAGGAGCCCATTTACACCTCCTTTGTGTGGTAAGGTTTGTGAAAATCCACTTTATATTGTGTTTTAAAACCGAACACTGTAACAAATATTATATGTGCATTGCCATACCTTTAATATAATTGCACAGTAAAAGAATCGCCTGCCTGTAGCATGCAACAACACAAGATGTGAATGCTATATCCATTGTGGTGCATTGCATTTTTTTTGTTTATACATTCAAAGTGAACTGTTTGCTTTTTAATGGGTGACGGTGCAGGAAAAACTGTTGTATTCACTGCTGATCCCTGCTCCCCCCCCCCCCCCCCGTACTGTGCCAAATTAATGTAGGCTATACTTGCCTGTGCAGCCTATCTGGTACCACAGAGACTCTCTCGGTAACCTTACCAGACCACCATCACTTTACCACATGCTTGGATCGATGTGCATTCAGCAGTGCAAAGTCTTCAGCTGACAGTTTGTCTGAAGTAAATCGGAGCCATGCATATTTGGGTAGCACTAATTGGCTCGTAAAGATTTTCCGAGCAGCTTTCATTACAATATTCTTGAAGGTCCACTGGGATAACCGCAAACTTTATCTATTGCAGGCTGCAGAGACTGCTAGCCTGG
The DNA here is from genome assembly GCA_028564925.1 of Lithobates sylvaticus. Classification (NCBI taxonomy): domain Eukaryota; kingdom Metazoa; phylum Chordata; class Amphibia; order Anura; family Ranidae; genus Lithobates; species Lithobates sylvaticus. The sequence continues at coordinate 197,448,293 of CM053031.1, read as the reverse complement.
AGGAGCATTTTCATGGATGGGGTGAAGTGGTCCTGCTTTCAGATCGTGTCCTTCGTTGGGAGAAGCCATGGTTTCCAGCTGCTATAATGGGAACAGTGTCTCTTATCTTCCTGTAAGTGTGTGTATATATACCTAAAGAATCTGCTTTTGCGTTCAATGTGAAATATTTATATAGACAAAGTATTGCAAATTCAAAGGTAGGCTTTATTCACACTAGAGGCAGAGGAGCAGTAAAAAACAGGCGATCTGCATTTTTACCACCCACTACCTCTAAATTTACGTGGTAGCCGGAAGGGTGGGCTCATATTGCTGGTGCTGCAAATTTAACTCTGCATGTTAGGTTTGACAGGCAGCATCGTTTGTTAAACTAGGTGGGTCTGTGCTAAAACCACATTCCAAATGCAGTTATGGTAGTTTAATATAAGAGAACGGGCATTCAGAAGGCATCAGTATCGCTTCCTAAATGCCTGTGAACCGGCTGTCATGCGTGGTTTGAAAAATGATCCACTGCAGATCGCTTTTCAGACGGCAGTAGAGTCTGCCGCCCATGTAAAAGATGCTTTTAGAGCCTTAATTTGGATGGTTATTGAATTAAAAGGGCATAATTGACCATTTTAAGATTGCCAGGGAAAGTGGGCAGTCTTTTTACCAGGGTTTCTCATAGGGCTGCAACTAACGATTATTTTCATAATCGATTAGTTGACCAATTTTATTGTTTTGATTGGTTAATAACCTTAAAAATGTGTGGTGTATAATTTAGTTAATATGTAAAGTTTAACCACTTGCTTACCGGGCACTTAAACCCCCTCCCATCCAGACCAATTTTCAGCTTTCGGTGCTCTCACGCTTTGACTGACAATTACTCAGTCATGCAACACTGTACCCAAATGAATTTTTTGTCCTTTTTTTTTCCCACAAATGGAGCTTTCTTTTGGTGGTATTTGATCACCTCTGGGTTTTTAATTTTTTGCGCTATAAATGAAAAAAGACCAAAAATTTTGAAAAGAAAACGCATTTTTCTTTGTTTCTGTGATACAATTTAAAAAATTATTAATTTTTCTTCATAAATTTTGCCCACAATTTATACTGCTACATATCTTTGGTAAAAATAACCCAAATTAGTGGAAATTATTTGGTCTTTGTGAAAGTTACAGACTCTACAATCTGTGGTGCGAATTATACAAAATTGATCACACCTGCACTGGTGACCGATCTCATTTCTTGCGACCTGAACAAGCCAGGAAATTACAAATACCCCCCAAATGACCCCTTTTTTGAAAGTAGACATTCCAAGGTATTTAGTAAGAGGCATGGTGAGCTTTTTGATGTCATTTTTTCCCACAATTCTTTGCAAAATGAATTATTTTTTTATTTTTTATCTTTCTACAAAATTGTCATTGTAATAGGTTATTTCTCTCACATGGCATGTGTATACCACAAATGACACCCCAAAATTAAATTCTGCTACTCCTCCTGATTATTACGATACCACATGTGGGACTTTTACACAGCCTAGCCACTTGGAGAGGCCCAACATGCAGGGAGCGCCATCATGTGTTCTAGGAGCATAAATTAAACATCTAATTTGTTGACTACCTATTATACTTTTGAAGGCCCTGGAGCACCAGGACACTGACGTGGCACTGGTGACACTGACGTGGCACTGGTGACACGTGGTACTAATACGGGGCACTGGTGACACATGACACTGACACTGATGGCACTTATACGTGGCATTGATGACGGGTGACACTGATGGCACTTATACGTGGCATTGATGACGGGTGACACTGATGGCACTTATACGTGGCATTGATGACGGGTGACACTGATGGCACTTATACGTGGCATTGATGACGGGTGACACTGATGGCACTTATACGTGGCATTGATGACGGGTGACACTGATATGTGACACTGATGACAGATGGCACTAATATGTGGCACTGATGACAGATGGCACTAATATGTGGCACTGACTGCAGGTGGCATTGGGGACATATGGCATTGGGGACATATGGCACTTGCAGATGACATTGGGGACATATGGTTATGGCAATTGGCATTGGGGACATATGGTTATGGCAATTGGCATTGGGGACAGATTGCAGTGGTGGCAGTGGGCACAGATGGCATTTCGTTTTTTTTTTTTTAAACTTACGGCGCTGCAGCCGTTCATCTCCCCCTCCTCACACGCTGTCTCTGTGTAAGGAGGGGGAGCTGCGCGGAGAGATGATCTCATATGTTTACGATCTGTGATTGGCCGTGTCCGAGGGACACGGCCAACACAGAATTTCCCTGCTGCGCGCACAGGGAACGAGGAAAGGGGAGGCCGTCGTATGACGGCCTCCCGGGATTTCACATCCGCGCTGTGGCTGTCATTCGGCTACGGCCGGATGTGAAGTGGTTAAAAAAACGGCAATTTATTCTTAAATATCTGTATGCAGTGGTAAATATAAACAACCAACTATATGATTAGGGAGCAAAATATCAAATCCACTCTGAGACTAACAGACAGAAGAGATATACTGTATACACTATTGGAGGAAATGTACTGTATATACTATTAGAAGAGACATACTGTTTTTTTTGGCCAATTTGTTGTTGGGCAGATTAAAAAACACAAATTGCTGCAAAAACATGTTGCATGCTTTTCTACAGCTTTTCCATCGAAGTATATTGAACCCAAAAAAACTGTTTTGCATTTAAAAAAGAAAAAAGCCCCTGACCCTTTCCAAATACGCAGCAGCTGAAAAAAAGCATAGATGTGAACGTGTCCCATAGGAAAACATGTAAATTAACTGTAGTACGTTTCTGCAAAAAACATAGATGTGAACCAGGTCTAAGACGTTTAACATAATGGGGTTAAAAAAAAAAAACTAAAAAGAAGACTTTTTTTTATCATACAAAAAAAGCAGATAGTGACTATAAGGGTTTAATTTTTTTACTGTAGAACTGAAAGTAGTATTTACAGTCGCGATTATTTGCTCTTTGTACTATAAAGGGCACGTGCGTGTATATATGTAAGTGTGTGTTTGTTTGTTTTTTTTTTTTTTACCCCATTATGTTACTGGCCGATTTAATCGATTACTATTTTCATAATCGACTAGTTGTTTCAGCCCTAGTTTCTTGCAGTAAAGAATTTCGGAGTCAAATTTAAGCATACTGTATTTATGCCCTATTTTCTTTTTCTGGGTAAAACAGGGAAGTGTGTGGGTGGGGGGGGGGGGGGGTTATCCCTGCCAGGTTATACTGCTATCTGAGGCTCTGTTAGTGATTTCCTGACACTTTCTTTTCTGGGGATGATGTTTTACCAGATGGGAGAGTAAGGGAAAATTTGCAAAATGGAAAATAGACATAAAAAATAAGCCAACAAAGTCCCCCTACTTTACAAAAAAAATAAGTATACCTTTTTAACTCTGTAGTCACCTTTTTATTACTCAACAGATACAAACAATAATCTAAAAGCCATTGGCTCAATGTGACTGAGACCACTAGCATTTATAGCAGGAGAGGTTAGCAGTGGCAGCCTATATATTCTGTCAGCACAGGTTTCATCTAGGGCAGGAGTAGGCAACCTCAGCACTCTAGCTGTGGTGAAACTACAAATCCCATTATGCCTCTGCCTCTAGGAGTCATGCCTGTGATTTATCAGGTTCTTGCAATGTCTCATGGGACTTGTAGTTTTAAAACAGCTGGAGGGCCATGGTTGCCTTCCTCTGCTCTAGAGAGCCAACTGAAGTATGACCTCTGTGATTTCAGCACTGGGATCTGCCATATGGTTAGGTCATATCCTGTCTTCTCAGCAGGTGCCATTACTGTTATGAAACAGAAGATGGAAGTCTACTCCATACACATAATATTTTATGTTAGTTATCCTTATTTATTTATTTTTATTATACAAAATACAATTGTATCAGCAGAAGGATAGCAGGGAAAAATGGTGGACATTTTGCACATGCTTAAGGGCACTTTCACACTGAGCCATGCAGGTGGTAAAGGGCTGCTATTTTTAGTAGCGCTTTACCGTTGTTTTGGCTGCTCTTTTTGGCCGCTAGCAGGGCACTTTTAACCCCCGCTAGCATCCAAAAAGGGTTAAAAACGCAGGGCAGGGGCGCTTTAGGAGCTGCTTGCAGGACTTTTGTAAGCGTCCTGCCAGCGCACCACTCCTCCAGTGTGAAAGCCCTCTGGCTTTCACATTGGAGTGACAGGAGAGGCGCCTCAGTGTGAAAGTGGCCGCAAATTTCATAATTGCAAACCGTTGAGGGAGTAGGCACTTTAGATGTATCTGCTTAGTGTGACCCACTTTCAACATCTAGACCAGCCTTTCTCAACCTTTTTTACATGGAGGAACCTTGAAATAGCTTTCTGGTCTCAGGGAACCCCTGCTAAAAGTTGCTATATCTACAACTCTTGATACATTAGTGTGATGGTCAGTGGGAAAAATGCTCCTTACGCTTGTGGTCATTGGGAATACATACCCCCTTACAGATGGCTAAAAAGATCAATGGTGTCAGTGGGAACTTATCTGAGTTAGAAATTGCCCTTTGCTTAAGGAACCCTGGTTGAGAAACCCTGATCTAGACGATTGGTCTTTGGAGCACAGAATAAGTAGTTTGCAAGCCATGCCTTGGCTGTGTTTAATCAAATTAAAATGCCTTGTTTCAAAAAAAATCCTTAATCCATTCAATGAATGTTCTTTTGCAATACATTTCTGAACAGAATTTTTATATTTATTTTTATTGTACACTGTATCCTTTTTATAGGATGATCTATTACCTGGATCCTTCCGTTCTTTCTGGTGTCTCGTGTTTCGTTATGTGCCTATGTCTGGCTGACTATCTTGTCCCCACATTGGCTCCCAGAATTTTTGGCGCCAACACATGGTTTGTATTTCTTCTGCCATCGTAATATGCATTGATAAAAGTAATATAACTACATGCGATCTTTAGCTCAGTGCAGTTGATATAGGTTAAGAGCACATGCTTTTTCATGTTTAAAAGCATTGTCTAACTTTGTTAAAGACCTTCTCTAACATGGAACTCTGACTGAAATTTCTTTGGGTGGGTTGAGCATGTTTCATTACTTGTCTGGTCTTTGCTGCTGAGACTCCCACAAACCCACCAGCACTGCTGTAGTAGGCAACCAGTGATTAATCATTACTGCTGTTGTCACCAGCCTATGGACATGCAAACATTTTGGAGAATATATTCGATCTTTGTAAGACATTGGCCATTGAAATGGCTGGCTGCCAGATAGATCGCACTTTAGGGTTAGAAACATATAGTGATCTTTAAGCTACCAGTGAGTGGCCACTGAGGTCTGAGTCTGTTGTAACTCCAGCAAAAACAGGGGTTGATTTACTAAAACTGCTGGTGCAACTGCGCATAGTGACCAAGCAGCTTCTAACTTCAGCTTGTTTAATTAGCTGGAAGCTGATTGGTTTCTATGCAGAGCTGGACCAGATTTTGCACTTTTCAGTTTTAGTAAATCGACCACACAGTATCAAAAGCTTTCTGTCCGATTCTGAGCTGGCGCTGCAGAATTGTCTTGGAGGCAGAGAGGAAGCAGGATAACTGGAACCAGGTTAATAGTCACACAGCGGTGACAGATAGGTGTGTGTGAGTGGCTGGAGGACATCTGTCCTCAGCAGTGTTTATCTGCTCCAGTGTGCTTGCAGGGAAACCAGGTCAAGACAGGATAGCCAAGCACAAGGGTGAGCGGGTGAAGACAGAACAGCCAAGCACCATTGAAGGCTCTGTGGTGGACTGCAGTGTATATAGAAGGGAGAACAGATGAAGGCAGGACAACCAGGGAGGGCTCTATGTAGGGCTATACAGAAGCAGTGCAGGGAAAACAGGATAGCCGAGCACAATGGTGTGCCATGGACTTTTCTCGGCCATACCTGAGCCTTTGGTACTTTGTCCTATCTGGATGGGGTACAAATAAGGCCCTTGGGCTTTTTAAGTTAGGGCATCTCTGCTCTAGTGGAGTCTTCATATTTCTGTAGAAGCTACATGGGCTATTGATAAAAGCAACTCCTCCCTAAACACAAGCTTAGCTTTTAAGTCATTCCAGGAATGAGGGAGTTCTTACCACTGAAATCCCAGACAGAAATGAAGACCAAGCGGATGATCAGTCTTTGTCTACATTCCACTGGGAAAGCATGAATTTCTAGGTTTTATTAGTTTGCTGTAGGATATAGTTCTGTTTTTAAATTGTTTACAGGTTCAGGAATTCTGACAGTTTATTGATTGTTGCATTTTGTAGGACCACTGAGCAGCAGCAGAGGCTGCATGAGATCTGCAGCAACCTTGTGAAAACCCGACGCAGGATTATTGGCTGGTGGAGCCGTCTCTTTGTCTTGAAAGAAGAAAAGCCCAAGATGGTAAGGATATATTTTACTCTAATGTAGATTTTTGTAAAACCACCAAAACTGAGAACTAAAATTGAATAACTTATTGTAGAGTTTTTGCACCATCAAAGAGTCTCAAAATGCTTATTGCCATCATTCCTTAATGCTGAACTCCCCATGTAGGATCTGTATTGCATACTTGCATTGGTTCAGCTTGAATCAATGTAAGTATGCTTATCTTATTCCTGAGGAAGCCAACAATCCTTGTACTAGCTGACAAAATACTACAGTGATAGCAAGGATTTCCCAGGTCCTGTGATTTAACCCTCTGCACACTGACCTTGGGGGGGGGGGGGGGGGTCACTGGCTCAGGAATGTATACAGGCCATTCTCTGATTGGATGGGGCGGTGATGTCATGAGAAGCCACTTGACACAGGACCCAGAAGATTGTGGCTGCCTCGGGGGTAATGTCTATTTGCTACAGTTCATCTTTAAAGTGTATCTCTAGGCAAAACATATGTTTATTTTTTTCTTGATGTTTTTGATAGTGGGGAAGGGGTTAGGTTTTATTTTTTTAATAGAGCCTGTGTCTGTACGCAGAAAAAGTAAATAAGGGGACAATTTAAAATGTTCTCAGAACAGGAGGTAATGGTAAAATCGACCAATGGGACATCATCTAAAGAGGAGAATTTTCCAGCACTATGGGCATTTTTCCCTCCAACATACACACTACTCAAAAGTGTAAAAAAAATAAAAGAATTTAATAAAAGTTTGTTTTATATACGTACTTTGAGTAGCAAAGCATTGGCTTATAACTAGTGTGTGTATAAGCCTGTCAGAAAGTAGCCTTTACACACCAGTGTTTAGCACCCCAGGCTGGGATTGGAGAATCCATGGAATATTGGCATACTGATGAATGCCATCTCTATGACTTCTTCCTGCAAGCATGTTCGGTGAGGTCACTGTGTGAAGCACTAGAGCTCTGATTTGGCTTAGAGTGCTGCCCCTCCCACTTCCAGCTAGCTGTCCGGCTGACTACAGGAGGCCAATGTCAAGAATGACTCGCTCCCTTGTGCTATTTCTGTCTGTGTAAATACCTTTTTTTTTATTTATTTATTTTTTATATCTCTAGTGAATGTCATATATTACATAGTTAGTGGTGTGTGTATAACTTGTCTTTTTTATAGATCTGCCTGAAGTTAAATTTTAAACTTGTGCAATTCATCTATGTAAATGAGTATGATTTTAAAGGTATTGGCCATATGACCCCAGTAATGTTGTTGTGTTTGTATTTCTTTAGTATTTTATGTCTATGATCACAGCTCTTGCTGTTGTAGCTTGGATTGGACAGCAAGTTCATAACCTCTTCCTCACCTATCTTATAGGTAAGTATTTTTCCTGTATTTGGGTTTAGATATTCAGTTCAATGCACAACAACAGCAAACAGTTTATCAAATCTGTTTGAGGCCTCTGAAATACAAGTATTCTAATCTCTTGCTTTGCTTATAGATATACCGTACGTTTCCCTAGCACAGACGGCACATTGTAGCAATTAGTGCCCCACCTCTGAAAGTAGCCTTTACCCAGTCAATTTGTCTTTTTTTTTTTTTCTGGTCAGCAGTAGTCCTATTTGTAATTATTTTTATATACCCACTATGTGGCCACTCTAGTGAATACCATAATTGTTTTTTAACCACTTCCCACCCGGCCAATGTAGATATACGGCCGGGTGGGAGCCGTCTACTTCTGATAGGACGTTCAGGAACGTCCTTCAGAAGTAGAGGGATCGCGCATGCCCGCGCAGCGGCGCGATCCCGATGCGGCCGTGTCACCCGGACACGGCGCATCTCGAATCGGCAGGAGGGCACGGTGATTGGCCCTCCTGATCACATGACGGCCGTGACGAATCACGGCTGTCATGTGATGTAAACAAACAGCCGGTTGCTAGGCAATCGGCCCTCCTCTCCTCACACGGAAGTCGTCGGTGAGGAGAGGAGAGCGGATCGCTGCAGCCGGCTGGTGATCAGTGAGTATGAGATGTTTTTTTACTCACTGATCACCAGTCTAGGGTCCCCCACAGTAAGACACACATGTCCCCACAGTAAGACACACATGTCCCCACAGTAAGACACACATGTCCCCACAGTAAGACACACATGTCCCCACAGTAAGACACACATGTCCCCACAGTAAGACACACATGTCCCCACAGTAAGACACACATGTCCCCACAGTAAACACACATGTCCCCACAGTAAAACACACATGTCCCTAAATAATAAAAACACATGTCCCTCACATATGTCCCACTAAAATCACATGTGCCAATGATTATCTGCACACATATGTCCGTGATCACCTGCACACCCCTTTTACATGATCATTTGCGTACATATGTCCGTGATCACGCGAACCAATTATTATACACTTAACGGAATTTTTTTTACAAAAAACATGTAGCAGAATACATTTTGGCTTAAATTTATGACAAAATTTGATTTTATTGGATTTCTTTTAAAAAGAAAGGAGAAAATATTGTTTTTTTTCAAAATTTCCGCTATGTTTTCGCTTATATCGCAAAAAATAAAAAACTGAGTCGCGAATAAATACCACCAAACTAAAGCTCTATTTGTGCGAACAAAATGATAAAAAATTCATTTGGTTACAGCATTGCATGACCGCGCAATTGTCACTGAAAGTGCGCGAGCGCTGAAAGCTGAAAATTGGTCTGGGCAGGAAGGGTGTTTAAGTGCACAGTAGGCAAGTGGGTAAATAATATCACATTTTCCTTTTTGGAGTGGCTGTTGTTGCAGAGGACAAATCCCTTTTTATAAATGGTAATATACAGATACATAGCACTGTCCTTCTTATTTACATATACAACTATTCGGTTCAAAGTCCAATCCAAGTGAAAATTAGTGTAGTCCTTTACCCTAGGTTCACACTGATGCGATGCGGGAGCCAGCGCTATTACAGAGGTGGTTCCTGCATTGCTCCTCTCCCGCAGGCAGTTCACACTGCCTTGTGCGAACCGCTGCGGGTGTCCTTAAAGTTAATGACACCCCAAGTTTAGTTCACAGATCGCAGTGCGAACTGTGAACTCGCACCGGAATCGAATCGCATAGGTGAGAACACCCATGCGATCCAATTCTAGTGCAGGGAAAAACAAGACCCTGCCCTATTTTCTGTGAGAATCCAATGCGAGTTCAGCCATACAACTGTATGGCTGAACTCTCATTGCTCAGAGATTGCATGTGATTGGCACCTACAGTGTGGGTGTAAATCACATGCGATCTCTGATCGCACTAGTGTGAACCTAGGTTCAAAGTGGAAATAGTCTCCAGTGTAGGAACACAAGGTGTGGAGCAGAATTGAGGAATGCAGAACCTGAGACCAGAATATTCCCATACAAGTGCATAGTCACTCTGAATGTTTAGAGTCTGCTACTGTCGCTGAGGGGGTACTGTGGTTCCTAAACCATGGAGACTATTTGCATGTTTGCCCTTTATTTAAGGACTGCACTAATTTTCACTTGGATTGGAACTCTTTAGACACATGAATTGCATAGCTGTGTGTGTGTGTGTGTGTGTGTGTGTGTATATAGAACATTTTTAAGGAAGGACAGCGTTGTAGATTACCTAATGGTGCTATATTATATGCCAGTGTCCACTATGATTCATGGGCATTGATTGTTGAGGAACTGAACTCTGGAATCCTTGCCCAAAAAAGGCAGAGAAGAGCAAAGTATTAGTCACTAGTATTGCCTGTTGTCTTTTTTGCTGCTGATTCACTCTGTACGTCATCAAATGAGGACCATGAAATCAGATGGGGGGGGGGGGGTGGACACTGCGTGTAGCGTAACACTATTTCAAACCTCCGGTTTATTGTAAGCAAACATACTCGCATAGGGTAGATTTAATTCATGCATATCAGAATTAACGCCTAACATGTCCCTTTTCAAGGTACTGCTTAGGCACAATTAACCCCTCCTAGATGTTCCCTATAACAGCAAATCTTTACTTTTTGAGTTCTGTTTAACTTTGTTACCTAAAGTGATTGTAAACCTTGTTTAAAAAAAATTAAAAAGTTATACTTGCCTGCTCTGTGCAATGGTTTTGCACAGAGCAGCCTCAATCCTCCTCTTCTCAGGTTCCCTTGCTGGCGCTCCTGGCTCCTCCTCCTTTTCTCGGTGTGCCACCCTAGGAAGCCACTTCCTAGGGTGGCACACCTCTGGGCTCAATCCATAGACACAGTGAGGCTCAGCCCCGCTCCCTCGTCACTGAATTTGATTCACAGCATCAAGAGCCAATAGCTCCCCCTGTTGCCTATCTGTCGTGTGATGGTGCACGCCGCTGCTCTCTGGCACAATGCCAAGTCAACAATTGGCCCGGGTAAGCATAAGGAGGTGATCCTGTGAACAGAAGGATTTTTAAATGCATGAAGGTAAAAAAAAAAAAAAAAAAATACTTGAAGTAAAGTAGCTGTAAATCCGAGGAGGACATGCAAGGAAAATAAAAAAACATAATTTTAGCTTGCACATGATTGGATGATCAAATCGGCAGAGCTTCCACTCATTTCAGATCTACCCCTTAGATTTAGAGCGACTGCACTTCCAAGTGCACTTGCAGTGCAGAGTGAATTTGCCTTTCGTAAATAACCCCCATTGTGATGTTGGGTATATCCTTTTTATACATTTTCCTAAGTCACAGCTCTGCTTGTTACTTCTCATTAGGTGAGCATGGCTTAGCTTTAGAGCAGCTAACTAATTATGTATGAGTTTTCTGGAAGTGGTTGCTATTCATCACAGCTCTGAGTCAAAACATATGGTTTGTGGCTGCCTATTGTTGGCGACGGTGTGAGATGCATGATGTATGGCTGCCAACAACTATACTTTATTCACAGACTCTGCCTGATAGACTTGCAGTGACCATAAAGAATCAGAAAGTCACAAAGGAAGCACAGACTGAATGTAATGATACATTAACAAAGGTTTTATCTTTACATGTACTTTAATGAGTGGGATGCTATAATGCAACATTCTTCAAAGTAGTTCTATATTAACACAGTACGTAGTCTGAATGGGCCCTACATTATGTAGGGAATTGGATGCATTTGCTGGGAATGACTGGCAGATGGGTACATCTCAGTGGTTCAGGCTATTCTAGTAAGTAAGGGCCAATTCACATATGTGGTGACAGACGTTTTATCGCATGGTAAACCACCTGTAACCGCAGGGACACACAGAAAACAGTTGTTTCCTATGTGTTCCATTCACACTGCAACACAGCCTAGTGCTGCATTTCATTTCAGCGCACCGGCCCGAATCGCACTGTACTGTTCAACTTTGCAGTGAATGAAGTGTACGTTTTGTACACTTCAAATAAAGTTGAAACAAAACAAAAAAGGAGTCATGTGCTGGATCGTGCCCCGCACTGCCCCCTGGTCAGCCTGCAACGCAAAACAGCCGGAGTGCTGAATCACTCTGGCTAGCCAGCGATTGTACTGTATTAGCAGTGTGAATTGGCCCCAGAAATGACATGCCCAGATATACCATACACCTTGCCGTGACTAATGATTTTGGTTTATTTACAGTTTGGAGGGCTGGTAGCTTGAGAGACATTGCTTTTATGTTTTTATATAGAAGATATGGCGGCTATTGTAATGAGAAGTATATTAATAAAAAAATTCTGCCTTCTTTTCAGTGAGTTGTGCACTTTTGCTACCTGGTCTGAACAAACATGGAGTTATTACAAAGTTTTTAGGAATGGGAAAGCGGGAAATAAACAAACTTCTGAAGCAGAAAGAGAAAAAAACTGAATAAGGTCAAGTCAACTATCACACTGAAACTTCCATGGGAGCTTTCTTTTTTTTTTTTTTTTTTTCTTTTGTTCTATATTTGATATTTGGGGGTAAAGTATATGCCTGACCTTTTAACATTGCCGATCACTTCCCCCAATAACTACCAATGCTGTATCTTTCTAAACTTGTTGCACTGAAACTTGTGTTTCTCTAGTGTACAAAGTCTTTATCTCTAGAGTGTTTGACAAACTGCTGTAATTCTAATTTGTCCCATGTGGACAAAATTCCTGTGTCCCTCCTATTTTTAATGTTTTCTTGTCCTCCATCTTGTAAATATTCTTTATTTTATCCTTGTTTATAATATTTTATTATGTGTGTTGTGTTTATTTTTTTGTTTGCTTGGGTTGTTTTGTTTTTTTACAAATTACATGTCTTCCTGCTGTCTGTGGATGTAATAAACCTAATGTACAAGAAATGAATTGGTGTGTCATTGCTAAACTTTTTTGCTTATTTATATGTCCACAAATTCTGTATAACATACCTACCAGTTCCATCTTTAGAGTTGGATATGGAGCATTTTGTTAGGCTGTGACATCTTTTCTCATCTGAGATGCTACAAAGCTCCTCATGCCACAGTGGTGCCTTTACATAGGAAGAGATTTCAAAGTGAACCTATACTTTGGCTATGCTGGGCAAAATAGTGGGCTAACTTTATTAGAGGGGGGAGTGTAGGAATTTAAGGCCTCATGCTCTTTATCTCTTTAAAAGGCAGGAATCCATACACTCAAACATGCATGCCTCCCATATTGGATTGTTTTCGGGCCAAATGCAGGAAACTGGAATTTTCTCTAAATGGTCCATTCATTTCAATCATTGTCCATGGCTCCAATGTAGTATATCCATTCATAGGAAAAATATATTTTCTCCTTGGTAAGGTGTACAAACATGGCTCTCAATGTGCATTCTCCCCAATACCCTGCCCTTCTATTGGATACATGACAACCTATATACGGGAGGACTATCGTGCTCTACACCTAGGTGCAAAATACAAGGTAAATCGTATGAACTCAAACAGGGACCACTGCGAGCCTAAATATGTTTTTAAAGGGGAATATTGCTGATCCAAATGTAGTACTTGTTTGGAACCCATATATTTTTTTTTTTTCCACATTTAGTATCCAAACTGTCCTATAATAGTGGCAGTCTGCTTGGAACCAACCCACAAAGTTTGGATAGTAAAGAGTCCCATAATAATGATCAAAGTCTGACAGATGTTATCCTGTGGATACCTTTTCAGTTTTGCTGGTGTCACTTGGCTTTATCAGAGCCCTCTGAGTTGTTTAACAGACTGGAGCTTTCTTGAAAGAAGCGCCTGATCCACAAGTTCTCTGAGGAACAACGTCCTTTGATTTAACTCTGGATGTATTCATTATGGATGATGAGGGCAAGAGCACTCCCCTTCCTCAGCAGAATAAGCCTAAAGCTAGCCATACACTAGTAGCTACAATAAAAAATACAAAATCCAATCAAAAATGGAATACTGTGCATCAGAAAAGTATTCAGTTATGTTGCATCCTTATTCCCAAAAAGGATTCAATTCATTATTTTCCTTAAAACTCTACAAACAATACCCCATAATGACAACATGAAAGACATTTGTTTGAAATCTTTGCAAGTTTATTAAAAATAAAACGGAAAAAAATTACATCTACATAAGTATTCACAGCCTTTGCTCAATACTTTGAAGCACCTTTTTTGGTACCAATAACAGCCTCAAGTCTTTTTGAGTATGATGCTACAAGTTTGGCACACCTATTTTTGGGCAGTTTCTCTCATTCTTCTTTGCACGATCTCCAACGCTCCATCAGGTTGGATGGGGAGCGTCGGTGCACAGCCATTTTCAGATCTCTCCAGAGATGTTCAATCGGGTTCAAGTCTGGGCTCTGGCTGGGCCACTCAAGGACATTCACAGAGTTGTCCCTTAGCCACTCCTTTGTTATCTTGGCTGTGTGTTTAGGGTTGCTGACCTGTTGGAAGATGAACCTTCACCCCAGTCTGAGGTCCAGAGTGCTCTGGAGCAGGTTTTCATCAAGGATGTCTCTGTACATTGCTGCATTCATCTTTCCCCTCGATCCTGGCTAGTCTCTCAGTTCCTGCTGCTGAAAAACATTCCCACAGCATGATGCTGCCACCACCATGCTTCACTGTAGGGATGGTATTGGTCAGGTGATAAGCAGTGCCTGTTTTCTTCCAGACATAACGCTTGCCATTCAGGCCAAAGAGTTCAAGCTTCTTTGTTTTATCAGATCAGAGAATTTTTGTTTCTGCAGGTTGTCGTGTGCTTTTTACCTAGGCGTGGCTTCCGTCTGGCCACTCTACCATACAGGCCTGATTGGTGGAGTGCTGCAGAGATGATGGTTCTTCTGGAAGGTTCTCTTCTCTCCACAGAGAAAATCGGGAGCTCTGTCAGAGTGACCACCAGGTTCTTGGTCACTTCCCCAACTAAGGCCCTTCTCCCCTGATCACTCAGTTTGGCCGGGCGGCCTGCTCTAGGAAGAGACCTATGGATTCCAAACTTCCATTTCTGGATGATGGAGGCCACTGTGTTCATTACAACCTTCAATGCAACAAATTTTTCTTTACCCTTCCCCAGTTCTGTGCCTCGATACAATCCTGTCTCGGAGATCTACAGACAATTCCTTGGACTTCATGGCTTTGTTTGTGCTCTGATATGCACTGTTAACTGTGGGACCTTTATAGAAAGGGATGTGCCTTTTTTTTTTTTTTTTTTTTTTTTTTTCAAATCCATGTCCAATCAACTGAATTTACCACAGGTGGACTCCAATTAAGTTGTAGATACTTCTGAAGAATGATCAGTGGAAACAGGATGCACCTGAGCTCAATTTTAAGTCATGGCAAAGGCTGTGAATACTTTTTTTTTTTTTTTTTTTTAAATACATTTGCAAAGATTTCAAACTTCTTTCACGTTGTCATTATGGGGTATTGTTTGTAGAATTGTGAGGGGAAATTATAAATTTAATCCATTTTGGAATAAGGCTTTAACATAAAATGTGGAAAAAGTGAAGTGCTGGGAATAATTTCTGTATACACTGTACATGCATGTAACATAATATGTATTACCAAGTTACACAACTATATTACACGGCACATACATGTCATGTTGGACATATGACAGAAAATAAGTATTGTTTACCCTTTAGATGTAGAGTGAGGTTCAGACTACTGGGGGGGGGGGGGGGAGATTCGGAGACGCGGACATTAATCTGCAGCCAACTGCCAGCGATCCATGGCAAATTAACGTGGCTCCCCGGCATGTCCTGGGCTGCCTCATATGGCTTATATGGGCCAGTCATGTCAATGTCTCCCACATTGTATGTTATACCTATATTTATTTATTTTTTTTTTCTTAGGTCGGATCACTTGCTGTATACGTAACGGGTATGGATCCTGAGGAAGTGGGCCATTTGTGAAATGCTTCAATCCTAAATGGCACACAGTTAATTATTGCATATGATTTATGGTTCTATGTCCATTTTTGTAAATGATCCATACAGGGTCAATATTTTTTTAAATTTGAGTCTGTTTGGTTTAAATAGTGAAATTTGACCATATAGTTTTTTGATAACCTGTTTTTGCTAAGTGAGTCATTCAATATAGCAGGATTAAACATACGTGAGTGAGGGGAAGTAGCGGTTGGAGTCCCAAAACTAAGATTTTTCAATTTACGATCCAGTAACCAAAAAGAGAATGGATGAGAGTGTGGGTGGTCCTCCAATAGGGTATAAGTATGGGGCAAGACCAATATACATGATGTAATGTTCCAAGCTCTTTTCTACAGCACCAGCAATGGCAATCAGTGGAAGGATGTATGGAGCCGTAAAGGGGGAGGTCCGCTTCGGTGCCGCACATTGTGTGGGTGTCATCCTGGCGCACCCCAGTCATAGTCCTCCCCTCCTTGTGACACAGAGCGGTGATCTCCCACTGTGTCACGGAGCAGAATTGTTCGGCAGCCATTGTAACAAAGTCCCGCCTCCTGTGATAGCCTGCACACTGATCAAATGCCGGGAAATTGAATCAGTGTGACGTGTGTCATAGGAGGTGGGACATTGTTGCTGCGGCTGCTCGGCCCGGGCAATTCAACTCCAGCTCTGTGATACAGCTGGAGAGATCTGGGCACTGGTAGGGTGCATCGGATGGGCACTGGTAGGGTGCATCGGATGGGCACTGGTCAGACTGCATTTTTATTGAGCTTTTCCTGCATTAAAGGTGCCAATAATGGCCAACAATATTTTCATATTAATTTCAATTGATATTACCGGTAATTAAAAAGTCAAATATAAAACAATTTTATATATAAATACTTTATAATACTGTCATTTTCAGTTTTCACCAAGTGCATCCTGCAGTCTTGGTTTTAGCACCAAAATCTCCATTCGGTGCACCTCTAGTTTCCACCTGCGTGCTTGACTGTAGGGATGGTGCTCTTAGTCAGCATTTTTCTTTCTCCAAACATGGCGAGTCAAGTTAATGCCAAAGAGCTCAATTTTGGTCTCATCTGACCATAGCACTTTCTCACAATCCTTCTCTGAATCATTTAGATGTTCATTGGCAAACTTCAGAAGGGCCTGTACATGTGCCTTCTTGAGGGGGACCTTGTGGGCACTGCAGAATTTCAATCCATAGCTGCATATTGTGTAACCAATGGTTTGTTTCGTGACTGTGGTCCCATCTGCCTTGAGATCATTCACAAGCTCCTCCTATGTAGTTCTGGGCTGATCTCTCACTTTTCATATCATCCTTACCTCATGGGGCAAAATCTTGCATGAAGCTCCAGACCGATGGGAATTGATGGTTGTTTTGTATTTCTTCCATTTGCAAATAATTGCTCCAACAGTTGTCTCCTCAACAAGCTTCTTGCTGATGAACTTTTAGCACATTCCAGCCTTGTGCAGGTCTACAATATTGTCCCTGACGTTGACAGCTCCTTTATCCCTATTTAGAAATATATAGAGAAAACTGGAAAAGGGGGATTTTTTTATGGTGCCACAGATATAACAACAATTTTATAAAAAAAAAAATATGAAACCTTTTATTGATCGAAAAATATAAAAAGGAGTAAACAAATGACTCGTATACAGACAAACATAAAAATATCACAGCATGATAACAATGTAGTGCATATAGAGCTAATAAAACTAGAGAAATGCCTGTTGGCTCAACATGTTTTGCCAATTGCTTCTTCAGGAGCTGTAAGGCAATATATTGGCTACAAGGAAATACAAAAAACAAGATATAAGTAATAAAACAACAATTTATTATATACAGATACATTATAATAAAAGAGAAATTAGACACTTACAAAATGCATAATACATAGGGCATACAACATCCTAATTAATGATCGATGGCGGTAGTGGAACTCACATACAGTAATATGCAGTAATGGTGAAACTCACTTATCATGTATATGATAAACAAATTGATCAGAATCCTGTTTGTTCAGAAAAGGAGAGCATCAAGTCCAACAACGGGGTTTGCAGGGTGGGCATCAAAGAAGACTAAATCAATCTTAAATTAGGTATAACAATGCAGCAATGAAGGTCAGTCCCTCCTGGAAACTTGCTGAAATACCTAAAAAGGAAAACAAATTGAGCAGAGAGAGAGACTGAAAAGCAAAGAGAAAAGGAGGGGGAAGAAAATAAGAATGGGTAGAAAAAAACTTGGGTCTTGGTTACCTTAAAGGGGTGTTTCAGCTGTAAATTTATTTTTTTCTTAAAAGTCGGCAGCTAAAAAAAAAAAAGCTGCTGACTTTTAATAAATACATTTACCTTCCCAGGGCGCCCGCAATGTCGGCCGCCAAGTTCCTCGGTTCTCCGGTCCCAGCGCCGCCATCCTCACTAAGGGAAACAGGCAGTGGAGCCTTACGGCTTCACTGCCCGTTTCCTACTGCGAGTCGCGCGGCGCTTTGTGAATGGGACGCGCTGTGTTAGGGAACACACAGTTCCCAGAACACAGCACGCCCCATTACCCAGAAGACAAAGCGGAGGAGGACAGAAGATCACCGCGAAGTAGGAAGGAGGCAGATTAAGAAGACTGCATAGCAACAGGGATTTCTGATAAGGTAAAACATTTTTTTTTTTTTCAAATGTTTTTTTTTTTTTAAAGAATATTGATGCTCTTCTTTTTTTTAGGGTGGCCCTCCACTTTAAATCAATATCCGGACAATGCCAAAAGCGATTGTAGCATCATCTTACAGATATGTATGATGTAAAATATTATATTCACAGCATCAGAGTTTCCAAATAGAGAAAGGGCATATAGCTCCAAGCAGACTAGCCAGAGGTATATTCAGGCTGACAAAGAAATTATATCCCATCTAAAAGCAAAGGATATCTAATTGAAATACCAAACTCCATGCATTGCAGAAACTAAAAAACTGGAGGACAAACTCCATGCATAGGGGGTCTCCAACATCACTTACCAAAAGGCCCAGCAGGGGTGTCTCTCTAGCATTCCTCCACTCCAAACAGGTGAAGTGGTGTTTCCACCAACAGTCCTGTTTATATGGGCTCACCCCATTCAGCTGACGTCACCAGCGGATCGTGGATGCAAATGGCACCACTGCGCATGTGCGAGCATCACAACGCTATGATGTCAGACGCAGGTCTGCTGAGTCCCAAGCCACCATCTTGGAAAGTCTGTCTACCACAGGGCCACTCTGATCAAGGGGATTGAAGTTAAACCAAGGCAGCCTCAACCAAGCATGGGGCGGGAGACCACCCACGATCGGGGACCCAAAGGATCCCATACCACCAAAAGATGAAGGAAAGGGAAGGAGAAGGGAAATCTCCTTCCAATGTCTATAGGGGGGGGTGAAGGAAGGGGAGGCAAGGCAGGTGGTGGCATGGTGCCCACCAAGGGTGGGAAGGGCTAAATGTAAATCAAAGAAAGCCCACCTGCGAGGGGGGACATCCCATGCGTCCGTACGATCCTCCGATAAGCGGACAGGATGCTGCCACAATTACTGCTCAACATTTTTTTTTTTAAATGTATTCTTTATTAAATTTTTCCATATACAAAAATGTAAAAACAGTTTGAAATACATACTTCAATTCGTGACATACTTTAACACTATGCATTCACTACCCTTTTCCTCTACCATTATCAATGGCATACCGTAATATCTGCATTTCTATTTACCCTCCGAGAGGACTGAGCATTCCCCTTACTCATAGTGTCTTAGTTTGCTGTTATCTCAGCCCCTCCCTTTTATATAAACAACCTTATATGTATATGCCCTCTTCTTTATATCGGACCTTCCATTATTCCCTTTCCTCTTCTCAACCCTCTGTCCCCAATGGGTTCATTTTGACCATCCACGGACTCCACATTTTGTTAAACTCCTTGACATTCCCTCTCCTTATGTATACCGCTTTTTCTCTACACAGATTTTCATTCATTATCCCAACCCAGTTATCCACCATAGGTGGTTCCTTTGATTGCCATTTACTTGCGATCAGTTTTCTGGCCTGGAACAGGCATCTCGTAATTGCTATGGATTTACTTTTACTCTCTTCTCTGCATCCCAATATACACCCTTTGGCCTCCAACTCAAGTTTAATTCCAAATGTCCTACTTATGTTATTGGTCACTCCCTCCCAATAGCGAACCAGTTTGGGGCACTTCCACAACATGTGGATAAGATCTCTGTTTTTTTGGCACCCGGGGCAGTTATCATCAGTCCTTCTACCGAAACTAAACAAGCGTTTGGGAGTATAGTATGCTCTATTAATCAGCATTAAATGCGATATTCTCTGCGGGGGGGATATCGATACCTTTGAGCCCTTCTCTAAGACCCTCCTCCATTGTGTATCTGTTATTAAGCCAACATCCTTTTCCCACTTTACTTTTACTTTTTCAAGTTTCCCCTTTGTATCCATTTCCTGTCCCATATATTCATACAGCCCTGAGATCAACCCCTTTGTTGATCCAGTCTAAGATTTTCTGGAAAAATTGCATTTTTTGCCAAACTAATGGTTGTTCCAAGAATTGTGCCTTGAGAGCGTGTACCACTTGGAGATATGAGAAGAGGGAGTGATGCGATATATTAAACTCTTGCTCCAGGTCAGCAAATTTTTTCACTACATTACCTCTATATAGCTGACTCAGTTTCTTGATCCCATTCTTCTCCCAATCCCTGATTCCGCCTCTAGTGTCTCCACCAGTGTGTCATGTCCCGCCTCTACCAACATTAGTTCTATATTCGGGGTGCCTCCTCCCAGGACCCCACACCCCAACAGCTGCTGCAATTGAGCCGCCAGGTAGTAGCGCTCCGGGTGGGGCACCGCCAGGCCCCCCTCTTTCACTGGCAGCTGTAAGGTACAAAGAGGAATCCTAGCCTGCCTTCCCTTCCATATAAGTTCCCTGAAGAGGGTTTTGATTTTCCAGAACCATTTCTTGCATATCCACACCGGAGAATTGTGCAGCAGATACAAGAGTTGTGGCATCCAGATCATCTTTATTAGACCGCAACGTCCCGCCACTGACAAGGGAAGGCGCTTCCATATGGCTAACTTTCTTTTGAATTTAGTCAGTAAGGGCTCTAAATTGAGCCTCACATACTGGCTGGGATCTTCCGTCAGAGCCACTCCCAAATATCTCAGAGTCTTCACTACCTCCAACTGAGGCATCCCTGGTATTCTGACTTCAACATCTGTGTCAATTGGGAGTAGCTCTGATTTCTTCCAGTTTATTTCAAGACCGGTAAACCTGCCGAAATCCTCCACTGTTTTCATCACTTTACTCAGCGATCTATCCAGATCTCCCAAAAACAACAAGACATTGTTTGCATATAGGGCAATTTTTTCTTCACTCCCCCCCTTCCTCCGAAAACCTGTTATCTCAGCGTTATTTCTAATGGTAATCGCCAATGGCTCCATTGCGAGGGCGAAGAGAAGAGGCGATAGGGGGCATCCCTGCCTCGTCCCCCTCTCCAGTTAAATTTTTTCTGAAAATTCATTGTTAATTTTTAACCTGGCTGTTGGCTTAGTATAAAGCAGTTTTATCCATCTGGTGAACAAGGGACCCACTCCGAACTTCTCTAACACTCTCCAGATATACCCCCACTCCACACTATCGAATGCTTTCGTTACATCGAGTGCCAACACCGCTCTTGGTCCCTAGTTCAACACCGGACTCTGCAAATTCAAAAAAGCTCTTCTTATATTGATGCTTGTAGATCTATCAGCTATGAAACCAGTCTGATCCGGATGAATCAGCTTTGCAATAGCTCTATTCAACCGGGTCGCCAGCACCTTAGCCAGTATTTTCGTATCAGAACACAAGAGGGAGATTGGTCTGTATGCTGAAGTGTCTAAGTGATCTTTCCCTTCTTTTTGTAAAATTATAATCGTTGCTTCTGTCATCGAGATGGGTAGCCTTCCTACTCTATTAGCCTCCTCCAACATGCTTAATAATGTGGGGAGTAAAATCTCCCCATATCTCTTGTAGATCTCGACAGGCAGTCCATCGGGGCCTGGTGATTTTTGGTTTGCCATACTATTTACTGCAATTTGAAGCTCTGCCAGGGTTATTGGGGCCTCCAATTCCTCTCTCTCCGCTTGGGTCACAACGGGAGTCTCCAGTTCCCCCAAAAAGTCCTCCATTGCACCCTCCATTCCAATCTTCTGCTTTGTGTATAAGTTTTTATAAAAACTCCTAAATGTCTGCACTATCCCTGTTGTATTAACTATAACTTCTCCTCCCTCCGTTCTAATAGCCTGAACCCCGGAGGTTGGGGAGTTGGTTTTAACTATTTGTGCTAGCATCCTTCCTATACTTTCCCCCTCTACAAATGCAGATTGCCGTTGGAGGAGCCTTCTAGTCTCAACTTTTTGCATAATAACTTAATTTTTTTTTTCTCCCCAGTTGGACCTACTACAAAATGGTTTTCAGCTTCCAGCATTTTTCTCTGAGCCTTTTTTTCCACCTCTCTGGCATTTTTATTGAACTTGGCCATTTGTTGTATCAAAACTCCTCTCTGGAATGCTTTCAGTGTATCCCAGATTATACTTAGTGGGGCTGAATTTTTATTGAATGTTATAAATTCCTTTATTTTAGGTAGGACCTCATCTGATTCTTTAAACAGCTCTAACCAATTTGGATTTATCCTCCACTCCCCCCGCTTCCTATTTTCCCCTACTTTTATTGTCATTATTATTGGGGAGTGGTCCGATATCCCCCTTGGACAGTACTCAATCCTCTCCACCTTCGGCACCGCGCCCACACTCCCCAGGATCATATCTATCCTGGAGAGTGTGGAGTGCGTAGCAGAATAGCACGAATACTGCTGCGTCATAGGGTTATGCGTCCTCCACATATCTACCAACCCAAGTTCTTCTATAATTTGACTCAATTTACTTCTCTTCACAATATCAAGGGGTATCTTTATGGGGAATCTATCCAGTTTATTATTCAAGACCTCGTTAAAGTCACCCATTACCAGTACTGGGGTTTCCCCTTTATCAAGCAGAAATTCATTAAGTTTGAGCAGCAGGTCTATTTTAAACGGCGGAGGAATATAAACATTTGCAATCACGTAGGTTTCATTCTCAATCATACAATGCAAAAAAATATATATACCATTTTCATCTATATCAATCTGTCTGCAGGAGAACCTCACACCCGACCTAATCAAAATACTGACCCCCCTGCAGTATGTAGAGTATACTGAGTGATATTGCTGTTGATATTTCCTATTGTACAGAGCCGGGACGGTTTGCTTAGTCAGGTGGGTCTCCTGCAGACAGATTAATTCTGCTCCCCACCCCTCCATTACAGCAAATACTGCAGCTTTCTTGATTGGTGTGCCCAGTCCCCTAACATTCCATGTTCCTATAGTAACTTCTATCATTTCACCCTATGTAATCTAGATGGTGCCGGGAATCCTGAGATGTATTCTTATTTAAGATCAAACCTACAACTATTATCATTTCCACCCCTACTTCTCCATCTCTGCCCTTATCCCCCCTTACCCTTACCCTAGGGCTGTTCTCATCACGTGGTCTCACCCTTATAATGTCCCACGAAAAGGAAAAATTATCACTAGTGTACACATACCAGGACACAGAAAGCACAAAAGGGGGGGAGAAAACAGGAGCCCACATCTCTCCCCCGTTCCCCCCCTCCCAATGCGTATCTCTCTGTATTCCTCCCTTCTACCCTTACAATATCACCCTCGTACCTATGGCTTTCCGACCCTATTGTATAACAGTGAAAGAGAAAAAATAAATAAAAATAAAGATAAGGGGGGGGGGGGAATTAAATAAATAAAAAACAACCAGAAAAAGAAAAGAAAAGGGAAAAAAAATAAATAAAAAATAATATACAGGTTTTCAGTCCACAACGTGTTCCTCTCGCAAGTGCCTTATTGTGTAAAAGTTATTTTCCTTACTTCTTAGTGAAATTTGTGTCACATCTTTATTTAACTTATTTATATTCTGTGTTATGCATCTCTGCACATCTTTACAATTAGTTTTTTTTAATCCTATCTTCCCTCTTCTCCCCCCACCCACCTCTCCCCCCCCTCCCCCCCTTTTTTTTCCACCTACCTAGGTGAACCCCTGAGGGGCTACAAGTGACCATTTTCCATACTAACATTTCCACTCTTTACCCTTTCACACACACTAACTTCTCATACTCTGTGCATCCCCCCCCTCCCCACCCCTAACTAGCATAATGTCATCAAATTTCTAAACCATTAATCTTAAACATTTCCGCCCCCCTCCCCCTCCCATCTTCAAGTAGTTGCAAGTCTCTCTTTATTTGTTTCCATCCATCTCTCCACCGCTTCTGGGGAGTTAAAGAACTGAGTCTCCCCTCATGCTGTTATCCTTAATCTTGCGGGGTACATCAATGCATAGGGTATTTTAACCTTCTGTAGGGTACGCTTAACCTGCAAGAATTCTGATCTTTGTCTCTGGAGTTCTGGTGAGAAGTCAGAATAAAATGAGATTCTAGATCCATTAAAAAGTATATTTCCTGCTTCTCTTGCTCTTCTCAGCAACAAAACCTTGTCTTTGTAATTAAGGAATTTAAACAGGAGCGGCCTAGGAAACTTTGCGGTTGGAGAGGCTCTAAAAGGGATTCTGTGGGCTCTTTCAATAGCGAATACTGTTGAAAAAAACTCCCTCCCACAGAATTCAATTAACCATTTTTCCAGGAATTCCACAGGGTTCGAGCCCTCACTTTTCTCTGGGAGACCGATCATCCTTACAATATCTCTACGGAGTCTATTCTCCATCTCTTCTAGTTTTGATGAGTGTTTCAATATTTGTTCTTTCATGTTTTTTACATCCGCCCTCAGCGGGAATGTATCGTCTTCTAATTGACTGACTCTGCCTTCCAGCTCTGATGTTCTTTGCCCTATTTTTTCCAACTCCTGTTTAACTAAAGTCATATCTTCTTTCACTCCTCTCATCTGATCACAAAGTTCTTTAATCGAGCCATTACATGCATTTACTGCCATCAGTACATCTTTTAAAGTAGGTTCTGTTACTTGAGGTAGCCCAGTTTCAGCTATTCCATTTATGTTACCTTCCAATCCTGCTAGCTCTGCTACACCCACTGCCCCTGCTGTGTTTTTAATGTTCACAACTTTGGGTGCCCCAGGTATCCCGATGTTACCTGGTTGGCCCTGGCTTTTCCTATCGGAGGGGCCTCCTTGTTGCATTTTAGCCTGGACCCCCTTTTTTGGGGGTGTCTGTGCCGGGCCATGCGCATATTGCTCGAGTCTTGCTGCCGCTGATGCAGCAGCTGTCTGTTGCTGGGTTTGCTGGGAATTTTTCTCTTTGGCTGATCGCAGGTGTTGCATTGTTACTGAAACAGTAATTATAGCAAGAGGCCCACCAATTTATGCAAAGGAAAAAAAGAAAAAAAGGAGAATGTTGCCTTCCTGTTTAAATAGGGTTTCTTAATGCTTTGATACTTTTACTTTTTTCTGTATTTACGCATATATCTAATGCCGACGACTATAAGTGGCTGTAAATGACCTATGAAGCACGATGAGGAAAACACTAATAAGGGAATAACAGTCCTTATGCCCTCCAAAACGCCCTCTCGGTTTAATACACAATTTGGTATAAGGTCAAAACAACAAAACAAAAAAAAAAAAGCACCTTTAATGAGGAAGCAGCAGTCTATAGAATTTCCCAAGATCTCCGCAGTATATCGCACAGTATATCACACTTTATAAATAGCTATGAGGGACCAAGAGAGGGAGTCAGCGGCCCCCGAAAAACCAGCAACCCCAGTGAAGATGTTTACGGTTGCGTTTTCCCCCGGTACCTAGCCGGTATGCTATATGGAGGTAATTACTAGTTTTACCACTCATTAGCTCTTTAGCAAATATTATAAATTATATGTCCATGGCCTAATGAATGTATAGCCATATACACTTTTTCTTCCACAAAGCAAAGGAGAGATAAAGGTAGAAGAGAAAACAGTCCGTGTGGCCTCCAACAGTCACTGCATTTTTTTTTTTTTTTTTTTTGTTTTTACACAGTCCAATTCCTTCAAAGTGACATTTTATAAAGTAGGGCCAACATTGATACCTTATTCCTCTATTTGCATTTACTCACGTATCCGGAGCTGGTTTATAAGGGCTGTTTATGCTGGGACAACAGGGTCAGCGTATTGAGTTTTTTTCCCTTCGAGCAATGAGCTTTCAATCAGGCTCCCCAAAATTCCTTTCAGTCTAAACTCTCCTGAGCCGCTGCTCCTCCAGGGGTTTTAGATAGTCCTATGCTCGGTGGTTTCACCCCTGTTGGCTGGTTTGACTATATGCATTCAGCAGAGGCATTGGTAATAGTGCCCCCTCACCTCTCCAAACGCCGCTCACCACGAGCGGCGTGTACTCGGCGTGTGACGTCACTCGGAACTCGGGACTCGGCTCCCTCCGATACAGCACTGCTGACTTCCTCACAGGGGGTTTCAAGCTGATCCGGAAAAGACCGAGAGACTTCGCATCCCACGTGTCTCTTACCCGCTGCGTGCATTGGAGGATATCAAGCCACGCTCTGCTAAGCTGCTGCGCTTTAGGGGGAAGAAATCCTCAAGTCCTCAGGTCCTCACAGCCGGTCTCCGTAAGCCAAAGCGGTAGAAGGGAGGGGGAGAATCACACAGGCATCTTCTCACTCCTCTCCCTCACACATTGCACCGCACCACTCTAACATCCGGTCACGCCCACCCCCACTGCTCAACATTTAGGTGGCAACAAAGCACACCAATACTGACACAAATATAATGACCTCCACATTAATAGCCAAGGTGAGAATCCATGCCATACTCATAAAACACCCAAATTAAACATATAACTAGCAATGGTATTAGAGGAAGAGCAGCATAAAGAAAGCAAGAAGATGTATCTAAGGGGGAGAGAGTTACAGAAAATATATATATTTATAGCCTATTTTATAAAAAAAGGCTTGAAGCCCATAGCTTCATTTAGGCCTGGATATTTAGTAGCTGACAACTGATAGGTCCATCTAGCCTCACATTGTAATAATTTTTTATCTATGTCTCCACCTCTCTCGTGTGGAGGGATATGATCCAAGGCAAAGAAATGGACCTTAGACAAATCAAATCCATGGTGTAGTCCACTGTGTCTAATAATAGGGGTTTCCATCCTCTTTTTACTGATCAAGGACACAGGGTCCCTGACCCTGTGAAAGAAAGGTCTCTTTGTCTTTCCTACATAGTAGGCACCACAGTCACATTGCATGATGTAAATAATGCCAATGGTCTGACAGTTAGCAAAGAAACGTGGCTTCCAAATTCAGCCATTAGGTAATGAAATCTGACGAGTGTTGGTAACAAATGTACAATAGTTACATCTACCACAGGGCGCAGTACCCAATTTGCCACTTTTCCAAGGGATTTTACCTACATGGTGACTATGTACTAGCTGATCATTTAAAGCGTGGGACCTGCGAAAGTAATTTCAGGAAATGTATTGATATATTTAGAGACCACTTCATCAGCAGTGAGTAGGTGCTAGTATCTCTGCATGATGTGTCGGATCTTAGAATGATGTCCCGAATAATATGGTAATCAATCTAGTGGTGGTAGTAGATTGAGATTTGTTTTTTTTTTTTTAACATGAATTAATTTGTCTCTATAATGCGATTGGGCCCGATGATACGCCTTCTTGAGACAGGACTTACTGTAGCCTCTTTCAAAAACTGCGTAATGGAAGGGTTCTAGCTTCCCTCTCAAAGTCTTCTTGTCTGGTACAGTTCCTCCTGACCCGTAAATACAGACTGTATAGAATGCTATGTACAAAAGAACTGGAGTGTGAACTGGTAGCATGGTGAAGGGTATTGCCGGGTGATTCTTTTCTAAAAAGTGTTGAGCCAAAGCTTTGGTCTTTGTTGATGAAAATACTTACATCAAGAAAATCAATAACCTGCTGATCGCAATTTAAGGTTGAAATCATTATGTTTCAAAAGCCTCAGGAATATATCCAGCTCCTCCCTAGTGCCAGTCTACACCATAAAGATATCATCAATATATATTTTCCATATTAAGATCTTGTCAATATAATCATGTATTGATTCAATCAAAAAAGATGCTTTTCCCGGTGGCGCTCCCATTCTCAACTCCTCTCCAGACTTCCCCTCGGAGACTGCAGACATGATAAAAGACAAGAGATGGTCAGACACTGCGGACATGATACAGGAGGTGGACAGAGGCTGCGGACATGATACAGGAGGTGGTCAGAGGCTGCGGACATGATACAGGAGGTGGACAGTGCTGCGGACATGATATAGAAGGTGGATAGAGGCTGCGAACATGATACAGGAGGTGGACAGAGGCTGTGGACATGATACAGGAGGTGGATAGAGGCTGCGGGCATGATACAGGAGGTGGACAGAGGCTGCGGACAGGATACAGGAGGTGGACAGAGGCTGCGAACATGGTAGTGTCCTCACAGTAGCTTATTCCTCTGTCCACCTTCATATTACCTCTCCACATCAGTGTATCCTCCTCCTGTGCCCCTTTCACCTCTTCACAGGGCAGCACATAAGTGTCCTTCTCTGTCCCTGCATGGCTTCACCCCCCCTATTAATATCCTCCTCTGCCCCCTTTTTGCTATCCCCCACACACAGTGTCACTCTCCCCACCCTTCCTTGGCTCTTCCTCTGCTGTGGAGTGGTGAGTGCACGAGGCACCTCCAAGAACAAGTGGACTGGCTTCTTTTCAAAAATGGCGCATGCGCAGTTGCATGGTCAGCTTGCAGCCATCTTTTTTACAGGTAGCGGTGCCCGTAATGGATATTTACGGGCAGCCCAAAATGGCCTTAAATTTACGGGCTGCCCCCCGGTAATGTGGGACTTTTAAGGCAAACACAGATGTAAAGTAGATATATTTAAAAAGTATAAAGTTTATTATTACAGAATAAAAACATTGGTGCATACATCACCATCACTTTACATAAAACAACAAGTTGTGCATGGGCTCATAAAGAGCTGGTTAATGTGGTGGTATCGTCTCGCTATGCCCGATGTGTTTCAGGAGAAAAGGTATATCCCTTCTTCAGGGTATTTTAAGAGAGAAGATCAAAGGTGGAGAACATTCTATGATAAAACAAGGCATAAGTTGAAAACAAATAAACAGGTAAAGAGAACACATGTCATATATCACACCGGCGGTAGAGCATACATACCAGCACCACGGCCCATATTAGACACATCATAGTTAAAAACAATCAAAATTTCCTCTGCATCAGGTTTTGGGCAATTCCCTCAGGATGGATCCCCAAGTATCAGGAGGCCACCCAGATTGCTCCTCACAATAATCCAGAGACACAGCCAATCCGAGCCAACAGGTGAAAATTGTAGACAGGAAAAAGAGGAAGGATCTCGCTGGAGGGGAGTAGGGACAGGGTGTTGTCCTAAAATCTGACCATTAGTACGCTCCATCTGACAATTGTTGTCCAACTTTCGGCCAACAAATGTTGGATGGCCGGTGTCATGGACTTACCAGGCGTTTCCGGGCTCTTCGTGCACACGCGGGCGTGCACGTTAGCGCGCGCGGTGGCGTGCGCGTGCATGTGCGCATGCGCGAGAGCGCAATTGGCGCCAAAACGGGCTTTAAAAGCCCAGCAGTGACACTCAGTCAGTGCTGTGTTGTCTCAGCTTCCTGCTAGTCAGCCATCTGAAACCTGATCTGAACCTGTGATTCCCGTTATCGACCCGGCTCTGTTTTTGGACTACTCTGCCTTCTCCTGCTCGACCCGGCTTGTCTTCATCTGCTTCTGGTTACCGACTCCTGCCTGCCTACCGACTCCGCCATTGCCTGCTCCTATCATCTGATTGATCTGCTGTTGCCAACCGGACTGTTTGACCTTGCCTTGCTGATTCCCATCTGCCTATCCACCTGCTGCCTGGTTCTGCTGTATCCAGCTTCACCACCTACAGACTTACACCCTGCCATCTGTATACGGAACCTTCCGGAGGACTTCCTAGTTGATCTCAACTCCATCCCTCTACAAACCAGGCACTCCTACCCCACTGTGCTCACGTGACCACTGTTCCCACTCCAGTGGACCGTGAACCAGCGCTGTATGAGAGGTCTTCTCCTACAAGTCAGGCTCTACGTCCAGGTACGTAACAGTACAACGCAGCCATGACTGAGCCTGCAGGAGAGACCTCCCCCATGACAGATATCTGCTCACACCTGTCAGCCCTCACCCAGGCCGTAAAATCCTTACAAGACGGTTACACCAGATTGGAGGGTCAAGTTCAGAACATCATTAACCCCGTACTTGTGGCTCCTGGTCCCGTTGCCGCCCCTGCTCAGGCTGCTTCCTCTCCTTCTGTCGTTATGCTTCCACCTGAACCAAGGGTCCCTATACCTGAGAGGTTTTCAGGGGACCGAACTAAATTCCGGGCCTTCCGCAGCGCTTGTCAGCTTTATTTTGCCCTGCAACCCCGGACTTTTTCACTTGAAGCCACTAAAGTGGGGTTTGTGGTCTCCCTGCTGTTAGGAGAACCACAGATCTGGGCACACCGACTTCTCGAAGAGGACTCTATTTTGATTCAGTCACTAACGGCCTTCTTTGAAGCTATGTCCCAGCTTTATGAAGACCCTGAACGGGTAGCCACAGCAGAAGCCACCTTAACCACGCTCCAGCAGGGTCGCCGGGTGGCCGAGGAATACATCTCAGACTTTAGACGCTGGAGTGCAGACACTCAATGGAATGATGCAGCTCTTCGGCATTAGTTCCGCATGGGCCTATCAGAAGGACTAAAAGATGAACTGGCCCGGGTAGGCATACCTGATACTCTTGAGGCTTTAATCACCCTAACAATCCAGATTGATCGCCGCCTTCGGGAACGTCGCACTGAACGGTCTTTTCAACATAACCGCCCTACTTGGGTGACTGCTAAGGCTCCAATTCCTGCTGCCCGCTATCTACCTCCACCCAACCTTCAACCAACCAGCTCGGTGCCTGATACCTCCGAGCCGATGCAGTTGGGATTGATCCGACCCACCTTAACCCCAGAAGAGCGCACGCGTCGCCATCAACTGAACCTCTGCCTGTACTGTGGGGCAACAGGACATTACTTGCGCAATTGCCCAGTCAAGATGCGTAAGTGCTCCTCCTCTGTTCCTGCCAGTCTTTCAGCATTATCTGCTAACACAACCCACATTGCTCTCCCTCTTTCATTACAGCTTCAAGGAAGGACAATTCCAGTCAAGGCAATTATTGATTCCGGAGCATGCAGCTGCTTCATCGACTCCGCCTTCGTCAGCCAACACAACATCCCCTTGCGGAACAAGACCCACCGACTTTCAGTCTTCTTGGCCGATGGCTCTCGCATCAGCTCTGGGCAGGTGACCCAAGAGACTTTTCCGTTACCTGTCACCTCTTCCTCCCAACATAAGGAGCTCCTGATCCTTGACGTCATCTCTTCCCCGTTGTTCCCAATCATTCTGGGCATTCCCTGGCTTCAGGCCCATAATCCCTCCATCAATTGGACTACCAGAGAGAACAGGTTCTTGTCCCCCTACTGCCAAGAACACTGTCAACACAAATCTACTCAATCACCTGTCACCTTGTTTTGCATGGACATTGATCAGAACTTACGTCAATCAGTACCCGAACCGTATCAGGGGTTCCTTGACGTATTCAGCAAGAAGGGAGTAGACTCTCTTCCACCTCATCGATCATACGATTGCCCAATTGAACTTCTACCCGGGGCCGAAATTCCCTTTGGGCGCATTTTCCCCTTATCAGAAAAAGAACAGGAAGCATTAAAGGTTTACATCAACGAAAACCTGGAAAAGGGGTTCATCCGCCCGTCCACCTCTCCAGCTGGTGCTGGAATATTTTTTGTGACCAAGAAGGATCAGACTCTCCGCCCGTGTGTGGACTATCGGGAACTAAATAAAATCACGGTCAAGAACCGTTACCCGCTGCCCCTAATACCCGAATTATTCCAGAAACTAAGGTCTGCTACTATTTTTACAAAACTTGACCTAAGAGGGGCCTACAATCTGGTCCGCATCCGGGCTGGGCATGAGTGGAAGACGGCGTTCCGAACACGGTTCGGACATTATGAATACCTGGTCATGCCCTTCGGTCTATGTAATGCACCTGCCACTTTTCAACATCTTGTTAACGATATATTCAGGGACTTCTTAGATGTTTTTGTAATTGTTTATTTGGACGATATTTTGTTTTTTTCTGAATCACTCAGCCAGCACCGGGAACACGTTTGCAGAGTTCTTGACCGTCTTCGCCTACATGGACTGTATGCAAAGGCAGAAAAGTGTGAGTTTGAGCAACGAGAGATTCAATTTTTGGGCTTAATAATCTCCTCAACCGGTATTAAGATGGATCCCCAAAAAGTGTCTGCCGTTTTAGACTGGCCCGCACCAGTAGATAAAAAAGGCATACAACGTTTCATAGGCTTCGCAAACTTTTATAGAAAGTTTATCAAAGGATTCTCTGCCATCATCACACCTATTACACGATTGACCCAACAACACGTCAGGTTCCATTGGAGTTCGGAGGCTCAGGATGCATTTGAGAAACTTAAGAGACTTTTTACATCAGCCCCAATTCTCAGCCATCCTAATCCATCCCTGCCCTTTTTATTAGAAGTAGACGCATCCGAAGTAGCGGTGGGAGCGGTCATTTCTCAAAGACAGGGCAAGGAGGACTTGATACACCCTGTAGGATTCTTCTCTCGAAAGTTATCTCCAGCTGAGAGAAATTATGACGTAGGGGATCGGGAACTTCTGGCCATCAAAACCGCATTGGAAGAGTGGAGGTATCTGTTAGAGGGCGCGGTCCATCCGGTATTAATATATACCGACCATAAAAACTTAGAATACCTGAGATCTGCCAAACGCTTGAGACCCCGACAAGCTCGTTGGGCCTTATTTTTCACCCACTTCTGTTTCCACATCACTTATCGGCCTGGATCAAAAAACATCAAACCTGACGCACTGTCACGCATGCATGACAATCCAAAGGACTCACCTGTTTCTGACACGATTTTGTCCACAAGTAACTTCTTGCTTTTACAAACAGACCTCTTATCTCTAATCAAAGAAGCTTCTACCCATTCTCCAAGGCCCCCAGGAATCACCTTGACATCACGAGACGGCTTGCTATGGAAAGGAAGTCAAATCTTTGTTCCAGAGAGTATCCGAGTTAAGGTACTAACACTGCTTCATGACCATCCTTTAGCAGGGCATTTTGGGGTCCGGAAGACTCTTGAACTTGTACAACGTACATTTTGGTGGCCCAACCTAAAGGAATTTTGTGGGAGATACGTCAGTTCCTGTCCCGTCTGCACACGGAACAAGACTTCAAGGAACCGAGCCTGGGGCTTGCTAAAACCTCTACCTGTACCGGACAGACCTTGGAAAATGATTGCTATGGACTTTATAGTCGAATTACCCCGCTCTGAGGGGTGCACAGCCATTTTCGTGGTTGTGGACCGCATATCTAAAATGGTCCACTTCGTGCCCTTAAAGGGAACCCAATCTGCTGCGGAAACGGCCCGTGTGTTCATCAAGGAGATCATCAGACTACACGGAGTACCTGCAAATATAGTCTCTGACAGGGGGTGCAGTTTACCTCACGCTTTTGGAAAGCACTTTGTGAAATCTTGAAGATCGAGCTGGCCCTCTCCTCGGCCTATCACCCTCAAACAAACGGGCAGACAGAGAGGACCAACCAAACCCTCGAGCAGTACATCAGATGCTTTACTTCTTTTTCACAGGACAATTGGGTTTCCCTACTGCCTTTAGCGGAATTCGCCTATAATAATACCAGTCACTCAGCCACTAACCAATCCCCCTTCTTTTCCAACTATGGTTTTCACCTAACCTTTTTACCAGATTTTCTTTCAGAATCTCCAGTTCCGGCAGTCCAGGAGACGATAGAACTCCTCAACCGCAACAACCGGGTGCTACAAGAAGCTGTGTCCAAGGCCCAGGCGGACAGTAAGAAAAATTTCGACCAAAAAAGGAGGGGGGAGCTGGTTCTTCAAACGGGAGATCAGGTATGGCTATCTACAGACAACATTAAACTGATTTGTCCCTCTAAGAAGCTTGCACCTAAATTTATGGGACCTTTTCCTATCAAGAGGAAAATTAATGAAGTTGCTTATGAACTGTCTTTGCCTGACTCTCTTAAAGTTCACCCAGTATTCCACGTGTCCTTGTTGAAACCTGCTGTGCCTAATCCCTTCTCTGACAGAGGAACCGGCCCGCCTGAACCTGTTCTAGTGGATGGTGACCAGGAATATGAGGTGGAGGCGATCCTCAATTGTAGGAAAAGACACGGGCAAGTACAATTTTTGGTCAAATGGAAAGGGTACGGCCCAGAAAGTAATTCCTGGGAACCGGACAGTAACATACATGCTAAACGTTTAGTTCGTACCTACTTGACTTCTCACCCTGAAAAAGCAAGTTGCCTGGGCATCCGGAGGCTGCCCCTTGTGGGGGGGCAATGTCATGGACTTACCAGGCGTTTCCGGGCTCTTCGTGCACCCGCGGGCGGGCGCGCGTGCACGTTAGCGCGCGCGGTGGCGCGCGCGTGCATGTGCGCGAGAGCGCAATTGGCGCCAAAACGGGCTTTAAAAGCCCAGCAGTGACACTCAGTCAGTGCTGTGTTGTCTCAGCTTCCTGCTAGTCAGCCATCTGAAACCTGATCTGAACCTGTGATTCCCGTTATCGACCCGGCTCTGTTTTTGGACTACTCTGCCTTCTCCTGCTCGACCCGGCTTGCCTGACCTTGTCTTCATCTGCTTCTGGTTACCGACTCCTGCCTGCCTACCGACTCCGCCATTGCCTGCTCCTATCATCTGATTGATCTGCTGTTGCCAACCGGACTGTTTGACCTTGCCTTGCTGATTCCCATCTGCCTATCCACCTGCTGCCTGGTTCTGCCGTATCCAGCTTCACCACCTACAGACTTACACCCTGCCATCTGTATACAGAACCTTCCGGAGGACTTCCTAGTTGATCTCAACTCCATCCCTCTACAAACCAGGCACTCCTACCCCACTGTGCTCACGTGACCACTGTTCCCACTCCAGTGGACCGTGAACCAGCGCTGTATGAGAGGTCTTCTCCTACAAGTCAGGCTCTACGTCCAGGTACGTAACAGGCAGGCTAGTCAATTTTCGGCGGACATCAGTCGGTTGCCTAATTTTCGTATCATCAGTACACAAATCCGTCACACAAAAGTACAAACACGCATGCTCGGAATCAATGCTCACCAAACACGAAATTAGCAGAAGGGGCCCAAAGGGTGGCCCTCAAGAGCTGAAATTCCTAGTAGTACGTCACTACGTTCGTGTTTGTTGGCCGACAATTGTGTGCTGTTAGTATGCAAGACAAGATCCAGGCACACGCCCTGAAGAAAAAAATCAGACGCTCGTTTGGCCAACAATCGGATCATGTGTACGAGGCATTAGACTTCCCCTTTTTAACCATGCACATATATGACCCATTCATATCACCTATTTTTATATATATATATATATATATATATATATATATATATATATATATATATATATATATATATATATATATATATAGGTATTTGTACTCCTTTTTTTCCTGCATCATGGACAGGGCTCCCTCTCCCCTGGGACCTTGTTATGCCCCCATCCGGCGCACAAAGGCCTCCCGTCCACTGGCAAGAGGCCTGTTGATGTGGCGGTGCACGCTTTGAGGTATGCCCATGTCCGGCCATTTGGGTGTCCCTCTTTCCATACACTCGTCACCTATCCTTGTGCGTCGGTGGGCCGCGGATGCATGACACTCTCCAACTCTCTGTGGGGAGGCACCGTGCACTCGTGATCCGGGGATCCCTCTGCCGCATCTGAGCCCTGGTATGAATAATTGTATATCCTGGGCACGCCTCAGACCCAGCGTCCTCACGCACGTGATTTGATCTTCAGGAACCCTATAAGGTAGGTATTTGCCATTTCATCTTTGTTATGGAAACACCTGACGGCCAATGTATTCTATGTGGGGGGCAATGCTACACGGTGGAAGTTTTTAAATAAACCTTTTGCAGTGTTGCAGTGAATATTCCCCCCATGCATATGTAACTCACATTGAACAATTATCAGCAGATTACATACTTTTACATATGAGTTTTATAATGCAGAACCAGAACCAAAGTGTCATGAAGATCCTGCCAGAAATCTGCCCTCCAGGCTCTCTGGCACACGTTCGCGTGTGCCATCGCGCATGCGCGTGCTCCTGTTGGCACCAGACAGGCTATTTAAGCCTGTCTTTCACAGACGGTCCCCGCTGTATGCTCTACAGTGTTGTGTGCCAAAAACCTGATCTGAAGACTTACCTGTGATAAGACCCGGCTTACCTATGACCTACCTGTTATCTGCCTGCACCCGGCCTGTTTGTGACTACTCTCCTGCCTGCCTCTCTGTGCCTCTGCTGCCAGCCTGATACCTGACCTGGCCTGTTTGACGATCCTGTCTGCTGAGTTGATCCAGTCTGCACTATTCCAGTCTGCTGAGCTGATCCAGACTGCTGAACTGATCCAGTCTGCTGAGCCGATCCAGTCTGCTGAGCTTATCCTGTCTGTACTGATCCAGTCTGCTGAGCTGATCCAGTCTGCTGAGCTGATCCAGTCTACACTGATCCTGTCTGCTGAGTTGATCCAGTCTGCACTGATCCAGTCTGCTGAGCTGACCCAGTCTGTTTATCCAATCCGGTCTGTTGATCCTGCCAGGCACCCTTCTTACTCTTGTGTCTTCTGTTACCTTACCAGGGGACCGGGAGTGGAGGCCATAAGGGAGGCCTCCCTCTGCAAATCGGGCTCAAAACCATCAGGTACGTGACACAAGGTCAACATGTATGCCATTTAACTATGACTGCTACATGAATATAGGGATAACTACAATGTTTCCCCTACTCTACCACTGCTCATTTATATTTTAGGTGTGGGTATACATCATCAGTGACGTTCACTACCCTACTTCCCACCAGCCAGGATCCTTCCCCTTTTTCCCTGTCTACAATTTTTGCCTGTTGGCTCAGATTGGCTGTGTCTCTGGATCCTTGTGAGGGGCACTTAGGGCCTGGGTGGCCCCCCGAGCTTGGGGGATCTATCATGAGGAAATTTCCCAAAACCTGATTCAGATGAAATTTTGATTGTTCTTAAAGTGGAAGTAAACCCCCCTATCATTTTCAGCCAAGGAAGCTGCCATCTTTGCCTCTGTTTAATCTTCAACTGCCACGGTGCTGCACATGTGATCCGTTATGACATCAGCCATTGGATGGTTTGACTGTTTGGTTGAGAGCACAGCCAATGTGCAGTTAGCATTCCCGGCATGCCTTTTTTTAAACTGTTAAATCGATGGGTATACTTCCACTTTAACTATGATGTGTCTAATATGGGCCGTGGTGCTGGTATGTATGGTCTACTGCCGGTGTGACATATGATATGTGTTCTCTAAAGCCCCATACACACGCTCGGATTATCCGAGGACCAGGTCCGTCGGATCATGTCCGTCGTACTTTGTCCGATGTTGGTTTTGCGTACACACGGTCGGACAAAGTTGTCGGAAAATCCGATCATTCTGAACGTAGCACCAAATAGCTTTGGTCTTGTAATGTGATCTGAGCATGCGTAGCACTTTGTCCGTCGGAATTCGTTACACACGATCGGATTTGGTGTGATCGGACTTTGTTGTAAAAAAATCTATCCAGCAGGAGATAGGACTTTGTCCGTCGGACAATCCGATGGAAACTGTCCGATGGTGCCTACACATGGTCGGAATTTCCGACAACATTGTCTGATAGGACAGAATCCATCGGAAAATCCGACCGTGTGTATGGGGCTTTAGTCTTTACCTGTTTAATTGTTTTTAGCTTATGTCTTGTTTTATCATAGAATGTTCTCCACCTTTGATCTTCTCTCTTAAATTTCCCTGAAGAAGGGATATACTTTTGCTCCTGAAACGCGTTGGTAATAGCGAGAAGATACAACCACATAATTAACCAGCTCTTCATGAGCTCATGCACAACTTGCTGTTTTATGTAAAGTGGTGCTGATGCATGCACCAATGTTTTTATTCCGTAATAATAAACTTTATACTTTTTAAATATATCTACTTTACATTTGAGTCTGCCTTAAAAGTCCCACATTACCGGGGGGTACATACTTACTTTCTGTTCAAATTTAAGGGATGTTGGCAACATAATATGGGTCTCTCCCATGCAGTTTTGCCAACTGCCTGTTAATTTACGAGCAGCCCCTTAAATGTGAGTCTGCCGTAAAAGTCCGGGGGGTACATTCTTACTTTCCATTCATTTACCCAAGCACTAGATTTTTTTTTAATCAGATCTTGTTTTTGAAAAATTTTATAACAAAATTTTAAATAAAACAAATACTAAACAACAACAGAAAAAAGGGGAAAAAAAAAAGGAAAGGGAGGAAAAACACATATACATATATAAATGTATTTCCCTTCCTTCCCATTAAGCAGATATATCGGCAGCAACAACAATATTTTTTAGTTCGTTTAGCATCTACTCTCTCAAAATATATTCGAGAGAAGGAAGAGAAAGAGACAACCTAAAAAAAAAAATAACAAAAAAAGAGAATAATTTTCTTCTCTCTCTCTTCCCCTCCCCCATAGCATCCAACATTAGGTCTTGGAATACAGTATAATAT
Source organism: Lithobates sylvaticus (assembly GCA_028564925.1). Lineage (NCBI taxonomy): Eukaryota > Metazoa > Chordata > Amphibia > Anura > Ranidae > Lithobates > Lithobates sylvaticus. The sequence goes on along the minus strand of CM053031.1, from coordinate 197,409,878 downwards.
CCCGGAGCAAGTGCTACACTTGAGTATTTATTATTGCATTTAGTTTGACCACTTGTCTACGTCAAGGGAAAGGGGGATGCAGCCACTCATAAAGACCAGATAACAGATATGCATAGCACATATTCCCCACTCTGCATTTTCAGCCCTAATTAGAACATGGGGCGTATATCCATTTTTTCCATTTTTTTTTTTTTATTTCCAATATGCGTTGAGTTGAAGATAAGTATATTTCTCAAATAATACATGTTTATCCGTTTCCTTTACCCAGTCCCCGAGGGTAGGAGGGTTAGGTGATATCCATCGAGAGGCTATTAGTTTATGTGCCAAGAAAAGCATTCTCATTATGGCCACTGCCTCATCATATTCTAAATTATCGTTAGAATTTATATACCCGAGAAGACCTAGGACAGGATAAGGAATAAGTGAGATGTCATATATGGAATTTATCGTGTCTATCACATCTTGTCAGTACTGGTACAGCTTTGGGCATCTTCAAAACAAATGTATGAAAGAACCAGGGGATTTCGCACATCTTGGACATTCAGAATTTTCCCTCCTACCTAGTCTATGCAGCAGCTCCGGTGTACAATATGCCCTCTAAAGTTCGGTCATTCTATGCGTAGGGAATATCGAGACCATCTCCCATTTTTGTCTACATGGAATTGGAAATTTAAGGAGCTGTTCAGATAGTAATTTCTGTAACGCCGAGCGCTCCGGGTGTCCCATCCATCCCAGAGCGCTCACGGTGCCCGTTGTCCTGCAGCGCCTCGGTCAGCTCCTCTGACCGCAGGCGCTGCTCTGCCCTCAGCGTCAGCGTCAGGGAAACGCTCGCACCTAGCTAACGTGGGAGAGGCGTTACTAGGTGGGGATTCTTCCTCTCCACGTCTGACTGTTCCAGTGATGATTTCGTTGCCCAAGAAGTCCTCTTTCTCCGCTGTGGCCTTTCTGGACTCTGGTTCTGCAGGAAACTTCATTGAAGCCTCACTCATCAACAAATTTAATGTTCCAGTTATCCGTCTCGTCAAGCCTTTTTTCATCACCTCTGTAAATGGTCAAAACCTGAACTGTATCGTGCGCTATCGCACTGAACCTCTCCTCATGAGAATTGGAGTTCTCCATCACGAAAAGATTAGCTTCTTTGTGTTACCCAACTGTACCTCTGAGATCCTTTTGGGCCTACCCTGGCTCCAGCTACATTCTCCTACCCTCGACTGGGCCTCGGGGGACATCAAAAGTTGGGGTCCCTCCTGGCACAGGCATTGCCTCAAAGCGGTGCCCACTAAACAAGTTTTCGTCGCTACCTCTCTGCCTACTCTCCTCCAGCCCTACCGGGACTTTGCCGATGTATTTTGCAAGAAACAAGCTGAGGTCCTGCCGCCACATAGACCCTTTGATTGCCCTATTGATCTTCTTCCTGGCACCACTCCGCCCCGGGGAAGAATCTACCCTCTCTCCATCCCGGAGACACAAGCTATGTCAGACTACATCCAGGAAAACCTCAAAAGAGGTTTCATCCGCAAGTCTTCTTCCCCTGCTGGAGCCGGATTCTTCTTTGTCGCCAAAAAGGACGGGTCCTTATGTCCCTGCATTGACTATCGTAATCTTAATAAGATCACTGTAAAAAATCGTTACCCGCTGCCCCTTATCTCTGAACTTTTCGACCGTTTACGCGGAGCAAGAATTTTTACCAAGCTGGACCTCCGGGGCCTTTTGGTTTATGCAATGCTCCTGCGGTTTTCCAAGACTTTGTAAATGAGATTTTCAGGGATTTGCTGTATTCTTGTGTTGTTGTCTATCTGGATGATATCCTGATTTTCTCCTCTAGCTTGGAGGTGCATCGTCTTCATGTCCGTCAAGTACTCCAACGGCTCAGAGACAACCATCTTTACGCCAAACTAGAGAAACGTCTCTTTGAACGCGGCAGTCTTCCCTTCCTGGGTTACTTAGTCTCTGGACAAGGTCTCCAAATGGACCCTGAGAAGCTTTCCGCCGTCCTAAACTGGCCACGTCCTACTGGACTACGGGCCATTCAGCGGTTCCTCGGATTTGCCAATTATTATTGCCAGTTTATTCCTCACTTCTCCACCATTGTCGCGCCTATTGTGGCGCTAACCAAAAAGGCTGCGAATCCTAGGTCCTGGCCTCCTCAAGCTGATGAGGCATTTAACCACCTTAAGTCTGTCTTTGCCTCTGCACCCGTTTTGTCCAGGCCTGATCCTCTCAAACCGTTTCTCCTGGAAGTCGATGCCTCCTCTGTGGGAGCTGGAGCTGTGCTTCTTCAGAAAGATTCTAAGGGCAAGAACATAACCTGTGGGTTTTTTTCTAAGACCTTTTCTCCCCCCGAAAAGAACTATGCCATCGGAGACTGTGAATTACTGGCCATTAACCGCTTCCCGACCGGCCACTGCATATATACGTCAGCAGAATGGCACGGGCAGGCAGAATCACGTACCTGTACGTGATCGTGCATGTGCCTGCCCGTGGGTCGCGCGCGCGCCGCTAGCGGCGCGCTCGCGACCCGGTCGGGAGCTCCGTGACCCCGGCCGCGGGGACCAGCGGACCCGATCGCCGCTGGTATCCCGCGATCGGGTTACGGAGCTGAAGAACGGGGAGAGGTCTATGTAAACAAACCTCTCCCCGCGTTTCCTACACTGACTGTCAGTGATCGGCGGTTCCCTGTCATCGGGAACGCCGATCAATGACGTCACACGTACAGCCACGCCCCCTACTGTAAAAAAAAACACAACACGTCACACTGACTCCTCCCCGCCCCCTAGTGGTTAACCCCCTAACTACAACTGTCATTTACATAGGAATCAGTGCTATTTAAATAGCACTGATTTCTGTATAAATGACAAATGTCCCAAAAATGTGTCAAAAATGTCCGATGTGTCCGCCAAAATGTCGCAGTCACAATAAAAATCGCTGATCGCCGCCATTACTAATAAAAAAAAAAAATATTAATAAAAATGCTATAAAACTATCCCCTATTTTGTAAATGCTATAACTTTTGCGCAAACTAATCAATAATCGCTAATTGCGATTTTTTTTACCAAAAATATGTAGAAGAATACGTATCGGCCTAAACTGAGGAAAAAAAATGTTTTTTATATATTTTTGGGGGATATTGATTATAGCAAAAAGTAAAAAATATTGCATTTTTTTCAAAATTGTCGCTCTATTTTTGTTTATAGCGCAAAAAAAAATAAAAACCGCAGGGGCGATCAAATACCACCAAAAGAAAGTTCTATTTGTGGGAAAAAAAGGACGCCAATTTTGTTTTGGAGCCACGTCGCATGACCGCGCAATTGTTAGTTAAAGCGACGCAGTGCCGAATTGCAAAAAGGGGCCTGGTCCTTTGGCTGCCAATTGGTCGGGGCTGAAGTGGTTAAGCTGGCACTTGAGGAATGGAGACATCTCCTTGAGGGATCCGTTCACCCCATCACGATCTTCACGGATCACAAAAATCTCTCTTATCTCCAGTCTGCCCAGCGATTAAACCCACGTCAAGCTAGGTGGTCGTTGTTTTTTGCTCGCTTCAATTTTGAGATCCATTTCTGTCCCGCGGACAAATATGTCAGGGCTGATGCCCTATCACGTTCCACCGATACTTCTGAGTCCGAGTCTCCGGTACAACACATTATACCCCCTGAGTGTCTGATCTCTTCTGCCCCTGCCTCTTTGGTGCAAGTTCCTCCTGGGAAAACCTTGGTCCCCCCACGCCTTCGTCTTCAGATTCTCAAATGGGGCCACTCCTCTCAGCTAGCTGGTCATTCTGGAGTCAAGAAGTCCTCCCAACTGATTTCCAGATATTACTGGTGGCCCTCCTTAAAAAAGGATGTGACGGACTTTGTACAAGCCTGCACTATATGTGCTCGAGACAAGACCCCTCGCCAAAAGCCTGCTGGTCTTCTTCATCCTTTGCCTGTGCCGGAACAACCTTGGGCCCACATAGCTATGGACTTCATCACGGACCTTCCCCCTTCCCACGGCCATACAACCATATGGGTGGTCGTTGATCGCTTCTCCAAAATGGCACATTTTGTCCCGCTTCCAGGTCTCCCTTCTGCACCTATACTTGCAAAACATTTCTTCCTCCAGATTTTTCGTCTTCATGGACTTCCATCTCACATCGTCTCGGATAGAGGCGTTCAGTTCGTGTCTAAATTCTGGAGAGCCCTCTGCAGTCAATTGAAAGTCAAACTGGACTTTTCCTCTGCCTACCATCCGCAGTCCAATGGACAAGTGGAGAGAGTCAACCAAATCCTTGGGGCCTACCTGCGACACTTTGTCTCTGCTCGTCAAGACGACTGGGTTGACCTCTTGCCCTGGGCCGAATTTTCTTATAACCTGAAAGAGTCTGAGTCCTCCTCTAGATCACCCTTCTTTGTAGTATACGGCCGTCACCCTCTACCCCCCCTACCCTTCCCCACTTCTTCCGGAGTCCCTGCTGTAGACGAAGTCACCCAAGAACTGTCGTCCATCTGGAAAGAGACCCAAAAGTCGCTTGCCCTGGCCTCTTCTCGCATGAAGAAACATGCTGACAGTAAAAGAAGACCTCCTGCTGTCTTCTCCCCTGGGGATAGGGTGTGGCTCTCCTCCAGGTACATCAGGTTCCGCATCCCCAGTTACAAGTTGGGTCCCCGCTACCTCGGTCCATTCAAGGTCAAGGCTCGGATCAATTCCGTGTCCTACAAACTGCATCTTCCCCCTTCCCTCCGCATCCCCAACTCTTTCCATGTGTCCCTCCTCAAACCCTTTATCATTAATTGCTTTTCCCCCCAAGGTCATCGCTCCGGCTCCTGTCTCCGGGTCCTCCGACATCTTCTCCGTTAAAGAGATCCTCGCCTCTAGAACCGTCCGAGGTAAGCGGTTCTATCTTGTTGACTGGGAGAATTGTGGTCCTGAGGAGAGGTCCTGGGAACCTGAGGGTAACATCATAGACAAAGATCTCATCCTCAGCTTCTGGGGCTCCAGGAGGAGGGGGAGACCCAAAAAGAGGGGGAGACCCAAGGGGGGGGGTACTGTAACGCCGAGCGCTCCGGGTGTCCCATCCATCCCGGAGCGCTCACGGCGCCCGTTGTCCTGCAGCGCCTCGGTCAGCTCCTCTGACCGCAGGCGCTGCTCTGCCGATGGGATGCGATCCTCGCGGCGGCCTCCGTCCGCCCGGGGATCGCATCTCTCTCCCCTCACCTGCCCCCGCCTGTCTCTCCCGGCGCACGCATCCCCGCTCCCCAGGCGATGTCTTAAAGGGTCAGCGCACAAATGATTGGTGCCTGGCCCAAATTACTGTCACACCCCAAAACACTTATAAACCCACTTCCCCTTCCTATCCTGGCCGGATCTTGTGTTGCCATAGTGCCCAGTGAAAGCGTTAGTGTGTTTTGCTCCTGCTTGTGTATCCAGACCCCTGCTGTTGCTCCTGACTACGTACCATTGCCGCCCGTCTTGACCTTTCGCTACGTTTGACCTCGCCTCTGCCTTATCCCTGTGTACCGTGCCTGTCTCAGCTGTCAGTGGGGTCGAGTTGCTATTGGAGGAAACGACCTGGTTGCTACCGCCGCTGCAAGTCCATCCCGCCTTGCGGCGGGCTCTGGTGAAAACCAGTAGCAACATTAGAACCGGTCCTCCAATACAACCCGTGCTATCGCCTCATTGACATAGGGGATCCACCTCCCAATTCCGGCCATACCCGGAGCGTAACAATTTCCTATATAATTTATCTATTTCGTTTTTGATTATATCCATATACAAAAACAGATTCCGTAAATTCCAACATGATTACATTTAATGTATACATTTTACACCCCCCCCCCCCCCCCCGTAAATCCTCCCCACCCCTCCTTCTCCATCTATCCCTATACATCCCTTATTTAAATTTTCTCACTTTCTCCCAATGTACCCCGTCTTATCCTCCTACAGCCTCCACAAATCTCATTGCCTTCTTAAACGCCTTCCATTCTTTTTTTTTTTTTTTTTTTTATATTTTTTATTTAAAGGTATGCGACATACAATGAAAAGATAACTTCACAGAAAATGGGATATAAACAGTTACATACATATGATCAGTTGTTAGTGATGTCTGAATGAATGATGAGTATTCTGATGATAGTAGAACAAGTACAACTCTGTAAGTATGCAAGGTTCCCGGACACCTAGGAGGTGGGAGATTATGGCTGCACCTTGTCGGGTCAACACATCACTTATGTTACAATAGGTATTAGCCTTGGTACCCTTGGAGAGTTTGGGTATCCAAAAATGGGGGAAGCGAATCATGCAGTGATCAGTTGGGGTCGAAACATACCAGATTTTGAGATTAAATGGGAGAAAGTGGGAATAGGAGAAAAGGTAAGGAAAGAGAGAAATTTGGGGGAAGAAATGGGGAGGAAGGGAAAGTGGGGGTGGGGGGGTAATTATGGGAGAGGTGGAGATGTTGGGAAATCCACCTAGGGAGCAGGGGCCACTCTCGGCTCATCGAGCCGTTAGGTGGCAATGGTTTGGGATAAGAGCCTCTGATAGTCAAGACGGCCATGCTATATGTCGCGGAGGTATTCTTCCGAAAAGCGATACTGGGTCCAATAAAACCATCTGGTCTTATGTTCCTCAGATTTATCCCGGATCGTGGCAGTCAGGTCTTCCATTCGCTCAATGTCATTAACCCTTACGAACCACTGGGCCACTGTGGGAGCAGATTGCTGCTTCCACTGACTTGGGATGCAAGCTCTAGCAGCATTGAGGAGGTGTTTAAGTAAGGATTTGTGGTACCGCTTGCTTGACATGGGAGTTAGATTGAGGAGCACAGCAGCAGGATCGTTGGTTAGGGAGATGTCTGTGAACTTGTGAATGAGTCGTAGGACGGGTTGCCAAAAAGTTTGTAACTTAGGGCATTCCCAAAAAATGTGAAGAATAGTGCCGGCTTGTTGCTCACAGCGCCAGCAACGGTCAGATTGACCGGGGAATATTTTGGCCAGCACCGATGGTGTGCGATACCAGCGTGTGATCAACTTGTAGGAAATTTCCTGATATTTGCTGCAAAGTGATGATTTGTGGGCAAAAAAGAGTATGCGTTCCTTCTGTGGAGTGGTAAATGTGGTTTGTAAATCTCTTTCCCATTTGGCTAAGCAGGGAGGTTCTGTGGAAGCTTGTATGTCTGTCAGAGTTTTGTAGGACCTAGAAAGGGTACCGCGAATTGGGCCATCGAGCAGACAAAGTTCTTCGAAGGAATGGAGTTGACGCGAGAAGAGCGAATGTTTGGGTAGGGAGCCGAGAAAATGTGATAGCTGTCTGGTTCTCCAGCTATCCAACGCGATGGGTGCCTGTTCTACAATTGAGGTCTCTGTGGGGATCCAGCCTGTGGGTCTTAGGAATTGGGATGCTCTTAGAAGCCCTTTCGGGGCTTGTCCGGTAAAGGCCGGGTCTGACAAACCCGGGGGAAATCCAGGATGCCCAATGATTGGGGTCATGGGAGAGGGAAAGTTAGTCAAGGAGGAAAGGCGGAAGAATCTTTCCATCTCGGTGAGTGAGGGGCCAGTCAGTGGGTGAGTAGTGACATGTGGTTCTAACTGCCTGCCCGCCCATGGCAGACCAGCCAGTGGGGCCCGTGCCATCTCCTGCTCTAGTGTAACCCAAAGTTTCAATTCCCCGTGGCGGCACCAGTCCACTACCCGTGTCATGTGCGTCGCTGTGTAGTAAAGAGCAGGGTCAGGAAAGCCGATACCTCCCCTCAACTTCGGCCGTAGTAGCATCGCCCTACCAATCCGTGGATGTTTACCACGCCAGAGGAACTTAATAAATGTTGAGCGGACCGCATGAAAGAAAGTCTGGGGTATCTTGATAGGTAAGGCTTGAAGCAAATATAGGAGTCGTGGCATTGCGTTCATCTTTAATACATTACAGCGGCCAAACCATGACAGGGCGAGGGGGTCCCATCTCTTGAGGTCCGTAGTAAGCGTGGTTAAAATAGGTTGAAAATTTAGGGAGAAGATATCCTTGGGGTTTGCAGGTATTCTGGTGCCCAAGTACTGAATAGATCGGGTAGCCCATTTAAACGGGAAGAAAGGTCGTAAACCTGTCAGTGTACGGTCTGGTATGGAAATGTTCAAAGCTTCCGACTTTTGGAGATTGACTTTAAAGTTGGATAAAGTACCATAGCGTTTAAAGTCTTGTAGCAATGAAGGCAGGGACGTTATAGGTTTGGTAATGAAAAATAATAGATCGTCCGCGTACGCCGCTACTTTGTGTTCATAGTGGTCAGAATGGACACCACTGATATTAGGGTTGTCTTTTATATGGCGAATAAAAGGCTCTAGGGAGAGAACAAATAGAAGAGGGGAAAGTGGGCATCCCTGCCTAGTACCGTTGGAGATCGTAAAAGTGTCAGAGTTCATCCCATTCACCCGGACAGTGGCTGTAGGGTTGGAGTAGAGAGCGGAGATCCAGTCCAAGATAGATCTCGGCATTCCAAACGAACCCAGCACTTCCCTGAGAAACACCCAGTCCACCCTATCAAATGCCTTTTCGGCATCGGTGGACAGGAGTAAGAGGGGGGTGCTTGATCTCTTCGCCTTCTCTATGATGTTTAATGTCCTGATAGTGTTGTCTCTTGCTTCTCTTGTCTGTATGAAGCCCACCTGGTCAAGCGCAACCAAGCGCTGCATTAAGCTGTTGAGCCTGGAAGCTATGATTTTCGTGAGAAGTTTGATGTCACAGTTTAAAAGCGAAATGGGCCTGTAACTGGAACACAGTAACGGGTCCTTTCCTGGCTTGGGGAGTACAGAGATAGAGGCCTGCAACATATCTGGGGGGACGCTATGCCCTTCCAGAATGGCGTTGAAGGCTGTAATGAATTGGGGGGCTAGATGTGTCTGAAAAGTTTTGCCTTCCATTCTTTCCATTTGTTTGTCCATCCCTCTATTCCCTCCTCTCTACAACAATATCTCAGATATTCCATATTATATGTCTCTTCTACCATTCTAATCCAGTCCTTTATATTTATAGTGGGGCTTTCTGTTTCTTGCCAGTATCTTGGTATCTGACTTTTGGCTGCATTAATCAGGTGAGGTAACACAGATTCTTTATTTTGTTTAATTGAACTTTCTATCCCGTGAAACAAGCACGTCCAAGGTTCTTCTAATATTTCTCTGTTAGTGATTTATTTTATTAACTGTAAAATTTCTTGCCAGTAGCTTTTTAATTTTGGGCAATCCCATCATAAATGTGCCATTACTACTTTACATCCCCATCAACAGTATGGTGATTTCCTATTTGATATTTACTTATTTTGTCGGGGGTTATATACCACCTTGTAAGGCATTTATAGTTCATCTCTGCTGTGTTAAGCCCCATACACACGGTCGGATTTTCCGATGGATTCTGTCCTATCGGACAATGTTGTCGGAAATCCCGATGACAATTGCGCGGCCGTGCGATGTTGTACCTAAACAAAATTGACGTCCTTTTTTTTTCCACAAATAGAGCTTTCTTTTGGTGGTATTTGATCACCTCTGCGGCCCGCAATTGGGGTGAGGAGAGGCAGAACAGGGAAATGCCTTTGTAAACAAGGCATTTCCCTGTTCTGCCTAGTGACATGACAGAGATCCACTGCTCCCTGTCATCGGGAGCAGTGATCGCTGTCATGTCAGTGGTAGCCCATCCTCCCTACAGTTAGAAAACCTAGGACACACTTAACCCCTTGATTGCCCCCTAGTGTTTAACCCCTTCCCTGCCAGTGTCATTTACACAGTAATCAGTGCATTTTTATAGCACTGATTTCTATATAAATGACAAAGGTCCCAAAATAGTGTCAGAAGTGTCCGCCATAATGTCGCGGTCACGATAAAAATCGCAGATCGCCACCATTACTACAAAAAAAATGAATAAAAAAAAAATTCCATAAATCTATCCCTTTTTTTTGGATGCTATAAATTTTTTGTTCAAACCAATCAATATACGCTTATTGCATTTTTTTTACCAAAAATATGTAGAATACCTATCAGCCTAAACTGAGAAAGAAATTAGTTTGTTTATATATTTTGGGGGATATTTATTATAGCAAAAAGTAAAAAATATAGCTTTTTTTTCAAAATTTATGCTTTTTTTTGTTTATAGCGCAAAAAATAAAAACCGCAGAGGTGATCAAATAACACCAAAAGAAAGCTCTATTTGTGGAAAAAAAAGGACGTCAATTTTGTTTGGGTAAAACATCACACGGCCGCGCAATTGTCATCTAAAGCGACGCAGTGCCGAATCGCAAAAAAATGCTCTGGTCAGGAAGGGGGAAAAATCTTTCGGGCTGAAGTGGTTACGATTTTATGCCTTTTTGTTGGCGTGTCAAGTCCACAGACATTATATGATATACATTTTATTGATGTCATATTTGATCACAATACACTCTTTCTGACCTATCTGGGATAAGAATAGTCCGTTTGATATAACTCACGTAGATAGGGATCTCCGGGACCCTCCCTCCCCCCCAACCCTCTTTCCCTCCCATCCCACGCATTGTTTTTAAGTCTTTCTTGCGATTCTAAGTGACTTTTGCCAATTCTCATCTTGTTTCTCTGATAAAGTTTCTTCTGACTACCCTGGGATGACCGGGACTTGTAGGTCCAGTTTATTACAAAATTATTGTACGTCTTCAAGAAACCCTAATCTCATCGATCTTCCATCTTTCTGACCCATTAGGCAGGCTGGGAATCCCCAGCTATACTTGATATTCATTGTTCGCATTTGCTCAAGTAGGTTTCAGGAGTCTTCGCCTAGCCAGTATTTGGCGCCAGATCAGTGAAAATTTTAAAGGTCCATCCCTTCATATTTTAGTGGTGGTCTTCCTCTCATTTTCCCCAAGATTTGTGCTTTTTCTTCATATAGTTGAAATTTCACTATAACATCTCAGAGTAGATCAGCTGATATATTTTGAGGCTTTCTGATCCGGTGGACTCTCTCAATCTTGAGACAGTTCTCCACCGCTTTGTCCAAAAGAGGGTTACATATTTTTTTCATTATTTTTCTTAAATATTCTCCTCTTTCTTCTGGCAACACCCGGATCCTCAGATTCTGTCTTATGTTTTGATTTTCCTGATCTTCTAATTTATATATTATTTTCCTCTGATCTAATTGCATTTCTTTAACTTGTTCTTTTAGTTTTATTGATTCTTGAACTTGTTTATCTGTTTTCTCTTCTGTCTCCTCTATTCGTGTCAGCAACTGTCCCAAATTGGCCCGTAATGTGGAAATTTCTGATTTAATAGAGTTTTCCAATCTTGTGAACATGTCTGTCATTTCCAGCTTTATTGGTATTTGGGCACCAGTACTTCGTTCATTCATTTTACTTGTTTCCAATTCGCTTTCTGTGCTTATAGCCTCTCTGGATTGGTTAGAGATCTCGCCTTTCTTTTTTCCAGGGTCTTTGTTCATTTGTTGCTGTTTTTCTGGTCCTGGGCTCTTAGGGTTCATGTCTTTTGTCAGATATTTCTTAATTGTGCTTGTATTTGCATTTTCTTTTGAGGTTTTTGGCTCATTACCCTTTATAGTTTTACCTCTCATAGTGTTTTTTTTTACTTGTGGTTTTTCGTTTCCCCAGTTTGCTTTTCGCTTTGATGTACCTTCTTCAATTTCCTTAGGCCTATATAAGTATATAGGTCCTCCAGTAATTCTCAGGGGGGTTGTTCTTACTGTTCACTTTCAGTTTTCCCTTATTTTTCTTTTCTTCCCTTCCCCCCTCTTTCCTCTTCCCAGTGTGGTCCGCTGATTACACGATTCAATAAGCGGTATATAGGACCTATTCAGGAAATATATCTTTCCCCAGACCAGACCCTTCAAAGACAGTTCATAGACAATTCATAGACAATTTCACATATATTTCAACAAGCGGTTTCATAGAAAGTTCATGAACTGTTTTATAATCATTTCATGCTCTATATGTGTTTCATGCACAATGTCATAAGCAGGTATTATTTCAAACGGACCTTTAGCTACTGGTGACACAGTTCGTTAGGGGATTATATAGAACTATGCAAGAAAAACTTTCATCCATCCAGTCATAGACAGTTCATACACCATTTCACATATAGTTTGTGAGCGTTTTTATAAATGAGTCAGAGGCAGTTTCATAGAGAAATGCTAACAAGTTTCCTTGGCGATCCATAACCTGTTTCATAGCCAATTCATACCTGTTTCATAGACGATTTATATGCTGTTTCATCATAGGCCCTTCTTTTTTTTTTTTTTTTTTTTTTTTTGTTTACAAAAGTTTTATTGAAAAATCATAAAAAACAACAGTAACTGTGTGAGACAAAGTACAAAAATGAGAGCAAGATACAGTATTTCGCTACATGATGGGGAATAGGGACATAAAGAGTAGGGAATGTTGCAAAAAAGACATTTAATATACAATATATTTCTCTGTAGATATATGGCATTTTTCTTATCCCAAAGTTGTTGTGTTCCAGTGTATCCATTTGTTATTGAAGATATGTAAAGTGTCATACAAAGTGTGGTGGATACGTTCTGAGAGTTTGATTGCTTCCATTCTGGCTATGACTTGTGACCAGGGGAGAGCTGGGGAGCGCCAGTTGAAAGCTATAACCCAGTGTATGGCAACAAAAAGGGTAAAAATAGGCCCTTCTTAAGCACTTTCCTAAGTAGCTTGAACATATTTTCATAACGATTTATAAGCTGTTTCATAGGCAGTTCATTGTAAGCTAAACATTAAAGTTTATCACTTTAGCTGCAAGTTAACACTCACCCCTTCTTCTCTGCTCATTTCTTTATTTCCGGCTTGCCAGGCACCCATGGGGTACTCCTTCTCCTTTGCCCCCTCCAATATCTTCAGGTGAAATATACGAAAGTTCAAGGGAAAAGTAAAAAGAGGGAATAGAGGGCAAAAGAAAAACAGTGGCACCAGCAGATAAGCTTCAGGAGAGAAGAGCTGTATGAGCTTGTGTTATAACAATGTCTTCCTCATATCGGACTCAGGGATTCCCCCCTCTCCAGCTCCATGTCTGTCCCCACACTAACCGCTCTCTCCCAATCTCTTACGTTCACTGACAGGCAGGTATGCAGACAGACAGGCTCAGATGTTACCATGTTCTCTGATCCACTGCTCTTCACTCTCTCACCTTCCACTACACCTCCTCCACCGGCTCATCAGCTGGCCGAGCTTCGGCATCTCCGGTCACCGTTCCACTCCGCCCACTCTCCTCCTCTCATCCAGCACTGCTGTCGGAGATCTCCCCGAGCCGTCCGCCAGGTCTCCCTTCTACTTGGTTACCCGGCTCGGCTTCCTCACACCCGACTGGTCAATGCTGTCTTACAGGTAGGGGGGACAGCAGGGAGTTTTCTGGCTCTTCACCATGAGCGGGTATCCAGATATCCAAGCCAGAGGGGTCAATGGGCTTCAGCAAGGATCAGGTCCATCATATGTGGGGACCCCACAGCCTCTTAAGCCACAGGTCTACCACGGATCTTCCCGGATCACCCTTTCACGCTCCTTTTGGTGCCATGATCGGGCCCCTCCCCAGCAAGAGAGCATCACATCTTCATGTCCTCCCCTCCTATATACTTTAGAGATAAGTTCCCCTGTGTTATTTGCTTGGACTACACTGTCCAATATAGGGATTTTGTGGAAAAGAACAGTCTGGGCCATACCTTGTTTTTTCAAAGCATGTCTTAATTGTAAGTATTGAAAAAAACACCTTTTATCCAAACCATAGTCCATACAAAGCTGCTGATAGTTGTACTCCGACGGAGTACTGAAAACCTGCTCCAAGGTAGTAATCCCTGCATGTTCCCATCTAAAAAATCCTTCCAAGCGGGAGATTTCAGAAAACGACCTATTCGCCCATAACGTTGAATATCTAGTGTATCCTGAATTAACCGTTATTGTTTTAGTGGACTGCCAAACCTTGTACATCAGATGAAATGTAGGGTGAGTATGTTAATTAACTGCTTGCCGACCGTCCGCCACAGTTGTACTGCGGCAGAATGGCACAGGCAGGCGAATCACTGTTATGCTACGCCGGCCACGACGATTGGATTCGATCAGGAACCGATTAATCCCCAGGCCAATGAAATCTGGCCTGGACCTGGTGATCGCTCCTGACAAATGATATCCTTCCCCTGTCTGTGTAACTGTAAACACTGACAGGGGAAGTGATGTCATATCTCCTTCCGTCGGTCTTTTCGTTCCAGACCGAAAGGAGAGAGCATCAGAACAGTGAGTTGCACAACACTACACTGACACCAGGTCACGTAGGCACACATTCACCCCCCGATCACCCCCCCAATTAACCCCTTCACCACCTGTCACTGTGTCACCCAGTACAGCAATCAGATTTTTTGATCTTTGTACTAGTGTCATTAGTGACACTAATCAGTATTAGGTATAGGGACCCCCTAACCCCCCCAATAAAGGTGTAACCCCTTGATTACCCCCTGTCACCTGTGTACACAGTATAAGTGTCACGGGTGACGCAGTTTAGCTAGATTTATATTCATAGCATCAGGGTACCCGCCATATTTTACCCAATAAAGGTTTAACCCCCTGATCACCCAGTGGGTGATCAAAATTTGGTTTTAGGGTCAGATAGGGTCTGCGTCGCCCCAGGCAGCATCAGATTAGTGCCAGTACCGCTAACACCCACCCACGCACCATATGCCTACCTTAGTAGTATAGTGTCTGAAGGGATCGATATCTGATCTGATCAGAACTATATTAGCGTCCCCAGCAGTTTAGGGTTCCCAAAAATGCAGTGTTAGCGGGATCAGCCCAGATACCTGCTAGCACCTGCGTTTAGCCCCTCAGCCCACCCAAGTGCAGTATTGATCGATCGCTGTCACTTACAAAACACAACACACATAACTGCAGCGTTTGCAGAGTTAGGCCTGATCCCTGCGATCGCTAACAGTTTTTTTGGTAGCGTTTGAATCAGTCGCTAACAGTCAGAAGCTTTTTTACCTGTGAGTCTCATTAGTGTACCAGTAAATTTAGAGACCAAAATGTCAAATCGAAGGTACAGTAGTGAAGAGGCCTACACGTTTCTGAGCATGACAGATAGTGAAGAGGAAGTCACTCATCTGCCAGATTCACCCCTGTCCCCCCATGCTCTCGCGCAAAGGCGAACGCAAGCATCGGTCTGGCGTCAAATGTAAACAGCAATTGCACCATGCATGTGAGGTATCACCATGAAGGTCAGATCGAGGGCAATCATTTTAGCAGTAGACCTCCTCTCTAAATCTAAAGTGGTAACCTGTAAAGGCTTTTAAAGGCTTTTAAAAATATATGTAATTTGTCGTCGCTGCACGTTTGTGCACAATTTTAAAGCATGTTGTGTTTGGTATCCATGTACTCAGCCTAAGATCATCTTTTTTATTTCATCAAACATTTGGGCAATATAGTGTGTTTTAGTGCATTGAAATTTAAAAAAATGTGTTTTTTCCCCAAAAATGCGCTTGAAAAATCGCTGTGCAAATACTGTGTGGAAAAAAAAAATGAAACACCCACCATTTTAATCTGTAGGGCCTTTGCTTTAAAAAAATATATAATATTTGGGAGTTCAAAGTAATTTTCTTGCAAAAAAAAAATTGTTTTTCATGTAAACATAAAGTGTCAGAAAGGGCTTTGTCTTCAAGTGGTTAAAAGAGTGGGTGATGTGTGACATAAGCTTCTAAATGTTGTGCATTAAAGGCCAGGACAGTTCAACCCCCCCCCCCAAATGGGAGCTTAGCCGCGTATGGGACCCCAAAAACCAAGCACCGCCTTCAGGCTAAGGGTGTAAATTTTTTATTTCATTCCTCACTGCCTATCACAGTTTCGGAGGCCATAGAATGCTCAGATGGCACAAAACCCCCCCCAAATTACCCAATTTTGGAAAATAGACACCCCAAGCTATTTGCTGAGAGGTATGGTGAGTATTTTGCAGACCTCGCTTTTTGTCACAAAGTTTTAAACTTTGAAAAAAATAAGAAATCGTTTTTTTCTTTTCTTTCTTCATTTTCAAAAACAAATGAGAGCTGCAAAATACTCACCATATGTCTCGGCAAATAGCTTGGGGTGTCTACTTTCCAAAATGGGGTCATTTGGGGGGGGGGGGGGGGTTGTGCCATCTGGCATTTTATGGCCTTCAAAACTGTGATAGGTAGTGAGGAGAGAAATAAAAAATGTACGCCCTTAGAAATCCTGAAGGCGGTGCTTGGTTTTCGGGGCCCTGTACGCGGCTAGGCTCCCAAAAAGTCCCACACATGTGGTATCCTTGTACTCAGGAGAAGCAGCAGAATGTATTTTGGGGTGTAATTCCACATATGCCCATGGCATGTTTGAGCAATATATCATTTAGCGACAACTTTGCAAAAAAAAAAAAAAAGTTTGTAATTTTCCCGCAACTTGTGGCAAAATATAAAATCTTCCATGGACTCAACATGCCTCTCAGCAAATAGCTTGGGGTGTCTACTTTCCAAAATAGGGTAATTTGGGGAGGGGGTTTGTGCCATCTTGGCATTTTATGGCCTTCTAAACTATGATAGGTAGTGAGGAGTGAAATCAAAAATGGACGCCCTTAGAAATCCTAAAGGTGGTGCTTGGTTTTCGGGGCCCCATATCTTTTTTTTTCAAAATTGTCGGTCTTTTTCCGTTTATATCGCAATTAATAAAAATTGCCGAGGCAATCAAATACCATCAAAAGAAAGCTCTCTTTGTGGGAAAAAAGGATGCACATTTTGTTTGGGTACAACATTGCATGACCGCACAATTACCAGTTAAAGCAGCGCAGTGCCAAACTGTAAAAAGTCCTCTGGTCTTTAGGCAGCCAAAAGGT
The DNA here is from genome assembly GCA_028564925.1 of Lithobates sylvaticus. Classification (NCBI taxonomy): domain Eukaryota; kingdom Metazoa; phylum Chordata; class Amphibia; order Anura; family Ranidae; genus Lithobates; species Lithobates sylvaticus. The sequence continues at coordinate 197,393,067 of CM053031.1, read as the reverse complement.
TCGGGGCTTTAATGGTTAAATAATGAGATAGAGGAATCAAAATCCAATAATGGATTGCCATTATCGAATAGCGAGCTAAGTATATCAAAAGAAGATGTATTTATTTCCCCACTTTCCCATCCCACAAAATGTTGAAGTTGGGCCGCCAGGAAGTATATCCAAGGATTTGGAGCAGAGAGCCCCCCTTGAGCATTGAAGTATTGTAGATATTCATATTTAATTCTATCTGGCTTATTCTGCCGTATCAATCTCCGAAAAATCATACCAAATCTCTCGAAATATTTCTGTGGAATCTAGCAGGGCGAGTTATGTAAGTAATACAGTAACTGTGACATCCATATCATTTTCAAGAGATCATTACGACCAGCCACAGAAAGTGGCAACTTACACCAAACTTCATTTTTAGATCAAAATTTCGGAAGTAATGGTAGCAAGTTGTGAGTGATACATTCCTTAGGATGGGCAGAGATAGTTACCCCAATATATTTAATCTTTGCATCCACCATAAGTTGTGCTACTGTTGGGGGGGAGGGTCTCGGAGATGGGAGCAATACTGACTTATTCCGGTTGATCCTAAGACCTGAAAAAGCACCAAACTTTTCTATAGTAGACATTGCAGCAACCAGTTATTGCAGAGTATCAGCTAAATATAATAAGATATTGTCTGCATATAAAGCTATTTTGTCCTCATGTTTACCTCTGCAAAAGCCTCTCACCCCCGCCATTTGCCTCAAAATAGCTGTAAGGGGTTCTATCATAATGAAAACAAAAAGGGTGATAATGGACATCCTTGTCTAGTACCTCGAGAAAGGTTAAAGGAGTCTGACATACTTCCGTTAACTCTTGTGCCCTGTACACACAGGTGGAAAATCCGATGGAGAAGGTCCGATCGGATTATATTGTCAGAAAATCCGATCGTGTGTGGGAAATTCCGACAGAAAAAAATTTGAGAACAGGATCTCAAATTTTCGATAACAAAATCCGATCGGACTTTGTCCGATCGTTTGTAGAGAATTCCGATCGGACAAAGTGCCACGCATGCTCAGATCAAATTACGAGACCAAAGCTATTGGCTACTAGCCTGAATGTAGTCCTGTCGTAACTAACGTAACGAACGAACGTCATCACGTTGCGAACGATCGGATTTTCCGAAAACGTTGTCCGACTGTGTGTATGCAACACCAGTTTCGGACAAAATCCGTCGGAAAAAAATCAGACGGATTTTGTGGTCGAAATGTCCGTCCGTGTGTACGGGGTGTATGGGGATCAGGGGGTGAAGAGCTGGCTCAGAGACAGTCCAGTGAAATAAAAATGGCTTTATTCAGTAAAACAGCAAACCAAAAGTAGACATAAGGCCAGACAGACTTGTCTTATCACACGGATGTGCACACCGGCACAGTTCAGCAGCACACAAGCTTATAAGTAACAGTTCATGGCTCCAATCAGAGCTACAGTCTTTATGTGGTTTATAAGCTCACCCAGAAAGTTCACCATCCAGCAATGGACATTTCCACACAGCGTCCTGTTGTGTCTCTCTCTCCTACTCAAACAGCTCCTCACTGACACTTTCAGCACACCTGATAATAAACAGGTCTGAAGGGGGAAGAACCTGCCTTCTTTGATTAACCCCTTCTTAACCCTGCCCCAGGCTGACCCTCTACATATCTCCCCCCTCTGTTCCAGGCCAGGGATCTGGACACCACAAATCCAGTGGGCATAGACCCAGGTCTATGCCCCCTTCCTCCTCTGAATCCACATAAATTCTAGACCGGATTGCTGCTGTAAACCTATCATAGTCATTTTTATCAGTTTCCATTAGGCGGTACACTTCCTGGTACTCCTCTGTGAGGAGCGGTTGCACCAATTCAGCCCAGCGGCTTCTGGGCCAGTTTTTAAACGATGCCATGTTTTCAAATTCAGCCAGGCAATCCTCAATGTGGTCGTCTGGTAGCATCGGCTGTAAAAAGTCATCAGCACAGATTCTACCTTCGTTACCACTGAGAGCAGCACCAACCTTTTCTACTATGTCAGAGGGTTCCTGTCCCTCTGTGAGACACCTGTTCTCCACTGTAGGTTCAACCACTAGCACTTGATCCCCAGGTTTGGACTCTCTGACCCTGGCAGACCGGTAGGCCACCCCCCTCCGGGTCCTCGCTAATGGGTTATGCCCATGTTTAAGCACTTTGCGATTTTTGGCTACTCTGTAGCATAGAGTATGATGCACAGCAACTCGGGGAGATCGCATATCTTCCGCAGGATGCTGTGTCTCACCACTCAATGATGTGACCTGTTCCCTGGCGGGGACCAAAGGGGAGTCCTTCCTCTGGGCACCAATAAAATCACTTCGGGAACCCCCAAGATATGACAAATCAGGCCCAGAGGGAGAACTCTCTGCCTCAAACCCTACAAACACCACCAGAGGATCTAGGACAGCTCCTGTAGGTTCACATATTTCTTTACCCTTTACCTCCTGCAACACAGTATTTAACACTTCACATGGGGGTTTCTTCTTTTTAGGGGAGGCCCCTGAACCTTTGAACTTTTGTTCACACAAGTCCCAAAACAGGGGGCAGTCTCGCCCAATTAGCAAATCATGGGGTAACCCCGGGATCACCCCAACTCTAAGTGTAGCAGTTCCTGCGGTTGTGGACAGGTTTACATGGGCCATTGGATAGTCCCTGACAAGCCCATGTACAGAGACCACTCCAATTTTTTTCCTGGTTATCAGATTACCCCGTAACCTGTCCGATCGGAGCAGGGTAACCCCACTCCCAGAGTCAAGAAGTGCTACAACCCTCTTCCCATTAACCCGCACCACAGTCTCAAGTGGGCTTAGGCTGTTCATGGGACCAGTGGCAAAATCAAACATAGAGCCATGTCGAGCCATGTCACACTCCATTGGCTCCTCCCGTCTTGGACACTGGGCCGCCATATGACCCAGTTGTTGGCAGGACCAACAGCGAACCTCACGGGGTTCCTGTTATCCCTGACGATTCTCATGAGGGTTTATCGTTAGGGTGCTCCTAGCGGGAGTGTCAGGCACCCGAGCATACACCATGCGTTCAACTGGTGCCATCTTCACGCTGGAACGCACTTCCTTAGAACGGACCAACTCTCTGGTAACAGAGGGACTCTCCTGGACCTTTTCTGCACAACTGTAGCGCTCAACAGCTGCAGCCATCTCATCCAGGGACTGAGGCTCGGACTGAGCCACCCATCAGTGGAGCTCCCTGGGTAGTGCATGCAGAAAACGGTCTAGTGCGACTCTCTCTACAATCTGACTGGGTGTCCTTTCCTCAGGCTTCAGCCAATCTTGGAACAAGTGCATCAGGTGGTAGAGCTGCACACGGGCAGGCTTAGCCTTGTCAAAGCGCCAGTCATGGACTCGGTTCGCCCTTAAAGCAACAGTCACTCCCAGCCTTGCTAGGATTTCTGCTTTCAGAAGCTTATAATCCCATGCTGATTCAGGGGCCAAGTCACAGTATGCTTGTTGGGGGTCTGCGGTCAGGAAAGGAGCCAGTACATCTGCCCAGTCTTTATCAGGCAGACCTTCCCTTGCTGAAACCCGCTCAAACATCGCTAGGTATGCTTCCACATTATCTAAGGCCGTCATCTTTTGCAGGGTCCGCTGCACTGCCTTCCGGGGGTCACTCTTTACAGTGGGGTCACCTTTCATCATTTCAGCCTGCTGTGTCACCGCCTTTTGCAATCCCACTATCTGTTCACTCAGTAAGCGATTTGTTTCCTGTTGTACAGCGACTGTCTGCACCAGGATCTGTTCCTGCCGAGCCTGTGCTTGTATCAGGGCCTGCTGGGCCTCCTGATGGCGGGCCTGCGCTTGTGTATTAGACAGTACCAGCTGCTTAACCACATCCTCCATGGCTTGTTCAGAAGATTTCACCGTCTGTGCAGCTTTAACCCAGGACATGGGATTTAGACTGGACCCCTCAAACTGCCCAATGCACGCTCCACCAATTGTAGGGGATCAGGGGGTGAAGAGCTGGCTCAGAGACAGTCCAGTGAAATAAAAATGGCTTTATTCAGTAAAACAGCAAACCAAAAGTAGACATAAGGCCAGACAGACTTGTCTTATCACACGGATGTGCACACCGGCACAGTTCAGCAGCACACAAGCTTATAAGTAACAGTTCATGGCTCCAATCAGAGCTACAGTCTTTATGTGGTTTATTTCCACACAGCGTCCTGTTGTGTCTCTCTCTCTCCTACTCAAACAGCTCCTCACTGACACTTTCAGCACACCTGATAATAAGCAGGTCTGAAGGGGAAGAACCTGCCTTCTTTGATTAACCCCTTCTTAACCCTGCCCCAGGCTGACCCTCTACAGGGGGCTTATAAAGTACTTGGGTGCTGTATATAAGATTTTAACCCAGTTACAAGAAATGTCACTAAAGCCAAAACGTTTAAGTACTTCCCATATATAGCACCATTCTATGCTGTCAAACACCTTAGCGGCATCTAGAGACAGCAAGGCTCTGCTAGTTAAATTATTAAGAGGAGTTTGTATGTTTAAAAATGTACGTACATTTGCAGCAGTTGAGGAGTTGGGCATAAAACCTGTTTGAAACCTTGTCTGAATGGATAATCGACTTGATAACTTTCTTTAGTCTATTGGCCATAATTTTAGCTAGTAATTTAATGTCTGTATTAAGCAACAAAATTGGCCTATAGGAGTCAGGAAATAGCGTATCTTTCCTTTCTTAGGTATAACCATGATTATAGCCCCTGTCATAGACAGAGAAGGGCAACCTTCCCTAAAGCCCCATACACACGCGCGGATTATCCGAGGACCAGGTCGGTCGGATCCTGTCCGTCGTACTTTGTCCGATGTTGGTGTTGCGTACACACGGTCGGACAACGTTGTCGGAATTTCCGGTCTGCAAGAACGTCGTGACGTAAGTCGTCTTCCACGAGACTAGAAAAGGGAAGTTCAGCACCACGTCAGGCACCCGTTGGGCTCCTTCTGCTGATCCCGTGTTTATCGTGAGTTAGTCGAAGTTTGGGGACTTAAGATTCGCGCTTCTCAGTTTTGTCACTCAGATCGTTACTGCTCTTCAGTTTGTGCTTGTCGTGCGTATCTGTTTATTAGTGTGTGTAGTCAGTTCGCATTTGTTGGTCATTGCGGCCTATATCTTGATATAGGACGCTTTGATTTTTACTGCTTATTGTCTGCTCGTTTCTGGTATTCATTTCGTTCTTTCAGGCCTTGCTGTTTATCGGTGCTTTCTGTTTGTCCGTTCTGACCAGCCGACCTTTTGTGAGCGATGTTTCCCGTACGTTTTAGCTTTGACCCAAGACCCGTCCATGAACAGAGTGACGAGGAGTATGTGGACCAAGAATTGGTTGCTTCAGCGTGATCAGTTCTCGCACATGCCTTTGCTTCGTGAGATCCGGGAGAATAATCCTGATGATTTCAGGAACTTTCTCCGGATGACGGACCCCGTGTTTCACCGTCTTTTGGCTTTGCTGACCCCTTTTATCAGCCGGCAGGATACCTGCATGAGACAAGCCATCACTCTGGAGCAGAGGCTTGTTGCTACGTTGAGGTACTTGGCGACAGGGAGAAGCCTTCAGGATTTGAAGTTCTCTTCAGGTATCTCTCCCCAGGCCCTGGGAATCATTATTCCAGAGACCTGTTCTGCCATCATCCAGGTCCTGCAGGAGGACTATATTAAGGTAACATTTCTCTTTTACTATTCCCTTCTATGTATGCTCTGTTTGCTAATGTCTTGTATTTTTGACCTCCTTCCCTAATTACCATGCTTGCAATATGTTCTAATATGTTCTAATATGCTGTGCCCCTTTTCTCCTTCATGCATTTTTCCCTTCACTTACCTCCCCAGCATGCTCTTCTGGCCCAATAGACACCTATGGCCTAGTCACTTAAGCAATGTATTTTGTCTGCTGCATAGTATTGTTTTCCACCAAACACCCCCTAAAACATGCACCAATGTTTGCTGTGTGTTTTACTTCATGTAGAGCCCCCTTTTTTTTGTTATTTTTGTGGGGGGGGGGGGGGGCTAACTCATTAGGAACCCCCTCCCCCAACTGCTCTGTCAGATGGTACCAATCCTCTATCTGCTGGCTTTCACAGGGTCAATACACACTATATACCTACCTCTTTATAGTGGGCATCTTTAGTGATGAATTCAGCAAAGCATGTAGTGCAAGGGGCTGTCTCCATACTTTCCATTTCCTCTTTTTTTGTGTTCTTTCCCTCCTATTAGCTTGTTTGGTAATTTCAGAATGTCACAATGTGCGTTCCTTTTTTGGGGGGGGGGGGTTTGAAATGTTATTTTATCTTTCCTGGGGGCTGCCAATAGTGTTAACTACAGGGGGTCTGGCCAAACTAGCACACATTCTTGAGCCATTTGGCAATCAATGAAGTGCAGAGGGTTCCCTGCCCACCCCCCCCCCCCCCAAACCCTTGTTATTGCCAATGGCCCATCAGAAGTGGTGGTATTGATGGGAGGTGAGTAATCTGCGAAGGGGACCCTCTACTTTTCTGTGCAAATACTTTCCAGCCGAAAATGTTAAAGTATGCTCTTGTTCCAAGATGTTGATTGTCTAATCTGCTTGCAATGTTTCTGTGCAAAGTGACTAATTTTTTTTTATTGTTTCACTCCACAGTTCCCTTCCACGCCACAGTAATGGCAGACTGTGGCCTCCCACTTTGCCAGCCGTTGGGACTTTCCTAACTGCGGAGGGGCAATTGATGGGAAACACGTCCGCATCGTCCCACCGCCCAACTCGGGGTCCTACTATTATAATTATAAGGGGTTTAATAGTGTAGTGATGTTGGCGGTGGTGTCGGCGACATACGAGTTTATGTATGTGGACGTGGGGATGAACGGCCGGATCTCGGATGGTGGTGCCATTGCGCACACGGAGTTCTACTGGCGTCTCCAAAGTGGCAGTCTGTGCTTGCCACCTCCAGAGGAGAATGCTGAAGGACTCATCTTTGTCGCAGATGAAGCGTTTGCGTTGACTCCCCATCTGATGAGGCCCTTCCCGATGAGGACCCTCACCCCAGACCAGAGGGTCTTCAACTACAGGCTGTCCAGAGCCCGAAGAGTGGTGGAGAACACCTTTGGCATCCTGGCCAGCCGCTTCCGCCTGTTCTTGACGGCTATTAACTTGGCGGAATACAAACTGAACCACATAGTTCTTGCCTGTTGCATATTGCACAACTTCCTCAAAAGACATAACAGGAACTATGTGGTGCCCTGGAAAAAAAACTTGCAGTGCAAACTGGACTTGCCTTTAGTGAATAACACCCATTGCCCCCCAAATCATTTACATTTGACATACATAATGCTTTTTTGTATTTAAAAAAGGAAGCCACACATTTAGAAATTTAAAAAAGTTTACTTGCAACACATTCCCAAGTGCGTTTACAAACTTCTTGCCAAAAATGACAAGATCTGGGTTATTTACAACATTGTTTACAAACATTCCGCATTTGGTAAAACCAGGCATGGAGCAAAACAGAACATAGGAACTCGGAAAGATCAACTTTCTAAAGTGAAGACAAGATCAGACATGACTATATGTTAAAAGTGTGTTTGATCTTGCCTTCATCACATGGGGGGTCACCCCTGGAAACTGGAAATTTAGAACATGCACACAATTTTGGTCAGAAAATGGTCATTAGATGGTAAAACACATGCCTAGAATCTTCAAAAGTGCCATTTTCCATCATGGGGATGAATGGACGTTTTTGGGGGGTGCAACCCCTTCACCACAACCACTTTAGTAGTTCGTAAAGGTGGTTGCACCCCCAAAAAAACGTTGTCATTCATCCACCATGATGGGAGCTAGCACATGTGTACACAATGTGTGCATGTTCCAAATTTCACACAGTTCTTAAGTTGCAAATGTGTTCAGAAGCAGTCACAAATGTGTGTTAATTACTTGGTGCGTTTTCAGATTTTTCCTAAAACATCAATGATGTTCTTCAATTTTTGTTGAACATCATTGATGTTTTGCTTTATGTCATCTAGATCTCTATTGCAGACCATTATCTCCCCAATGAGTACGTGGGCACTCTCTGTGGTAAAGTGCGATTCTTCTTCCACAACATCCATGTCACCTAAAAACAAACAAAAACCAAAAAAATTTCTTGGAAATGAGGCAGGCATACATTGATTAGCTTACCAGTAGCTGTGTTCTCCCACACTCACCTGTTGTGGTGACAAGTTCTCCAATTTCTATGATCTCTCCTTCCTCCTCCTCCTCCTCCTCTTCTGCTTCTGGTCTTTCCCCTTCTTTGGGAGGTGTTGGTTTGGTGGTTTCCTCTGACGTCACGTGTTTTCGCTCCCCTATGAGAAGGTACAAAAGGAAGATTTAGCAACACAATCTATTGAGGGCCGAAATAGGAAATGTCAAACATTGCTTGAAAGTGAGGGACAATATTTTTGTTGGGCCAGTTACAAATGACAACAACATGAATGTAGACACTTTTTAAAGGTGCTAAACTTAGTAGCTTTTTGGCAGAAGTTGGTTTGATGGAGACCCCCCTCTAGTATCTATTGGAGCACATGAGTAGAAAAGCATATTAAAAAGTGGGTTTGGGTGTCCCAGCACTAGTGCTCTAGAGTCCAGATGGGTAATCAGCTACTGGGTCACCTCTCCTTTACATCGAATAAATTGGCTTTACATTCTTGATGACATTTGTAATGAGAACAAACTTCCTTTCTCCAAAAAAAACAACAAACCTCGTATTATAAGTGTCCGAACGATCGAGGTTGAGTACGATCGAATGGACACACACACGAACATGACAGTGGCAGAAAGATCGAGGTTGAGTACGATCGAATGCACAGACGAACATGAAAGTGGCCATTTTCGAATGTACAACTTTGGAAAAAGACAAACACATGGAGCAGTATGCAAGCAAGAAATCAAACACAAAACACAACTACTTACTTTTTTGAAGAACTCGCTTGATCTTTCTGTACTGATCGGGCTCCCTCAGTTTCAGGTCTGACCAGCGTTTCCTCAGTTGCTCCTTGGATCGTTGTACCCCAAAATGATTGTACAGCCTCCTCACAACTTTAGACATGATCTTGGCCTTGCGGACATTGGGGTTGAGGTAAGGCCCATACTTCCCATCATAGTTGCTCCTCTTTAATATGTCCACCATCTCCAACATTTCTCCAAAGGACATATTGGAGGCCTTAAATTTCAGGCTCCGGGATCGGGACGTTTCTGCCTCCGGACTTTCCTCGTCCTCCTCCTCGTTGGTGGGATATTTCGGGCGCACCTGCTGTGTCCCCGCCATGTGCTCTCCCCACTGCGCCGTAAAGAGAAGGGGTGGGGAATAGACGAGAAAGATCGTCAGGGGCGGGCGGAGTTTGACGCATGCGCACTGTATATAAAACGTCACACGCCTGTGTCGTAGCCACGATCTGTGCGACGAGGGGAGAGAAAGCTCACGCACGAGACGATCGCTATAACGAAAGTACAATTTGACTTTGGTACATAACTAGCCTAGACTGATTAGACCTTGAGGCTTCTTTATGGAGAAGATTAGGAGAGTTAAGCCTGACATAAGTTATAGTGTTTTGTGTGGTGTTGTGTCTTGCAGAGATTATGCAGGGATTCAACGACGTGAGTTTTCTCCCCCTCTTCATTGAGAAATACAGGGAAATTCCCCTTTTATGGCAGGCCAAACACCCCAATTACGGCAGCAAACCAATGAGGTACGCAGCCCTGCTGGAACTTGTGGAATTTTTAAAGCCAAGGTTCCCCACGGCAACTGTTGGTGATTTAAGAAAGAAAATTGGCAGCCTGAGGAGTGCGTATATCAGGGAGCGCAAGAAGGTCCTGAAGTCCCTAGAATCTGGAGTTGCAGCAGATGTCTATGCCCCCAAGCTCTGGTACTATGACAGTCTCCATTTTCTCAAAGACCAGACTGATGTCACGGAGCCACTCTCGCCTCCTCCTTCCTCGCTTCCTTGTGCGCAGGCCACCCCTGATGAGGCTTCCGAGGAGCAACCTGGGCCTTCCAGTCTGGAAGAGGTGGAGGAGCCCAGCTTGTTCCAGGTATAGTAGTTTGGGAACCATTTTTGTGAAAAAGGAATGATGTTCACTGAATTCAGGATCACCAATTGCTTAGTTCCTAACGTGTTTGACATATCAACTGACAGTAGTGTTGTAGACATTTGGGGCAAGAATCTGAACTGCAGGGCTGAGAATTGTATGGTTTGCGATTTGTAACCATTTTGCAACAGTCACTAGATGAGAATTGTGTGTGTTTGATGAACAAATAACTGAAACTATGTCCCTTTTTCATACACAGGAAGACCTCAGCCAGGAGGTGGCTGTGGAATGTGGCAGTCAGGAGGAGGAAGGGGTTAGTGGCAGCCAAGAGGTGGGTAGTGGCAGCCAAGAGGGGGGTAGGCCTCGGAGCCTGACTGACTCCCAAATCCCTCCCCTCCGCCTTCCCTACAAAAGGGCGAGAAGGGGGGGGGGGTGAGGCGGGAGAGTCAGCGCTCCGGATGATCAGAGAGGCTTCAGCCTCCCTACATGCCACACCCACCGACGAGGAGGCCTTTGGCTCCGTGGTTGTCACTAAAATGAAGGGTATGGAGGTGGGGCAACGCAACATGTGTGAGGGGCTCATCCTCAAGGTCCTAAATAAGGGGATGGCTGGGGAGATGACCCCACTCACACATGTTTGCCATAGTGACCATGCTCCGCCTCCTCCTCCTCCTTCTGCCACCCCACCAGCAACACAGACACAGCATGCAAGGAAGCGTGGAAGGAAGACCTGAGAGTGACGACCTTGATTCAGTCTGGTCTGAGAGAAGATGGAGCCTCTCGTAGTACCAGAGCCTGGGGACCTAGATGGCATCTGCTGCAGTTCCGGATGTTTTGGACTTCAGGACCAGATTGCACTCCCTTATTATTTAGATACGTACTCCTCAGGCCCCCAATTTTAGACGCTTGTAAAATGATGTTTGTCGTGGGGGTCCAAGGCTTTGCAAATTCCCCAAGTTTCTTCATCGCTGCGTTCCTCTTTGGTTTGTTGCTGACACCTAAATAAAGGTCTTTTTGATTTGAAATAATCATTGCCTATGTGTTTTACTTTTCTACAATGACAGTTTATTTGTGAGTAGGCAGGTACATTTCACTAATCATAAAGTATAATTAACAAGGGGCACCAACAACAAACAAACTCCTAGTAAATTTAAGCAACAAATACAAATGTTAATAAAGTTGTTTTGCTAAGTTGAGACACAATCCCCTCCAAAAAAAAAAAAATCTCATTAAAATATGTATTCCAAAATAAAAAAGAAAATGAGAACTCATCCAAAAAATATAACAAAGATTCTTTTACGATCTGAGTAAAAATAAACATGCAGTGTAGAAATCCTGAAAACTAATAAAGAACTAAGTTTGTGAGAAGTGCGGGTGAATAGGAGCAGCTCAAACATGTCATTCTTCTTGCATTGTAAAGAAAAAGAGAATGCGCTGCATTAAAGACATTTTAACATTGCAGCGTGACGAATGTGCTGTGTCGATTAGGAAAGGTAGTTTTACCTGACCGAGCGCTTCCGTCACAGAATTTCTTCTGAGCATGCGTAGCACTTTGTCCGTCGGACTACCATACACACGATCGGATTTGGTGTGATCAGACCTTGTTGTCAAAAAATCTATCCAGCAGGAGATAGGACTTTGTCCGTCGGACAATCCGACGTACACTGTCCGATGGTGCATACACACGGTCGGATTTTTCGACAACATTGTCCGATTGGACAGAATCCATGCGAAAATCCGACCGTGTGTATGGGGCTTTAGGCTGGTTTCACACTGGGGCGGTTTGCAGGCGCTATTGCACTAAAAATAGCGCCTGCAAACCGACCTGAAACAGCTGCTACTGTGTCTCCAGTGTAAAAGCCCTGAGGGCTTTCACACTGGAGCTGTGCGCTAGCAGGACGGTAAAAAAAAGTCCTGCTAGCAGCATCTTTGGAGCGGTGAAGGAGCGGTGTATTCACTGCTCCTATACCGCTCCTACCCATTGAAATCAATGGGATACTGCGGGGATACTGCGGCTGCAGCGGCGCTTTGCGGGGGGGGGGGTTTAACCCTTTTTCAGCCGCTAGCGGGGGTTAAAAACCCCCGCTGGCGGCCGCATACTAAAACGACGGTAAAGCAGCGCTAAATATAGCGCTGCTTTACCGCCGCCCCCCGCACCGCTCCGGTGTGAAACCAGCCTTAGAGCAGCATTAAAGGTCTGTAACAAAAAAGGTAAAAGTATTTAAAGACCATCAATAAATCTTCTGTTTTAGTACAAAGTGTCCCATCTTTCGATTTTATAGCACTTATAGAAGGTATTTGTTTGTGAACGTGCAATTGCAGCTAGAAGTTCCCAACTTTTTTCCCCTTCTGCCCATACCAAGCATTTATTAACCACTTTACGACCAGCGCACGACAATGTATGTCCCTTTTTTGCTGCCACAACCTAGATATCCATCTCTTCAGGTGGAAAAATTGCCGCAAGATCACTGTTATCGGCGGCGGGAGAGGTGCCCCCACCCCTCCCGCCGCTCTCCCGTGCCCTCCGCCTCTTACCGGAGCTGTCGTCGGTAGCGGTGGAGGCGATCGGTTCCTTTCATCTGCTGGGTATGGAGACGAGTGAGGCTAAGATGGCCCCCACCCATCTCTATACCATAGCAGGGCGGAAGCGACGTCAAAACGTCACTTCCGCCCATACCTCTTAAAGGAACATTTTTTCAATGTAATTTTTTTAAATGCCATTTTTTTTTTTTTTTTTTGCATTTAAGTCTAAATATGTGATCCGAGGACTTTTTGACCCCAGATCTCATATTTAAGAGGACCTGTCATGCTTTTTTTTCTATTACAAGGGATGTTTACATTCCTTGTAATAGGAATAAAAGTGACCCAATTTTTATTTATTTTTTTAAAACAATGTAAAAATAAATAAAATCAAGTAAAATAAATAAGAAAAAAAAAAATAATTTTTTAAAGCGCTCCGTCCCGACGAGCTTGCGTGCAGAAGTGAACGCATACGTGAGTAGCGCCCATATATGAAAACGGTGGTCAAATCACACATGTGATGTATTGCCGCGATCGGTAGAGTGAGAGCAATAATTATAGCTTTAGACCTCCTCTGTAACGCAAAACATGCAACCTGTAGAATTTTTTTAAACGTCGCCTATGGAGATTTTTGAGGGTAAAAGTTTGAAGCCATTCCACGAGCGGGCGCAATTTTGAAGCGTGACATGTTGGGTATCAATTTACTCGGAGTAACATTATCTTTCAGGATATATAAAAAAATTGGACTAACTTTGCTGTTGTCTTATTTTTTTTATTCAAAAAAGTGATTTTTTTTCCAAAAAAAGTGCGCTTGTAAGACCGCTGCGCAAATACGGTGTGAAAAAAGTATTGCAACAATCGCATTTTATTCTCTAGGGTGTTAGAAAAAAAAAAAAACTATATATATAATGTTTGGGGGTTCTAAGTAATTTTCTAGCAAAAAAACCTGTTTTAAACATGTAAACACCTAAAATCCAAAACGAGGCTGGTCTTAAAGTGGTTAAAAAATTGTTTATCCTTCGCTCTTTTTTCCATAAGGAGTTTAAGTTGAGATTGCGCCTCTACCCTCTTGTTTACCACATTAACTTCCTGTCTACTGTTTATTTTGGCCACACTGATTTCTTTAATGAGAAGGCCCCTGAGATAAGCCTTCATGGTGTCCCGAACAATCAAGGGAGAGGCAGTGCTCAGATTAGTTTTTAAAAAGAGATTTGGGATTTGTATATAATCATCACCCAAGCACTAGATAAGTGGGAAATGTTCTTTTCACTGTTATAAATCTGTTCATTCAAGAAAAATATTCTTTCTACACTCATCCGAATGTTCTTGTCACTGTGGTTGAAAACAAACTCTGATTTGACCCCATTAGCAATTACCAACAATCATTCAATTTTCTAACACAAAAAATTTCAAACAAAATTCTACTAACATATAACTGGCTAAGGACTCATTAACACTTGCATCAGCTTCAACAAGGCTTCAACAAGTCTTTAACAAGGCTTCGGACAGGCTTTGTTAAAGCTCTCTGAAGGCTAGTCAAAGCTTCTATCACTAAATAAAATGGTTAGTTTACAGTCCTGTTTACACCTGCTTTTGCTTTGCTTTGGCTTTGCTTCACTGGTGCTTCAAAGCGTCTTCAAAGCATCCATAGAAGTCTATGAAAAAACTTGCTTGAAGTCCCACGAAGCCCCATCAAAGCAGGTGTAAACAGGACTGTAAGCTAACCATTTTATTTAGTGACAGGAGCTTTGACTGGCGTTCAGAAAGCTTTAACAAAGCACGTCTGAAGCCATGTTTTGAAGCAAGTGTAAACTAGCCCTTAGAGAGCAAACTGCTAAATCATCTCCATCCATCTTCGCTAAGCAGCATCCTATTCATTTTGAGACCCTCAAGCTTGGCTCCCTGTGCAACCGCACAGTCTGCCACACTAAGGCTTCAAAATCCATTGACAAACCCTCCCTGACATCAAGGTGCACCCCTCTTTCTTCAGAGTGGGGAAGACGTATGTTGATTTTTGCAGACACTAAGATCATTTTGCATTCCCTTCTTGCCTGTGTGTAGTAGGTAGTGTCTTAGGCCCCTGTCACACTGGGGCGGTGAGGGCGGCGGCGGTAAAGTAGCGCTATATTTAGCGCTGCTTTACCGTTGTTTTAGCCACAGTATTCGCAAAGCGCAGATGCACCGGCGGTATTGCCGCGGTGTCCCATTGATTTCAATAGGTAGGAGCGGTATAGGAGCGGTGAATACACCGCTCCTTCACCGCTCCAAAGATGCTGCTAGCAGGACTTTTTTTACCGTCCTGCTAGCGCACCGCTCCAGTGTGAAGGCCCTCCGGCTTTCACACTGGAGTGAAAGGACCCGCTTTTTTCAGGCGCTATACAGGTGCTATTTTTAGCACTGTAGCGCCTGAAAAACACTTAGGTGTGAAAGCGGCCTTAGGGTAACAAACTAGGGTTTCATTCACTGCTCCTGCTGCGGTTTCTAATGTCAAACCACACTGTGTCCCCTCAGTGACATGCTGATCTTCACTGTTCTGTTTCTGGATGTCTGAACTAAGAGGCCATAGCCCAGTCCCTGCTGGAGATTGATTTCAAGAGTTTTACTCCAATCTTTACCAAGGAGCATTGGCCCCATTTTAGACCTCAAGGCACTAAATATTTTCATTCAGCCCCCTGGAGGAGAGAGCCGCTGGAGATGCGAGGAACAAAGCCATAGGAGATGGAGGAGTATCGCAGAGTATCGTTTTTGGGTATCGAGAGCATTTTCACAAGTACGAGTACTCGTGAAAATACTCAGTAAGACACCGATATCGTAATTGGTGCATCTCTAATTTTCATGACTAAATTATTCTGGTGCTGTAAGCACTGCATTATACTGCACTGCATACAGTACTCAGCGCTGTGTTCCAGCAGCATCATGGGTGATTTCCTTCTGCAGCTGCTGCATTCTGCTGCTTCTCAGGCATTCAGAGGAAGTTTGGCCTGCCTGCCTGCCTGCCTCTCCACCTTGGCCAATCAGAGGAAGCCTTGTATTCTTTGATAAAAATCAAAGACTCTACTTTGCTCTCTCAGTATCAAAGTGCGCTGTACACATTGCATTCTTCCATATAACTTTTTTTTTTTCATTTTGGATAGAGAAAGGGAGCGTTATAACCTTTTTTTTTTTTGCTGTGTGTCCAATAGGGGAGATTTACCTTCATTTCCTGTCCCATAATCAAAAGAGGAAGTGAAAGGAAATACCTCCAAAGTGAGTGTCACCAAGGTCACCGGAATTAGTGTCCCCATTAAAAGATTTTCCCTCTATTGCTGTTCTGATGTTAAAGCCAGAATTTTTCCCCTAATAGGTGCATCGACAACAACAGACTTCACTCTAAAAAAGAAAAAAAATGTCTCTAGTTATACTTTAAATGTCAATATTTTTTTGTATTAACGCTGGGTTCACATCTGTGCAGTGCACTTTAGGTGCGTTTTACATGTGCTTTAGTTGCAATACCATTAAACTCTATATAATGTGTGCTATGATTAAAGCACCTCAAAAATGCAGAAAGCAGGATTTTTTTTAATGCACCGCATCAAATGTGCATGTAAGCAACATATGTCCGCAGGTGCAGATTGTTTCCTGCACTGTAGGTGGTGCTATACTGCAGCGGCTTTGCAGCTGGAGAGGAAGTCTATGGTTTCCTGGGTCACTGGGGAACTGATCTGGTTAGATGCTGTTGCCCCATGTGACTCTGGCAGCCATCTTGGGTCAGACAGAGCTTATTTAAGGCCCTGGCTCCCAGGATTGGTGTGCTTTATGCGAGTGGGTAGTGCAGGGAAAGTTACCCTGCCTGTTAGGGACAATACTAGCAGTATGGAAAGGTTCCTGATGAGGAGGGATAGCATAGGGTCTCATCTTTTTTGGACTAGGGTTGCCACGTCATTCCTTTAATCCGGGACTGTGGTTGATTAAGATGGTAATTAAACTCACTTGGTGCCTTATCTGCGTTAAATCAGCCTCAGAACCTGTGTAACTGAGATGTGTCCTGGATTAAAGGGAAGATGTGGCAACCCTCTTCTGGACATTTTCCAAATGGGCACGAGATAGCCAGGCTGCATTCTGCCCCACAGGTGTGAACTGGGCCTTAGCTTCTACAAGTCTGTGCTCTGTGGAGACCACAGTGTCCACACTTTACTCCATTTAACTGAAATCATCTCACTACTGCAGTTTACTTGCAACAACTGCAAGCAAAGGTGAACTGAAATTTATAGGAAATGTAATTAGTTTAAATCAGAGTTTCTCAACCTTTACCGTGCTCTAATGGCCAGTGGCCTCTGACCTTTTTCGCAGCTCACAGTTCTGGGCTTTCATACAAATAGATGACTTCATTATTTTTAGTGTTGGGACTTCTGTGGTTCTCTTTACAAGTGGGTGACCCTGCACTGAACCTGTTCCCAATTTGAGCTACTATGCCAGGATGCAACAAGCGCGACTCCTGCCGTCTCCATGCTCT
The DNA here is from genome assembly GCA_028564925.1 of Lithobates sylvaticus. Lineage (NCBI taxonomy): Eukaryota > Metazoa > Chordata > Amphibia > Anura > Ranidae > Lithobates > Lithobates sylvaticus. The sequence continues at coordinate 197,375,993 of CM053031.1, read as the reverse complement.
ACACTTTGTTACTCAATATGAAATATACTACCTGTCCACACTAATTTATTACCTGGAAACAGGAACTGGAGGGCCAGGTCCACCTGGAAGAGGTCACAAAAACCTGTGCCATCACTCATAAGCTAACTAAAGTTCCTACAGCCCAGGAAAAGAGATATAGAATATTGACATGCTGATTAAAAAGCCCTAATACCTTGTATAAAAACTTTCCAACTACTTTCCTCACCTGTTGGCACTGCAACACTTCATTGGACATCACACTCCACATATGGTAGAGCTGCACATGTATCAAGCCCCCCTAGGACAAGATTTTCAACAGTTTATTGCCAGGTAACTGGGATATACATACCCAATACCCCTCAATTTGCCCTACTGACCATTACATCTGGACCCTGTACTATGGTATCCACCTACTGCTTCACTCCTTGTTCACCATAATCCCCAGAAAATGGAGATCCACTACTGTCCCCCATTCTAAGTATTGGGTCACTGAGATGTGCCACTTGATTAGAATGGAAATATATGACGGCCTACTTTCATAAGACACAAGACCAATGCAATGCGATATTGAGCCCCTGGGTTCTCCTTACTGAAACACTCGCATGTCGATGTTCTAATTTGCCTATCTTAAAATCTTGATGATTTTCCCTGCTCCAGAGATCCACAGGTGATGAATACAGCCGATCAAAGAAGTGGACAGCCATACACCCCATACTTGGCTAACTGCTGATGCTTTTGTGCATCATGCATCAGCATAAACAAGTGCAAGCATGTATGATGTATTCCTCTGAAGGCAGAATACCTATTATGTGCATGTGTATGTTTATGTTGGGGCACAAAAGCATCTGCATTTACCTGAGCAAAGCCACAGATAGCCATTTACGTTAATGGACAGCTGTATGCGCCACCTGTGGTTCACTGGACATAGAAAAACAATGAGGTTTTACGCTAGGCTTATTCTTCAGCGTGAAAACATCAATGCGCATGTAGCCCTCAGGTCCTGAACACTGTATCAAGTGGAACCCACGATTAGCTCCATATGCGCTCAGGGACATATAACCAGGATGCAGGTATTCTGCATTCCGAGCACACATCTCTGAATTCATAGGGCCCTAAACATGAGTACCACTCGATACAGTGGTCAGCCCCATCCAGACACAGTGTATTTCAACCTGAGCCATCACTAAAACACTGAGATTGGTCACACAATGACTTAGCGTATATACTCGAGTATAAGCCGACCCAAATATAAGCCGAGGCACCTAATTTTACCACAAAAAAAATGGGAAAACTTATTGACTCGAGTATAAGCCTAGGGTGAAAAATGCGCATCTACTGTAAGTGGAAAGGAGGGTCAACAATGCCCATTTGCAGCCTCACTGTGCCCATTTGCATGCCTCACTGTGCCCATTTGCAGCCATAGGTCCCCCGAACTTCAAACTTGGTAGTTAGGGGTTCATAGATGCCCCCAATCTGCAGCCAAAATTTGGGGTCTCTGGACCCAAAAGGGTCCTGAAATGATATTGCTGCAGATGGACACAGTTGACCGATTTTGGGGCCCTGTATCTTGGGGCCACTTGGTGCTAGGAAATTTGGTGTGCAAACCAAGTGGAACTAGCACTACAACATATCCAAAGATGGGATTCCTATCACTAAGTGGCCCAGAGATACGAGGCCCCAAAGTCGGTTCGGAAAATGTCAAGCACTTTTCTGCAGCAGAGAATGACATTTTCCGAACGGACTTTGGGGCCCCGTATCTCTGGCCACTTGGTGCTAGGAACCCCATGGATATGTTGTAGTGGTGGTTCCACTGGGTTTGCACACTAAATTTGGGGTTCCTAGCACCAAGTGGCCCCGAGATACGGGGCCCCAAAGTCGGGTCGTAAAATGTAATTTTCTGCTGCAGAAAAGTGCTTGACTCAAGTATAAGCCGAGGGGGCATTTTCAGCACAAAAAAATGTGCTGAAAAACTCGGCTTATACGGTAATGCTCCATGTGCAAGGTGCCTAACACTCACAGAAGAGCAGCTGCAGTGTCAAGAGTTAGGATGTTATTATTGTGTCATTTTAACTTCTATGGGTCATTCATTAAAGATCAAAGGGGTGACCTACTGTTGCATAGTTAGGCCCCTTTCACACTGGGGCGGGGAGCCGCGGTGACGGTAAAGCAGCGCTATATTTAGCGCTGCTTTACCGTCGTTTTAACCGCGGTATTCGGCCGCTCGCGGTGCGGTTTTACCCCCCCCCCCCCCCCCCCCCCCCCGCGAGCGGCCGAAAAACGGTTAAACACCCCCGCAGAGCGCCGCTTTATCGCGGTGTCCCATTCTAATCAATGGGAAGGAGCGGTATAGGAGCGGTGAACACACCGCTCCAAAGATAGCTAGCAGGACTTTTTTTGTCATCCTGCTAGCGCACCGCTCCAGTGTGAAAGCATGCCGGCTTTCACACTGGAGTTAAAGGGGCCGGATTTTTTCAGGCGGTATACAGGCGCTATTTTTAGCGCTGTTCCGCATGAAAAACACCCCAGTGTGAAAGGGGCCTTAGTAAGGTTGAATAAAGACACCAGTCCAACCTGAGTGAGTGTAGGTGTGTGTCTACAATTGTCCCTATCCCTATACATCGTGTCTCATTAAGATGCTCATCTATTATTACTATTTATTTAGGGAACCCATATAGCGCTGTCAAATTACTCAGCGCTCCACACATACATTGCACACTCACATCGGTCCCTGCCCTTAAGGAGCCCACAATCCAAGGTCCCCAACTCACCTTCATATACTAGGGACAATTTTTTTTTGGACAGAAGCCAATTAACCTACCAGCATGTCTTTGGAGTGTGGGAGGAAACCCATGTAGGCACAGGGAGAACATGCAAACTCCAGGCAGGTAGTGTTGTGGTTGGGATTTGAACCAGCGACCCTTTTTACTGCTAGGTGAGAGTGCTACCCACTACACCACTGTGCTGCCCTTACTGTGTTCCTATTTAACTCTTAGCCCTTAGTTAACCATAATCAGCCCTAATTAACTTCTTCCTCCTCTTCTCTACCTAGGTATTACTTTTGCTATTGATTGTTATTATTATCATTACTATTTAACCTTTTTTTCATATTTTCATTTGTTTTTTCCTCAATTTCAATTCACTAGTCAAAGTAGAAAAAAAATAAAAAAAAGAAAAATTCATTTTTTTTATGTCTATAGATTGCATGGAAATTAATCTCTTAAGGACTGGAAGAATTTCCCCTTTAATAACCAGGCCACTTTTTGTGAAACGGCACTGCGTCGCTTTAACTGACAATTGCGCGGTCGTGCGACACTGTACCCAAACAAAATTGACAACCTATTTTTTTTTTTTTTTTTTTCCAAAAATAGCTTTCTTTTGGTGGAATTTGATCACCTCTGCATTTTTTTTTTTATATTTTTTGCACTATAAAAAAAACAAGAGCTGCAATTTTGAAAAAAAAGCAATATTTTTTACTTTTTGCTAATATATCCCCCCAAAAAATATAAAAAAACAAAATTTCTTCCTCAGTTTAGACCGATATGTATTCTTCTACATATTTTTGGTAAAAAAAAAAAACGCAATAAGCGTATATTGATTGGTTTGCGCAAAAGTTATAGCGTCTACAAAATAGGGGATATATTTATGGCATTTTTATTATTTTTTTTTACTATTAATGACGGGGATCTGCGATTTTTAGCGGGACTGCGACATTGCAGCGGACAGATTGGACACTTTGTCACTTTTTTTTAGGATGATTGACATTTATACAATGATCAGTGCTAAAAAAAATGCACTGATTACTGTGTAAATGTCACTGGGAGGGAAGGGGTTAACACTAGGGGGCGATCAAGGGGTTAAATGTGTTCCCTGCTAGGTGTTTCTAACTGTATGGGGAATGTGATTTACTAGAGGAGGAGCCAGATCGCTGTGCGTTGATTCGTGGGAACGTGCCAACTTGCCACAGTATAATGACGGTCGCTGGTCGGCAAGTGGTTAAATATTTTTTCCAAGACAACATTGCCACAAAAAGGCCTTGTTTGTACTTAAAAAAAAAAATTATAAATGTTTTACTTTGTCATGACTGTGGAAGTGGAGGAAAAGTCTAAATCTAACTATTCTTAAAAATGTTCCCTCTCCCCTTCTCTTACCTATCCTGCCTACCATGTGTAAAAAAGATCTATGTAATTACTTATTTTAAATCCGCTGTTGTCCTGTCATGTGATCCTGCAGTACTGGCTTTCCTATGTCAGTGAGTGGCTGTTTTTAAGAATAGTTTGTGTTAGGTTTTGTTTCCATTTTAAGATAAATTTATTGATCTAATCCAGGGGTGCCCAACCTTTTGAAGAGCGAGGGCCATCGAATCGACTGGGTAACCGGTCGCGGGCCAAAATAAGTGTAATGGGTGGATGACAGGTCTGTATCTACGCTGCATATGCAGAACGGATATGGACACAGCCCATGCTACTCTATGGGCCCTCCAATTCAATCTGACGGAAGGGGACGGTTCCCCTTCTGTTCTTTGTTTTTTTAGCATATCGGATTGAAGGTAAGCAGAGGTAAATGGACATAGAGGTGAATGGAGGGTCCTATTGGGTCCTAAGGCTGCTTTCACACTGATGCGCAATGTGCACCTGTGGCTTCCCTGCAGGTTAGCTGCACTTTGCCATAGACTTCTATTATATCCTGATGGTATAGTGCACTTTCTGTAAGCGCACCAAATCCACAGTTATAACAGAAGTCTATGGCTCAGTGCAGGTAACCCGTAGGTGCAGGATTAGTTTAACAGCAGCCTAGTAACCACTGAAGAACAGATATGCCCATATATACACTGATTTCAGTAACAAACACACCTTTAATAACAGTCTTCCATTCAGTTTTCCCCGGCTGTTGCTGTCCCAGGCAGAGTGCATTTGGTATCGATTGTGACAGGAGCGGGTGCTATACAGGAAGCATCAGCTTATGCGGATCTGCTCTGCAGCTTCTTGCTTTCTCTACCGCCAGTTCACAACACTGATGCTCTGGGATGGTGGGTCGGCAACCTGCGATCTGGGCTTGTCAAACCACCATCCCAGAGCAGGAGGTTGCGGGCTACATCAGAGGGCTCCGCGGGCCACATGTGGCCCCGGGCCACTGGTTGGGCACCCCTGATCTAATCCATCCGACCTTTTGAAGAGCGAGGGCCACTTAAGCAACTTGGTAACTAGTCAGGGGCCACAATGAGCAGGTGGATGAAAGGTCCAAGTCCACTCCGCATAGGCAGAGCTGACGCAGACACAGCCCGCTCAACTCTATGGGCCCTCAGATAAGATCTGCACAGATGGAAGGGGACGCATAACCCCCAACCAGACTCCCCCCCTCCCCCATCCCCCCGGCTGTCTTTTTTTTTTTTTTTGGATCGGATTGGAGGTAGGTGGGTGTAAATGACCACAAGTCCGTTTACATCTGTGGTTCAATAGAGGTAAACGGAGGTTCTGATCATGTCGGAACCGATCGTGTCAAAAGCAACCTAAGGCTGCTTTCACAATGACGCCCTGTGGTTTACCCACACTGAGGGTGCAGCGCAGTGAACCTGTGGCTTAGCTGTACTTTGCCAAAGACTTCTATTATATCCTGCAGGGGTGGTGCACTTTCTGAAGTGCACCAAACCCGCAGGTAATAGCAGATGTCTATGGCTCAGTGCCGGTAACCTGCAGGTGTTCTGCGCTGCACCTGCCGGACAGTTTGAAAGTTGCCCAGATATGCCCGTATACACACTGATTTTAGTAATAAACTTACCTTTAACAACAGCCTTCCATTCAGGTCAGCTTATGCGGCTCTGCTCCGCAACCACTTGCTTCCTCTACCGCCGGCTTCATTCACAACGCTCTTGCTCTTGGATGGTGGGTCGGAAACCCACAAGTTGGACTTGCCAACCCGCCATCCCAGAGCAGGAGGTCGCAGGCCACATCAGAGGGCTCCGCGGGCCACAGGTTGGGCACTCCCAATCTAATCAATAGGCTTACTGCAAAAATGTAAAAATGTCTGGTTCCCAAAGGGAGATACAGGTGCTAGAGCTGAAGTAGTTAAAAGCCTTGCCAACCTTTGTGACCATGTTTTATGTTACACCATGTTCCTCAACCCCCCCCCCCCCCACTTACCTAAATTGTGGGGTGCTTCTCCCTGGATTGTCTTTTTTTTTATTTGGAAAGGTTATGCATGATTCTGCTCGCACAGCTACATCACCCATTCACGGGGATATTTGAATAGAAAGTCTAATCTACCACGGCAGAGGAACACATAGCTCTCAATAGAGCACAAGTGCAGTGATGTCACCACACTTGCAGTCCATTGTTCACTTTCTCCAGTACCATAAATAGGGATGAGCTTGGTTCAGATCTGAACTCAATTTGAACCCAATTCATCCAAACCTGGGGGAAGCTGTCAAATGATCACATACAAAGCATGCAACAAAGGGCTGGAGATGCTCCTGACATCATTGACCTAATATTGCCCTACTACAATGTCATGGTCTGATTATGACCATAGCCATATAAGTCAATGACATGAGCATGCTTGCCCCTTTGTATACGTGCGGCTAGTGGGCAGGGAATCTCCCGCTTGAAAGTCATTGGCCCAGCAATACAGCTAACTTACTGGTTCAGAACAAATCCAAGCTCATTCCTGCCTGTAACTGAATGTCTGTTCCTCCATAGAGACCTGAGAATGGAGAAGCATCTACAGGAAGAGCCTGTGCATTTCACTCATGCTGCACTGAATGCAGCTGCAATTCCCTGCAGGCTTCAATGCAATAGTGTAACAAATGCACATTTTTTTTTTTCTTTTATTAATGTGGGCACATGTGAACCATGCCTTTAAAACAACATTATTGTATTTTAACTACTGAAAGAGCTGCATTACGTAAAGTACAACTGAAGGCAATTTAGTAAGGGAGGGTAATAACCCCTGTCAGGTGTTTTTTTTGCCATCTATGTCCCATTGGAGAGATTTCCCTTAACTTCTTGTTCCATACCCAAAACAGGAAGTGAGAAGAAATCTCTTAGGCTGGGTTCACACCTATGCGAATTTGATGTGGATTTCACTGCATCCAATTTGCATATCGGACCTGAAACGGTAAATGGAGACGCACCGGACTCCTGCTGTGAGCCGCTGCATTCTCTAGTGTGAACCAAATCTGGGGGAAATCACTGGGTGTCCCCAGGGTTACAGTACTGGTGTTGGAAGATTTCCCACTCTATGTAGAATTATTGGCCTAAACTAATGAAGAAATCATTTTATTTTTTGCATAATTATTATAGCAAAAAGTAAAAAATATTGTTTTTTTTTTTCAAAATTGTCTGACCTGGACCGCGGCAATCATCTATTCTAAGCCACAGTATATCCGCGCCAGGAGTCTGGGGTTTAGAAATCCCCTGAGCTGAATGTTCAAAACGTACTTCATCAGGAGAGACGTTTTGGAACATTCTATTTGGTCAGTGCTGTCACATGGGCGACACTGACCAGTCAGCAGCCGCATAGCCTGTCTTGTCAGCTATGGAGAAGACACGTGGATGCCGAGGGGATTTCTAAGCCCCAGGCTCCTGACGCGGGTGTACCGGGGCTTACAACGGGAGATTGCCACGCCCTGGGGGTGGTGGGGGGGTTAGGCGAGGAGGGGGTCCTGTGTAAGTTCACCTTACAGATTTTTCTGTAAAGGTGAACTTACACTTTAAAGGGGTTGTAAACCCTCATGGTTTTTCACCTTAATGCATCCTATGCACTAAGGTGAAAAACCTGTGGTGCTGCAGCCCCCCCTAGCCCCCCATTTTACTTACCTGACCCCGATCTTTCTCCGGCCGGAACGAGCACACCAGCTCTACCTGGTGTCTTGTGTCCTGATTGGATAGATTGATAGCAGCACAGCCATTGGCTCTGGCTGCTGTCAATCAAATCCAATGACGCAGCGCCGGGGGGGGGGGGCGGGACCGAGTCCTGCATTCTGTGTGAATAGAAACAGGTGCCAACATGGACACTCAATGCGGGGAGGAGCCACCAGCGCCGCTGAGGGACCCCAGAAGAGGTGGATTGAGGCCACTCTGTGTTTTTTTTTTTTAAACAAGGGTTTACAACCCCTTTAAGTGGTTATAGCGCCGGAGAAGACAGCAGGCTTCTGCAATAAAACGCCCCTACTTGCCTATCTGCTGTTTGTAGTGGAACTTTAGTTCTGCTTTAATGACACGTTTTCTAAAAGCGGCGTGTTTTTTGTGTGGCTGTACGTGGGTGTGGGTATGTATATGAGATTTACACTCCCATACCTCCCAACTTTCTGAGATGGGAAGGAGGGAAATCTATTAGCAAACCTATGTAGGCATTGGACACACCCCCTGCCACGCCCCCTTAAAGGAGAATCGTACAAAACAAATGATTGGTTAAACCCAGGAGTGTGCTTTTTAACTACTTCTTTTACTTTATACTGGCTTTTGCATTTTACAAATACAGCAATTTAGAAATTGGATGAAAGGTTTAGCACTCTGAAACCCTTTTTGATAAATAAGTAGTGAATTTTCTATACAACTATATAGATCAGACCAAAATGAGGGACAAATGAGGAGGAAAGGGGGACAGAGGGACTTTGTTCCAAATCAGGGACAGTTGGGTGCTATGCACTCCCACATCTGCACAGATATGAACATGGCTCAACGGAGCACAGACAGCAATAAAGGTGTCTCCACTCCATCCAAAACTAAAAAAGTTTTGCCTTTCATTAAACTTTAATCAAACACAATATACTACGATGAATACCCGGAAAATACTGCCCAGTGCCCACTGCACAGAACTCTACAGCTGACACCTCTGCCAATGTCTGCCTCAACATTCTTACGGCAAGGCTATTGTAATCAATAAAAACACTTTGTAAGAAATGCTATTGACGAACTCTGCAATACATTACTAATGCCTGACGTGAAGCGTTCAATGAGATCTCCGAGCGAGTCTCGCGAGAGCTAGAAAATTTCCCATATGGCCCTGCGGGCTCTTCCTCCTCCCTCTTTCCGCCATACTGCAGACCCGGTGAGTAAGGGAGAGTCCCGGGCCTGGCTTTAATCTGTCTATTATCACCGGCATCCCGCCGCTTACCGCCTCACCGCTCAGGGTGCCGTGAAGCAGAGACTCGGCGCTCCCAGCAGAGCTCGGTATGGGGTTGGTGCGGCGTTCAGACGGTGTGGGAATGGACTGTGAAGGCTCCTTGCCTCCCTCCTTGGTGTGGAGCCGGGCAGAGCTGTGTGTCCCTGGCAGGACCCTCCCAGTGGTCAGCGCTGAGAGGCCAGCGTGTCCGGAGTCCATGGATCCTGTGTGTGCGCTGATCGGGGGTCCTCTGTACGAGGACATGGGGGGGGGGGGGGGGGGGGGCTGGTACTTGTAGTTCCACAACTACCTTCCCCTGTATTGTGTACAAACGCATGGATCTCTGAGGACACAGCTCTGTCCTGGGATCAGAGGATGTCTCCAGCACAGTTCTCATTGTGCTCATTACACCATCCTCCCATCCCTGTCCATAGAGTTCTGGGCTCTCCATACTTACTAATAGATTTACATCTGCCGACACTGTCCTTCAGAACTTGGGGCATCAGGAATAGAAAATGTTCCAGCATCAGTTGGCCTAAACTATGCCTTATCATTTGTCATTGGGAGGAATTGTGCCCCCTCTTTGGGAGAAGCTGTACCCCCTCTTTTGTGTCATTGGGAGTAGATGTGCCTCCCTCTTTGGTGTCATTGGGAGAAGCTGTACCCCCCCTCTCCCCCCTCTTTGGTGTCATTGGGAGAAGCTGTGCCCCCCTCTTTGGTGTCATTGGGAGAAGCTGTGCCCCATCATTGGGAGAAGCTGTACCCCCCCTCTTTGGTGTCATTGGGAGAAGCTGTGCCCCCCCCCCCTTTGGTGTCATTGGGAGAAGCTGTGCCCCCCCCCCCCTTTGGTGTCATTGGGAGAAGCTGTGCCCCAAGGGCCAGATAAAAGCAAGCAAAGGGCCACAGTTTGGAGACCACTGCTATAGTGTAGTCTTCATGCTCATTCCACAAAGGATAAACCCCCTGTTCACACCAGTGCATTTTCTCCTGCATCTGCCATCACTTTGGCATGGATGACAATGGAAATCATCACTCTATGGTGCTCATTTATGCAAGTGCTGTGTGTGTGTGTGTTTTTATTTTTTTTTAACAAAAAAAGCACAGCGTAGTGTTTGCCATAGACTTCATTAGAAAGTACATGTAAAATTCTTTACCTTAGTTTTTTGGCATCATGTAGAAAATAGTCACTCTTTCCTGCAAAAAAAAAGTGTGTGTGTGTGTGTGCTACAAAAACGCATGATGGTGCAGCACTGGTGTGAACCCGGGTTTACACCAGGATATGGTCCCATTCACACCACACCTGCAGCTTTAGCCTTTTCTAAATGCAGATGCCTCCACATCACTTTTTCCTGCGTTTAGCTCTTATGCTATGTGATCACTGGCAGGCTGTGCATCAAATCAGTAGGAGTGTAGTGTCCAGTCCTCCTGCCAGCAGTTTGTCCAAAGTCGGCTGAATAACGCTGCGGCTGTACTGAGCAGTACTTGCCTTTTAGGCTCCATTCACTCCTTCACATTCTGGGAATGAATAAAGAGTTGTGGTGACATTTTTAATGACAGGTGCCCAAAAAGATGCAGGAGCTTCTTTGATGTGCATTGAGCAGCCTGCCCTATGGCCATCATGTGAAAGCGTGCGTTCCCACTACACTAAGTGTGAATGGGGTCTTGGGGCCCGTATGTGTTCAGGGACGTATGCCCCAGCACAGGCATTCTGCTTTTGTGGACATGTCTGATTACTATTCAGTACAGTGTCCAGCCACCATGTATTTCAGTCTGTTGTAGATTTTGACAAGTTGCTGGCAGTGGGGCTGAACCCTGCACCTGGGCCTCCCAGGCACTTCATACCACACACAGGTCAAATCACCCATGTATATGTCCTAAGTGTACATGGGTGATTTGAAGTGTCCCTTCAAATCTTAGAAGCACAGAATTCCAATTTCTTGGAGTACAGTTTAAGTGTGAATGACTGTTTAGAAATGCCCTATACTCACTATACAGTGTAAATGAGGCCTAGGAGCCTTATTTCCATTATGTAACAAGTTCATTGATCTGTCACTGTGTAGAAAATTATCTTTGTTCTGGTCTTAGCTTTGTGAATGGAGACTCTTGCGTTTTTTTTTATTTTTATTTTTTTTTCAGCTGCTAGTTTGCTGTGTTTTTAGTCCTACTTAGAACGCCATGTTTAACAAGTTACAAATGTCTTGAAGCACTGCTATGTGCTGTAAAACCGGTGTGCATAAGTTAAAGTGGAACGCAAAGTTTTTTTTTGATCACGATGGCTGCTGTGTAAGGCATAAATCTTAATTTCATTCATGATGGACACTGTTGTCCACACTGGCACTCATACATTGAATGGGTCCTGTCATTCCCCCCCCCCCCTTTTTTTTTTTTTTTTTAATAAAAGAACCATCATTGGAAGTAATTTAGGCTGGACTGTCAAACTTTTTCTTTGTGCCACTTTAATACAGACAAGCTGGAATTAGAAGCTGAGCTGTCCATATATGGATCAAAATTCAGCAAGGAATGGGAAATGCCGATCCATGTATGGGCTAGCTGTTTGTCCACAAGTCTATTGATCAACTTTTGTACAACCGGCCTGTCAGGATTTTCCCGAACAATCAATGCCAGCAAAAGCTTGCAATACTGACGTTTGTACTGTTCGCAGGGAAGGTTCTTTGCCTGCAGCATACAATAGTACAGTGTGTGGATGGGGGAATTGGTTCATTTTTTCGTTGAAGAAAAAATGAATCCTGTATGGCCTTAGGGCAGTGAGCACTTTAAATTTTGAATGACCCAGATGTGGCTCTTTGCTGCTCCTATGACATCTTTACATTATATGCCTTGTTGCTGTGCCAGGCATAGCAGAACAGTTTGCTGCAGTAAGCACGTAGTTTGTCCCAAAGCCTCTTGTAATTGGTTGATTTTTGTGTTTTCTTACAGGCACCATGGTGCGCATGAACGTGCTTGCCGATGCACTTAAAAGCATCAACAATGCCGAGAAGCGTGGTAAGCGCCAGGTTCTCATCAGGCCGTGCTCAAAAGTGATTGTGCGATTCCTTACAGTGATGATGAAGCACGGTAAGAATTCTTCTTGTGTTGATTGTAATAGTTTTATAGACTGATGGGCTTAAAGGCACTGTCACTTTACCATTCAGGGTGAAGTTGCAGACCCACTAATTCTCACCAATGCTTTTTTGTTGTCCCAGCTGTCAGATGTCCTGTGCTTCCAGGTATAGGCGAGTGTGTGACCTCTCCCCATGTGATAGTGCTTAAGTTTGGCAACCAATCCCTACGCCCAAGCACTGTTGACCAAGAGAGCGACTACACCGCACCCCCTAGTGGCTGAAGCTGAGGATTTTTGTGTTTTTGTGATGGGGAAAGGTGGTCAGGGGGTGCTTTACAGTTACTTTGTACTGAATAGGTAAAGGTGACAATGTCTCTGCAATTTTAAGATCCCATTGGTTCTTGTTTGATATTTGCCCTAGAATTGTTATGCATATTTGGTGCTGTTTGCTTAAATAGTAGATGTAAAAAAGTGAACTTTTTTTACTTGTTGCAGGCTACATTGGTGAGTTTGAAATAATTGATGATCACAGGGCCGGAAAAATTGTTGTCAATCTTACAGGGAGACTTAATAAGGTAAGTTACCCAAGACACCTGTTTTTTTTGCAGAGCTCCAAAAGATCATTATGTCAGGTAGTAAATTTTAAACTAAGCTGTCGCAGTGGCGGAAACAACTAAGTCACTGAATTAAATATGCCTAAGATGTCAGCAAGTACAGAAATGTTTTTGTAATGCTGCCCAAAGCTCCCACAATGCACAATCGTTATATTCAGGGGGACTCTGGCCTGTCAAATCAGGCGAGTAAAGGTGTGGACTGACTTCTTAATTTGTCTTGTTGTACATATTAACATATCGCCTTAAAGGGGTTTTTTTTTTTTTTTTTTTTATTGCTACATCTGTCCCCTGCCGGCTCGAAGGCTGAGAACTGAGTGATCAAAGATCGCTCAGTTCTTAGAGCTGTCAGTCACCGACTCTCTATACTGTGCATCCCCACTGGCTCAGGCTTTTGGCGGATCGCTGAGAGGCTGACCTGGGTATTGATTCAGGCATCTGGGTGGATCCTGGCCTGTCTCCCCAGCCTCGACTAGCTCTGCTGAAAATGGGCTACAGGAGTGCGGAACGAGCTGCACACCCGTGAGCCACAGAAGTAGTACAGCCAAACGAGCTTTGGCTATGCTTCTTTAAGTTCACAAAACTAGTTCAATCAGTGTGTATAACTGACATGTTATCGGTTGTGTCTGAGCTTCTGAACTCTAGACAATTGTCCTTCTGGGTAACCCTTCATCAGTAAATTTGTTGGTTATTTTTTAATGTTTCAATTGATCCTTTTTAGTCTGGAAAAGCTTAATTTGTGTGTGAGAATCTGTGGGCATGATGGGCCACCTGGGTTGGTTTTGGTTTAGTTCCTCATACAGGTTTTACTATTTTCATAAAGATTTGAATTTTTTTTTTTTTTTTTTTTTTTTACCATAGATTCTTAATATAGAAACCTCACTCGCTGCTTCCCATTTCATCTAGTAACCACTGGAGATAGACTTTTTGTCGGGTATCTTGCTTTTAATGGTTAAAACGCTTGTTTTGTTAGTCACTGCTGTGTTTGGAAAGAATAAGGTGTAATTGACTGATTTCTCAGTTGGGCAGTACAGCTTTTAGCACCTTGTCAGTGCTGCTTTGGATCTGTCATTTCCTGGTACTGAGGAATTTTTTTTTTTTGTATGACTGGCCTGTAGTGTGTACAGTTTAAAATGTGAAATCTCAAAGTAATTTAAAGACTACCTGTTTTAGGGGTCAGAAGAAACTCCATGTTTTCAGCTAAGATGGGAACCTTGAATGGACTAAAAATGGGGCTTTCCTGTGTGAAATCTATGTAGGGAAGCTATTTTGAGGTTTTTAACTGAAAGGGGTGGTCTCTTCTGGAATCTTAAAATGCATTGCCTGTTGGCATACATTAATAAATTAGTTTGGACTCGTCATTTTGCTTTGGTGCATGTTTATACTTTTGTATCAAAGTTCAAATGCCTATTGGATGCTTTTATTTTTTTACTTTCCTATGTATAAAAATCAGTATTACTAAGAACCGCCTAATGTATATCTATCACAAAAGTACACCCCCTCACATTCTTGTAAATATTTTATTCTATCTTTTCATGTGACAACCCTGAATAAATTACTTTGCTACAATGTAAAGTAGTGAGTGCACAGCTTGTATAACACTGTAAATTTGCTGTCCCCTCAAAATAACTCAACACACAGCCATTAAAGCGGAAGTAAACCCATCGATTTAACAGTTTAAAAAAAAAGGCATGCCGGGAATGCTAACTGCACATTGGCTGTGCTCTCAACCAAACAGTCAAACCATCCAATGGCTGGTGTCATAACGGATCACATGTGCAGCACTGTGGCAGTTGAAGATTAAACAGAGGCAAAGATGGCAGCTTCCTTGGCTGAAAACGATAGGGGGGTTTACTTCCACTTTAGGCCCCTTTCACACGGAAGGCCCGTTCAGATCCGCCTGTCAGTTTTGACGGCGGATCTGAACGGGCGCTCCATGTTACTCTATGGAGCGTCGGATGTCAGCGGAGACATGTCCGCTGACATCCGATCTGGTCCGATCCGCCAAATCCAGACGTATGGACCACACGTCCAGATCCGTCGGATCGGGTGAGATCGGGTGAAAACGGACACACTGTCCGTTTTCATCCGATCTCTCCATAGAGATCAGCGGCGCTCGCAAGCCCCTCCCCGCTCAGTGAGCGGAGAGAGGCTTGTCATCCGCCGGCTCAGCGGAGATCAACGGACAGATCTCCCGCTGAGCCGGCGGACAGAGGCGGACTCCGTGCAAGCGGAGTCCGCCTCGTCTGAAAGGGGCCTAAATGTCTAAACTGCTGGCAACAAGTGACTACACCCCCCTAAGTGAAAGTGTCCAAATTGGCCCCAGTTAGCCATTTCCCCCCACCGGTGTCATGTGACTCGTTAGTGTTACAACGTTTCAAGTGTGAATGGGGAGCAGGTGTGTTAAATTTGGTGTTATCACTCATACTGGTCACTGGAAGTTCAACATGGCACCTCATGGTAAAGAACTGAGGATCTGAAAAAAATAGTTGCTCTATATAAAGATGGCCTAGGCCAGTGATGGTCAACCTTGGAACACCAGATGTTTTGGAACTAGTTGAGCATCATGGGGAAATATAGTTCCTAAACATCTGGGATGTCAAGGTTTGCAATAACTTGCCTAGGCTATAACACAATTGCCAAGACCCTGAAACTGAGCTGCAGCACGGTGGCCAAGACCATACAGCTGTTTAACAGGACAGGTTCCAATCGGAACAGGCCTCGTCATGGTGGACCAAAGGAGTTGTGTGAGTGCTCAGCGTCATATCCAGAGGTTGACTTTGGGAAATGGATGTGAGTGCTGCCAGCTTTGCTGCATCAAATTGGTCTGCATGGCTGTCATTCCAGAAGGAAGCCTCTTCTAAAGATGATGCACAAGAGAGCACGGAAACAGTTTGAAGATAAGCAGACTAAAGGACATGGATTACTGGGACCATGTCCTGTGGTCTGAGACAAAGATGAACTTATTTCGTTCAGATGGTGTCAAGCGTGTGTGGCGTCATGTGTCTTGCCTACAGTCAAGTATGGTGGTGGGATTGTCATGGTCTGGGGCTGCATGAGTGCTGCTGGCACTGGGGAGCTACAGATACTTGAGAAACCATGAATGCCAACATGTACTGTGACATACTGAAGCAGAGCACAGTCCCCTCCCTTCAGAGACTGTGCTTAAGGGCAGTATTCCAACATAACGACCCCCGAACACTCCTCCAAGACAACCACTGCCTTGCTAAAGAAGCTGAGGGTAAAGTTGATGGACTGGCCAAGCATGTCTACAGACCTAAAGCCTATTGAGCATCTGTGGGGCATCTTCAAATGGAAGTGGATGAGCGCAAGGTCTCTAACATCCACCAGCTCTGTGATGTCATCATGGGGGAGTGGAAGAGGACTCCAGTGGCAACCGGTGAAGCTCTGAACTCCATGTCCAAGAGGGTTAAGGCAGTGCTGTAAAATATTTGTGGCCACACAAAATATTGACACGTTGGGTCCAATTTGAACATTTTCATTTAGCGGTGTACTCACTTTTATTGCCAGTGTTTTAAAGAGGGATTGCGCCGCAAAAAAAAATTAAAAGCCAGCGACTGCAAATACTGCAGCTGCTGACTTTTAATAAATGGACACTTGCCTGTCCCAGGGTCCAGCGATGCTGAAGTCGCTCGGTTCTCAGCTGCTGTCGCCGCCATTCTCGTTGAGGGAATCGGGAATTAAAGTGTTGCGGCTTCAGTTCCCTACTGCGCATGCACGAGTCGTGCAATGGGAATCGTCCACGCTGTCTCTGGGACCCGTCTGTGTCCCAGCAGACAGCGCGGCGGGACAGGAAGAGGCATAGACTCCCGTGGGAGTCTATCCCCAGAAGTGGGTGCAAATACCTGTCTTAGACAGGTATCTGCACCCCCTCCCCCTGAAAGGTGCCAAATTTGACACTGGAGGGGGGGAGGGTTCCGATGAGTGGAAGTTCCACTTTAGGGTGGAAATCTGCTTTAAAGTGGATGTATACCCGAAATTATTTGATGTCATAATGTAGAGAATACGATTTCCTTTCATTTGAGCCCAGTCTTGCCACACAGATTTACTCGATGCCTGAGCAATCCTCTTTTATTCAGTTAGAGAAATCTTGACAGTCTTAATCGTTGTCAAAAACGCCCCCTTGCTGTGAGTGACAGGGGATTTTCAGATCTCATGCACTAGCCTGAGACAGGCGCATCCTGTGTAAAAAAAAAAGTTCACAATTCACACCCCCCCCCCCCCTCCAGCTCTCCCAGGATTGGCTGCCTTTACTGTGTTTTGACTGGATGTTTCTCATCATGGGATGCAGTGAACAGTCGGCAGACTAGACAGTCAAGTGATTTAGGGGACATGTATGTAGTCAGAGCTGGGCAGAGTAGAACATGCAGTAATCTGATGATTGTTATAGTGCAGTGTGTGTATCTGAGGTCATCTGATCAGTTGCAACATTCCTTTCCATCACCAGGATTTGTTATGTGGGGGAGGGGTGGATTTCTCACTTTTTATAATTACACCCAGTAAGGCTGAATGAGCTTGTGGCCAGTTTACATGTGATTCCCACCGCACTGCAAATCGCATGCGATGTCCGTGCAGTACGATTTTTTTTTTCAGCCATACAGATAGTATGTGTGATATCTCACTGCATTCGGACCAAACTTGCGCAGGGCCCTTTTTTTGGTCCGCACCAGAATCGCATGGGTGTTCACACCTATGCAATTTGATTCATGGCCTAACTGTCAGTTTGCAGTGCGATATGCGAGCTGAAATTGGGGTGTCGTTAACATTGTATGACACTCCCCAGCAGTTCGCATATGGCAGCGTGAACTGCCATGCGAGTCAGATGCGATGTGGATTTGCAGGGTTCCCGCATCGCACCAGTGTGAACCAAGCCTTAAAGCATACAGCCTACAAATGTCACCTGACTGCTCCCACCAAGGCTGCGATTCGGGAACCCTGCAAATCCACTGAGTTCCCACATCGCATCCGACTTGCACAGCAGTTCACACTGCCATATGTGAACTGCTGGGGGTGTCATACGATGTTAACGACACCCCCATTTCAGCTCGCATATTGCACTGTGAACTGACAGTTGGGACTTTAATCGGATCGAATAGGTGAACACCCAATGCGAATATCACACATACTATCTGTATGGCTGAAATCGCACTGCACGAACATCGCATGTGATTTGCAGTGCAGTGTGAATCGCATGTAAACTTGCCCTAAGCTCATTCAGCCTTACTGGGTAATTGTAAAAAGTGAGAAATCCACCCCTCCCCCACATAACAAATCCTGGTGATGCAAAGGAATGTTGCAACTGTGATTAGGTGACCTCACACACTGCACTATAACAATCAGATCACTGCATGTTCTACTCTGCCAATCCCTAAATACATACATGTCCCCTAAATCACTTGTCTGTCTATAGTCTGCTGACTGTTCACTGCATCCCATGATGAGAAACATAATCGAAACACAGTAAAGGCAGCCAATCCTGGGAGAGCTGGAGGGGATGTGAATTGTGAACTTTTTTTCACAGGATGTGACTGTCTCAGGCTAGTGCATGATATGTAAATCACCTGTCACTCACAGCAAGGGGGCATTTTTTGACTAAGTTTTCAAGACTTTGTCAAGATTTCTCTAACTGAACAATAAGAGGATTGCTCAGGCCTCGAATAAATCTGTGTGGCAAGACTGGGCTCAAATGAAGAAAAATCGTATTCTCTACATTGACATCCACTTTAACAGAGTTATTTTGAGGGGACAGCAAATACTGTTGGTACAAGCAGTACACACTACTTTGTAGCAAAGTGTCATTTCTTCAGTGGTGTCGCATGAAAAGATGTATAAAAATATTTGCAAAAATTAGGGTGTATTCACTTTTGTGAGATATTGTATAGATAAATATTTTTTAGCGGAGACCCTAGCAAAAAAGCTTTTTGTTCCTTGCCAACACGGTATTTGCGCAGCGTTTTTTAAAATTCGATTATTTTGGGGAAAAAATACTTTAAAGTGACGCTAAAGCTACATGTAACAAAACAAGAAAACTAACATGTCATACTTGCCTCCACTGTGCAAGCTCGTTTTGCAGAGTGGCCCTGAACATCCTCTTCTGGGGTCCCTTGGCGGCTCCTCCTCCACATTAGATAAGCCCTTTAGGGGAAGTGCGCTCTCGAGATTTGGCATCCATAGAAGCCGATTGGATTGACAGCAGCAGGAGCAAATGACTGCGCTTCGATCAATCCATCAAATCGGGACCCGAGATGCCAGCTTTTGCTGGTGTTTGTCCCTGGGTCGTGATAGAGGGGGTTCAGGTAAGTAAAACAGGGGGGGGGGGGGGGGCTGCAGCTTTACAGGAAGTATGCATTGAGGTGAAAAACCTTGACGGTTTACAACCCCTTTAATGATCTTGCGCACAAACCCTATCGTACCTAATTTTTTTGCTAAAATATAAGCTTATACTGCGTAAGTGCACATGGATTAAAGTGGTTGTATACCCTAAATTGCAACTTGCACCTACAGGTAAGCCTAGATTAAGGCTTACCTGTAGGTACAAGAAATATCTCCTAAACCTGCACGGTTTAGGAGATATTTGGAAAGAACGATTTACAACGTTGTCTACGGCGCATGCGCGCCGTAGACAACGGTGCATAGAACGGGTTAATCCCCATTCACATCTGCGGCTCACCGCAGTTGAAGTGCCCCGCGCGCATGCGCGGAGCGACGTCTTCGCTGCTCTGGCCAATCACAGCACTGCAGCGGCGCTGTGATTGGCCGGAGCGCCGATACCCGGAAGAGCGATGGCTGCGCCTGGAGGGGGAGAAGAAGATGGCGTCGGGGGCCCCGATCTAAGGTAAGTGATGCATAATGAGCTAGTATGCTAGTCATACTAGCTCATTATGACTTTCTCTTGCAGGTAGTTTAAAAAAAAAAAAAAAAGTTTACCTGGGTATACAACCGCTTTAACTTTTTTTTTTTTTTTTATTCAAGCATTCAATTTTTTTTTTTTTTTCTCCAGATGCCAAGGGATGGCTAGGATCAGAGGCCGAGGGGTGGAGGGATGAGATCAGTGATGCATATATGCAAAATAGTCACTGATTTGGCATGCAAATTGACATGTCAAATCGCTTCAATGTTAACCTGGGTTTAATAAGGCTACCAGTGCCCCTGCCTTTGTATTTATTTGATTGTTGTTTTTGTGAAGGTTTATAGTGTTCATGTTTGATGCTCCTTGAGTGCATAGAATAGCTTGTCAAGGGAAACTATGATTTTAAATGTGATATATCGTATATACTCGCGTATAGGCCGACCCGAATATAAGCCGAGGCACCTAACTTTATCATAAAAAAACCTTGTTGACTCCAGTGTAAGCTTAGAGTGAGAAATGCGCAGCTACTGTAAGTGGAAAAGAGGGTCAACAATGCCCATGTTCAGCCATAGGTCCCCCAAACTTCAAACTTGGTAGTTAAGGGTTCCTGGTCTCTGGACCCAAAGTGTCCTGAAATAACTTTGCTGCAGATGGGCATAGTTGACCGACTCTGGGGGCCACCTGGTGCTATGAACCCCAAATTTGGTATGCAAACTCAGTCTAACTAGCACTACAACATATCCAATAGGGTTCCTATTACAAAGTGGCCCAGAGATACAGGGCCTTAAAGTCGGTTTTCTGAAGCGGAGAATGACATTTTCCGAACAGACTTTGGGGCCCCGTATCTCGGAGCCACTTAGTGCTAGGAACTCCACTGGGTTTGCACACCAAATTTGGGGTTCCTAGCACCAAGAGGCTCCGAGATACAGGGCCCCAAAGTCGGGTCGGAAAATGTCATTCTCTGCTGCAGAAAAGTGCTTGACTCGAGTATAAGCCGAGGGGGCATTTTCAGCACAAAAAAATGTGCAGAAAAACTCAGCTTATACTCGCGTATATACGGTAGTTCATTGTTGCTGCATCATTGCATATGTAGTTGTATATGACCAAAATATGATGTGGTGTAATTGTTTTCTTGTAGTGTGGTGTCATCAGCCCCAGATTTGATGTGCAGCTAAAGGATCTGGAAAAGTGGCAGAACAATCTCCTGCCTTCACGTCAGTTTGGGTAAGTTCAGTCACCATTGCTGTATTGATGAGCTGTAATAGTTTGGGGTTTTGATTCCTAAAGATGTACCCTTATTAGCCTTTTAACCCTGGGTTCGCGTATCAAATTTACAACTCTTGGGCCGTAAAAGCAACTATTAGACTTGGACTCCTTTTTTAAAAAGCAGCAGTATGGCCACACTGGGTGGGGAAAGATTTAACATTTTTGTGCTTTCCTAAATGTGCATGGGTGATCCACCTGCTTCAGACTCTAAAACACTACAATATGTTTGGCGAGGGGAAAAAAGCCAAAGGCAGATCCCAGTAATGTGAACTGTCAGTAACATGACCAGTTCTGATCTGACAAGTAGAGAATTGGGGGTAATGGGTTCTGCAAGCTACATGCTGCAGCCAGATTTTTAAATTCATGGGATGGGCTGTAGCAAGTATAGTGCAAGAAAATGGATAAAATCGGCTTTCCACTTACCCCTTGGTGTTTCCTGCACGAGTGCCCCTTTAGCTTTATAGGTGAGTTCTGCATTCTTCTACAGTAATTGGCTTGTTGGAACAAGAACTACTTTTTGCTAATTTGTATTTGAAGGAGGTCATGTAGGATGGTTGTTTGGTTTTTCTTGCAGAATTCTTGTTTGAAGTCAGCGATTTGTTGGATAATGAAGCTGGGATGGGATGGCAGCACCAGAGTCTGCGCCGCCCAAAAATTCATTAGCAATCCCTCATATTTCTGTCCTAAAGATTTCTTCTCACGGAAGATTAGATTAGTCCTAGTTTTTAAATTGATGGACCATTTTTTTTTTTCAGCCTGTTGCAGGCCTATCAGTGCATCTGTGTGCCTGTACATCCTGTGCTAATAAAAAAAAAAAAATAGAAGTTAATTACTTGATATAGCGATTGATCAGTAAACATTGAACAAACTTCTCCCTTCTGTAAGCATTACAAGTGACATGTAGTTGCGTATTATCTTGCATGTGTACAATTCTCTCCTTGGGCTATGTTTGAAAGCTGCTATATGTATACCTTGTACTTCTATTATAAGCGGGTCCCCTCACTCCAAATAAAATGGCTCACACTAGGTAAAATTATGTAGTTAAAGTACTTGCGTGAGTCCTTTTTTTGTTTTGTTTTTTCTGATTGTGCCTTCCCTTCCGACAACAATCTTAACAACTTACTTCATTGGGTGCCACCGTTGTCTGATGTTTTGCTCCTCTAAACTATTAGTTGCATTGTTCTTGTAAAACTGCATCTAGGATACAAAGCATAGAACTTGCACCTCGTTTTTAGCCTTCCAAGGGCACCTGTGTGACTCCAGCAGTTCTTGCAGCTGCCTTCCCTCCTGAATTTGTTCTAGGCACAGAACTATGATCAGACAAACATTTGACAGTCTATCATGACAATTCTGGGCGTTGGCCTTTACACAGTTTTGTATCTGCAATGGTGCAGTTCTCCAAGTTGTCTAATTTTCAGGTGACCCAAAAACATATTGGAAAGGACTTTAGCGTTACAACTTTTAATATGTATCTTTTAGGCAATGCAAAATTCATACTCTATTTATTTTTTATAGGTATATTGTACTTACAACTTCCGCTGGCATCATGGACCACGAGGAAGCAAGGCGAAAACACACGGGAGGCAAAATCCTGGGATTCTTTTTCTAAATGTTAAAGCAGGCAGAACAATAAACTGTTATCAAAAACTGTTACTTGTTGTTTTTTTTTTTTCCTGAACTAGTACAATTCAGTTCTGGTGTGATGTTTCACCTACTGCATTAATTGTGGGCTATACTAAAGAGTTTTGCAACTTTTTTTTTTTTTTTTTTTTTATAAATGAAACCTGTTCTGTAAATCCATTTTGATGTGATTTTGACCCCCCCACCCCCAATGACCTGTATAAGGGAAAGCTTACAAATCTACATATGAGTGAGTTTATCTTCAATAAGGTTTACTTTTAAAAGCGATCCACATATAGTGGTAGGCAAACCTGAGAATAGTGAGCACTGTTAAAACCAAGTTTCAAAATGTATGTATTGCTTCGGCTTGCAGTCACATTGGTCCTTGGTTCAGAAGGAGTTTATCGTGAAAAATGCTGGGTGAAGCTTGGGTGGGAGAATGTTAACCTGCAGGGCTCTTTCCCATAGGCAGTAGTCTCTACTGCCCTCTGAAAAGCAGTTTGTGGTGGATTGCTTTGTAGAGGGCAGTAAAGCTTTGGCTGCCAGGCATTTAAGGGGTAATCCTTACCGTGTGTCAGGCAGTGCCAATTTAAATTTGCCGCAAAGCCCTGCAGCTGTTTCATGTGCGCTACACCTTTTTGGAACAGTGTCAGGGTTTAGGTGGGTGGTTGAAGATGAGTTGTAAAGGCAGAAGGTTTATTTTTTTTTTATGCATATCAAAATATTTGACATTCTATGCATTAAGATAAAATGTCTTGTGTAGCAGCCTCTCCAGCACTCCCTAAAGCCTCATACACACGATCGAACTTTGTACACTTTCCTGTGGATTTTTGTACAAAGGGCATCCGCCATGAACTATTGCATACACAGGCAGTACTTTTTCAGCCAACTTTCACCAAATTAAGTGGTGTTTCTGCTCTTTACTGCCACCTTTTGGTCAACTTCTGTATTGTCTGATCTTTTGAAATTGGTTCTGAGCATGCGTGTTTGTACTTTGTAAAAGAAAGTCCTATGGTTCTCTGTACACTATCAGACTTTTGTTGCCGGAAAGTTTGTCCGTTCGCACAGCCAACAAAAGTCAGATGAAAACCAAAAAAGTTTGTCTGATAAAGCGCACGCATGGTCGGATGTTTCCTTAAAACAGCCTGAGCCCCATCTCTGTCCAGCGATGTCCACGAGTCCCTTGGCCATCCGGGGAATCTCCCTGATTGGCTAAGACATAGCAGTGGCTCCCGCAGCTGTCATTTAACCACTTCAGCCCCAGACCATTTGGCTGGCCAAAGACCAAAGCACTTTTTGCGATTCAGCACTGCGTCGCTTTAACTGACAATTGCGCGACGTGGCTCCCAAACAAAATTTACTTTTTTATTTTCCCCCCCACAAATGGCTTTCTTTTGGTGCTATTTGCTATTTTAATCACAACTGCACCTTTGCTGTCCATGTGGGCAAAGACCCTAAATTAGTACTTTTGTGGTGCTGTAGTAACATGTATATTCAGATATTTTTAATATTGGCAAAATATTTGACATTTGTGTTAAAAAAAAGAGCAATAGTCAGTCATAACTGACAGCTCAGACAACCGTTAATGAAGTATTGAGATTAGGTTATGACTGAACTGTCATCTGGGGCCGCTTGTAAATATAAGTAGTATTTACAAACTTTTATGACTTCCACTGATGAAACAAGTTTGTATATAATTGGCAATTTATACATCTGCAACACAAAATAAAACAGTCTGCAACAATTCTGTATGTAAAAGCAATCAAGGCTGTAAAAATTCAAAATGACCATTTGGAAAAGAGTACGACAAACACCCAAATTTCTTTAAATATAATAAATGGAGCATGTTTTTGCTTTTTTATTTTTTTAATGTAATTTTGAGTTGGTGACTGGGAACAAAGAATGCCAATACATTGCTTTCTTTTAGCGTGGCACCAATCAGCGATTTACAACATAAGGGTAGACAGTACAAATACAGTATGAATCATAGGGCCCTGCTCACCAGAGCTTGCTAAATTTGTGGAGTCAAGTTCTGCTTTAAGGACTACCAGGTTCAATATTCAGTGGCTTTTGGGTTAATACGGCCGCCTAGAGGAGGATATGGACACTGGTAAGCCAGCCATGTTTAACACCCTCCCACTCCTAGCAGTCTTCGGTTTTTGCCAGTGTCCTAGGTGTATGAAATTTTTATTGTACGCAGGGCAGAACATCTTCAGCTCCCTCAAGGGGATATGCTGCCACCTTCAGGTGATTGGACACTGGCAAAAAAACAGGAAGTCCTCCCAGCTAGGCAAAGCTTCAGTTATTTTTGCTAATATATTAGGTGATTGCCATGTCTCAAGCCTGCACAAAAATGGTTAGCTTCTCAAGAATTCCACTAGGGATTAGGAGATTGGCTCTTCCGGGTTCCATTGCCTACTATGGCTTTTCTATGCCCAGAAGAATGGTACTTAGGACCCTGCACTTGACCTGTAATGTTGCCGGTGTACTATCACTTTCTGTCCCCATCAATGTCCGCTGTGTACTGCGCATACCCCCCATATACTACCTAATAAAGGTTTTAACCCCTAGGTAACCATTTCACCAGTGCCCACTGTATAACTGTTAAGGGTGACACTGGTTATTTTTTTTTATAGTGTCAGGGCACCCGCAGTGTATGACTTAATAAAGGTTTAACCCAGATCGCCCGGCGGGTGATAGGTTTTAGGGTATGCGTCGCCTCAGGTTAGTGGCAGTACTGCTAACGCCCACCCAAGCATGCAGCATACACTTCCCCTTAGTGGTATAGTATCTGAATGGATCGATATCTGATCAGATCTATACTAGCGTCCCCAACAGTTTAGGGTTCCCAAAAACGCAGTTAGTGGGATCAACCCAGATACCTGCTAGCACCTGCGTTTTGCCCCATCAGGCCTGATCCCTGCGATCGCTAATAGTAATGGACGAACTTCTGACGGGACATTTTGCGAATGCGCCCTAATGTTTGCGAACCATAGGTTCGCGGCAGCCCCCATTCATTTTAATGGCAGGCAAACATTAAAAACCTACAGGTGATATTTGCAGCCACAAAATACTTACTAGCTGTGCACACAGTCCCACAACATGGACACTGACATACCAGAAGTATTAAGTGAATCTGGGATCGACAACGACAAGCATTCTTTTATTTTATCTGTGAAATTCTGTCCATTCAGGAGCGCATGAAGGCCATGGGGGAGAGGCAAGGTCAGGCCAGGCTATGAAGGGGGTGCAGGAGATCAGTGCCACAGTCAGGGCAGCGCAGTCCTGTCCCAGTGTGCCAACCTGTGCTTGAGCCCCTGACCCCACCCTCTGCCTGGCCCTTACCCCCACCTATGCAGGGCTGCATGCGGTGGTCCGGAGGTGCCAGTCCAGTGCTGATCCTCAGCCATGGTGCTGGCACTGCCTGCTGATTGGCTTCTCTGCTGCTATCTCCCTCACTGATGCCAGCACCGAGATAGCATTGACACCAGCAACTCGCTGTGGGACACAAAAATATGACACCGCTCAACCTCTTCAAACAGGAGGGTACGGGCATATAGTGCGGTGTGCTTTTTTTTTTTTTTCTACAAGTGAGCCAAAGGTAGAAAAAAGGTCTGTGTGCTAGATTATATAAATTGTTTATACAGTTATGCATATACATGGTCTACTGGTCACATGTGTTGAATTCCTCCGAGATCCATGCCTCATTCATTTTTATAAATGTGAGGTAGTCAACACTGTCGTGAGCTAGGCGAGTGCGCTTATCGGTCACGATCCCCCCCTGCTGCGCTGAACGTCCTTTCGGACCGGACACTGGATGAGGGGCAAGCCAACAGTTCCATTGCAAATTGTGCAAGCTCTGGCCAGAGGTCAAGCCTGCCCACTCAGTAATCCAGGGGTTCATCACTTCTCAGAGTATGCACATCGGCCGTATACCCGATGTAGTCGGACACCTGTCGGTCTAGGCGTTCCCTGATGCTAGACCCGGATGACACCTGTCGATGGGTCGGCTGAAAGAATGATCTCATATCAGAAGTGACCAACACATCTTCAAACCGCCCTCTTGCAGGCGGATTGTGTCGCCGCTGAATGTCAGCAAGGCGAGCCATGGCCGTGTAAGATCTTCTGAAATAGGCAGAGATTTTCCTTGCCTGCCGCAAGATGTCCTGGACCCCAGGGTATTTGACAACGAATCGCTGCACGACCAAGTTTAAGATGTGTGCCATGCATGGCACATGTGTAATTTTGCCCTGTTTCAATGCGCTCAGCAGATTGGCACCGTTATCGCACACCACTTTACCAACTGTCAAATTGAACGGTGTTAGCCACTGATCTGCCTGTGAACGCAAAGCTGAAAGGAGTGCAGGGCCAGTGTGGCTCTTGGCTTCCAAGCACAACAGACGCAGCACAGCATGACAACGTCTCACCTGGCATGTCGAATAGGTTCTGGGAAACTTGGGCGGCGCAGCGGAAGAGACGGTAGCAGCGGAAAAGGAGGAGTCAGCCAAGGAGAAGAGGAAGGATGGAGTAGGAGGAGAAGAAGAGGCAGGCCTGCATGCAATCCGTGGCGGTAAAACCAAATCTACACGGGTACCAAGGGTTACATGCTTGACGGCCGTCAGAAGGTTCACCCAGTGGGCATTAAAAGTTATATACTTTCCCTGCCCGTGTTTGCTAGACCATGTGTCTGTGGTCAGATGCACCGACACTGTGTGCCAGCGATACATTCACTTGCCGCTGAACATGGCCATAGCTCTGGGATGCCCTTCTGTGGGAAATACTTCCTGGGACCTTCCATTGTGGTGTTTCAATGGCCACAAATTTTCGAAAGGCCTCCGAGTCCACCAGTTTATATGGCAGTAGTTGGCGGGCTATCAGTTCTGACAAGCCAGCGGTCAACCGTTGGGCAAGAGGATTATCCGGCGTCATCATTTTTTTTTACGCTCGAACATTTGGCCCACGGAAGCCTGCTTTTTTCCAGAAAAACATGAGGACGGCATGATGGAAGGTGGAGTGGAGGACAATTCTGAGGAGAGAGGAGAAGTAGAAGAGGCTGGACGGATAGAGCCTGGAGTGTGGCTTTGTGGGTTTTCACGACGTTGCTCCCACTGGGCTCGGTGATGGCAGTTCATGCGCCTTCTTAAGGCGGTCGCTCCTAGGTGAGTGTTGGGCTTACCGCGACTTATGTGTTGGCTGCAAAGGCTGCAGATGACAACACTATTGTCAGCAGCGGACACGTTAAAAAAAGCCCACACTGCGGAGCCATGTGCCGGCGTCCTGGGAGCGCCAGATGTGACCGTACATGGTTAATGGCTCGCTCCTGATACATTAGCAGTCTGGTTTGTCCCTCCTGTGCAGTGTAAGTTCCGCCTGCTTCTCCTCTCTATCTGCTGGTCCATCTCTCTCTCTGAACTCCCCTCCTCTTCCTCTCTTGTGGGCACCCACGTGACGTCCCTAGACACGTCATCATCGACATCACCTTCCCCACCACTATAATTAGAGATCTCGGAGTAGGCAGCAACAGCGGGGACCAACCTCCTTGGGCTGATCTGGGTACTGCCATCAGACTGCTGAGTGGCGATTGTTGCTACCTCCTCTTCCTGATCCAATGCCAAGAATGGCTGCGCATTGGAAATGTCTTGTGATGGATCGGAAAATAATTCCTGTGACTCAAGCGGAGGGTATATGGTGGTGGTGTTGGTGGTAGTGTCTTTGGGGGTGCACCCAGCAGAGAGTGAAGAGGGTGCAGATAGAGAGGATGAGGAGGGTGCAGAAGAGTAAGGCGGAGTGAGCCACTCAACCAAGTCTGGTGCGTCCTTTGATGTAATCGAATGCACCTTCTGTAACTTCCCACTTTGGCTCAAACCTGGTGCTCCTGCCCTACCCCTACCACCCCTGACAAAAGTCTCTAGAGAAGTGCAGTATATGTGGAAGAAGTTATATAACACCCCGCTTCAATCTGTCGTTTTGGGGGGCCACTGGTCTATCACACCAGTTATAATACTTTTTTCTAATTGCGTTTGTCACTCTTTGTAGTATCGCTGCAGAACCGCTCAGCAGCAGTCACAATGCTGCACAGTAGAAATGCACTATACTATGCTTTCTATATTTTAAAGTATTTTATACGTGTATTACACCCCTATATACTGCACACCAAATAGTACACCTATACCAGTCCTTAAAAGGACTTTTGTGGACCTATATTAGTTAGCGATTTGTGTCGCTACACTCTGTCCCTGCGACACACAGCAACCTCTCCCTACACTGATAAAAGAGCTGCAGAACCGCTCAGCAGTCACAATGCTGCACTGTAGAAATGCACTATAATATGCTTTCTATATATGCTCCAAGCAGCAAACTCTCCCTACACTGAGAAAAGACAGCTGCAGAATCGCTCAGCACTGCAGTGAACTATAATATGCTTTCTATATTTGAAAGTATATTATAAGTGTATTACACCCCTATATACTGTATACCTATACCAGTCCTTAAAAGGACTTTTGTGGACCTAATAGTAGCTAGTGATTATTGCAGACTGTCCCTGCTCCAAACACCAAACGCTCTCCCTACACTGACAAAAGACAGAATGTAAAATGGCAGCCATATCAGGTCTATTTATAAGGTAGGGGGTATGTCCATGTGCTGAAATGTCTCAATTGGCTTTCCTGTACTCCATGATGGATGTGTCATGGGTCAACGTTCTTCACAATGTAAAAGAATGTGGCCCCCGTGAACAGTGCCATATGTCCGCCGGTTTGGCGAATCAGGAACGAGCAAAGTTCGCCGTGAACCGACCGCCGGGCGAACCGCAAGGCCATCTCTAATGTCCACATCCTGAATGAGAGGGAAGAGTACTCCACTATCCCTGTACATTGCACACTCACATCGGACCCTACCTTCAAGGAGCCCACAATCCAAGGTCCCCATTCATATACTAGGGACAATTTTTGGACAGAAGCCAATTAACCTACCTGCATGTCTTTGGATTTGATGCAGGATCACCTGTTCCATATTGAATCCACACACTGCCTTCTGTATGGATGTTTTCATTGAGGTTATTGCCTCAATAATGCCTGCTTGACCATCTCGTCTGGTAAGCGTGCCAACCGTTTTTTTTTCTTTTTCGTTTGCATTAAATGATCAAGTATTTTTCAAGGTTCATAACTTCAATTGATTCACCATTTATAGACTTACTTTCACATTAATATATTTTATATTGTCTACTCAAGATGCACTAATATGTTATATTTGATTTATTCATTTAGATTTTTTCACTTTATTGTCTGCAATACAATGTTCACATTTATCTATCTCTGAGCGCTACACTATTTGTTTTCCTATTTTGTTTACACTTTGTGTGTAGTGAAGTGTTGGCAGCTCACCCAGTTCTCTTTGCGCAATTTCCTCTTATATAACAATTAATATCATATACCATGAAAATGTGCAACTGCAATATATATGCAGGGCCGGACTGGGAATAAAATTCAGCCCTGGAAAAAATTTCATACCAGCCCCACAGCGTTATTATACCAGCGCAACAGCATAACGTCATTATTTTCTGGTTCAAGAAAGGGAAAACCATACATTTTGTATTATATATAAAAGAGTGTATTATATATAAAAAATACAGATATGAAATCACATAGGGATATATATAAGCAAATTCCAGTTAAAAGTGGTCAATCATCAAGGGGGACCCCAGGAACTCAGAACGTGGGGGGGGGGGGGGGGACCACATTCCGCAGAAAGAATACACTAAGGTAAGGGGGGGGGGGTTACTGATATAAGGGGGAAACCCTTTATATCAGTGCCCCCTTACATTATTGTACTCTCTCCCCCCTTACATCAGTGACCCCCCTTCAGACTGGCCTGGCGGTGCTGTCACTGGCCCCCCTCACAGGTGCACCAAGCAGGGCTCAGTCAGTCGGCTCCAGCTTGGCGGCTCTAGTTTTCCTATAGTCTCCTCTCCACAGTCCACACACGTCTGACTTCTCCCATGACCCCCATCCTGGCGGCGCTCCCACTCTTGACTCCTCTTCAGACTCCCTTAGAGACTGCAGACAAGATACAGGAGAGGAGATGGTCAGAGACTGCAGACATGATACAAGAGCTCAATGCAGCCTCGCCAGTGCCCATCAAATGCAGCCTCGCCAGTGCCCATCAAATGCAGCCTCGCCAGTGCCCATCAAATGCAGCCTCGCCAGTGCCCATCAAATGCAGCCTCGCCAGTGCCCATCAAATGCAGCCTCGCCAGTGCCCATCAAATGCAGCCTCACTGTGCCCATCAAATGCAGCCTCACTGTGCCCATCAAATGCAGCCTCACTGTGCCCGTGAATGCGGCCTCACTGTGCCCACCATTGCGGCCTCACCATGCCCACCATTGCGGCCTCACCATGCCCATCAAATGCAGCTTTACTGTGCCGTGAAAGCAGTCTCACTGTGCCCATGAATGCAGTCTCACTGTGCCCATCATTGCAGCCCCTCCTGTGCCCCATGTCCCAGTCTGCAGTCCCTGTCTGTGAGAAGGTGTGTTGTTGATGCTCGGGTACAGTACCTTGCATGCCAGCAGGATATCCATGATGGCCAGCAGCAGGCAGGGGCTGTTCTCGTTTTGGATGGGGACAGTGTTCCTTCCAGAGGATCTGTTTGCTGTGAGATGGAGGGGTCCCGGGCCACCTGCACCTTCAGCCGTTCTCACTTTCTGGCCCCAGTCAGCCTGTCCCCTGGTCCTGGGGAAGTGGAGAGCACTGGGTGGGAGCTGGAGAGAAGGGGGAGCAGAGAGTAAAAATAACAGGGGTGGAGAGCACGGGAGGCTGAGAGCACTGGGGGGGTAAGAGTGTGGGGTGGCGAAGAGCACTGGACGGGAGCTTGAGAGCACTGGGGGGGGGGGGGGGCAGAAAAACAGGGCTGGAGAGCACTGGGGGGTACAAAGAGCAGGGGGGAGTGGAGAGCAATGGGGGGGGGGGGAGCTTGAGAGCACCCATGGGGGCCAGAAAGTACAGGGGTGGAAAGCACGGGGGACTGGAGAGCACTGGTGGGGTTGGAGAGCACATGGGTGGGGGTAAAATGCTGGGGGGAGTGGAGAGTACTGGGTGGAGCTTGTGAGAGCACTGGTGGGGGGAGACAAAAAGAACAGGGGTGGAGAGCATGGTGGGGGGGTGGGGGGGGGGAGAGCACGGAGGGGGCTGGAGAGCACTGTGGGGGGTGGAGAGCAGGGGGCTGGAGAGCACTGTGGGGGGTGGAGAGCACTGGCGTGGGGGCTAGAGAAGGATGGGGAGAGCTGGAGAGCAGGGGGGGCTGGACAGCACTGTGGGGGGTGGAGAGCACTGTGGGGGGGAGCAAGGGGGGCGGGGAGCACTGCAGGGGTGGAGAGCACTGTGGGGGGGGAGCACAGGGGGCTGGAGAGTACTGTGGGGGGTGGGGATCACTGCGGGGGTGGAGAGCACGGGGGCTGGAGAGTACTGTGGGGGGGAGCACGGGGGGCTGGAGAGTACTGTGGGGGGTGGGGAGCACTGCAGGGAGTGGAGAGCACTGTGGGGGGAGCACGGGGGGCTGGAGAGTACTGTGGGGGGTGGGGATCACTGCAGGGGTGGAGAGCACTGTGGGGGGTGGAGAGCACTGTGGGGGGGAGCACGGGGCTGGAGAGTACTGTGGGGGGGTGGGGAGCACTGCGGGGTTGGAGAGCACTGTGGGGGGGGGGGTGGGGAGCACTGTGGGGGGGGGGAGCACAGGGGGCTGGAGAGTACTGTGGGGGGTGGGGATCACTGCGGGGGGTGGAGAGCACAGGGGCTGGGGAGCACTGCGGGGTTGGAGAGGACTGTGGGGGGTGGGGAGCACGGGGGGCTGGAGAGTACTGTGGGGGGTGGGGAGCACTGCAGGGAGTGGAGAGCACTGTGGGGGGGGAGCACGGGGGGCTGGAGAGTACTGTGGGAGGTGGGGATCACTGCAGGGGGTGGAGAGCAATGTGGGGGGTGAAGAGCACTGCGGGGGGTGGAGAGCACTGTGGGGGGGAGCACGGGGGCTGGAGAGTACTGTGGGGGGGTGGGGAGCACTGCGGGGTTGGAGAGCACTGCGGGGGGGGGGGCACGGGGGCTGGAGAGTACTGTGGGGGGGGTGGGGAGCACTGCGGGGTTGGAGAGCACTGTGGGGGGTGGGGAGCACTGCGGGGTTGGAGAGCACTGTGGGGGGGGAGCACAGGGGGCTGGAGAGTACTGTGGGGGGGTGGGGAGCACTGCGGGGCTGGAGAGCACTGTGGGGGGTGGGGAGCACTGCGGGGGGGAGGAGAGTACTGTGGGGAGCACTGCAGGGAGTGGAGAGCACTGTGGGGGGGAGCACGGGGGGCTGGAGAGTACTGTGGGGGGTGGGGATCACTGCAGGGGGTGGAGAGCACTGTGGGGGGTGGAGAGCACGGGGGCTGGAGAGTACTGTGGGGGGGGGGTGGGGAGCACTGCGGGGTTGGAGAGTACTGTGGGGGGGTGGGGAGCACTGCGGGGTTGGAGAGCACTGTGGGGGGTGGGGAGCACTGCGGGGGTTGGAGAGTACTGTGGGGGGCTGGAGAGCACTGTGGGGGGATGGGGAGCACTGTGGGGGGGAGCACGGGGGCAGGAGAGTACTGTGGGGGGAGCACGGGGGGCTGGAGAGCACTGTGGGGGGTGGGGAGCACTGTGGGGGGGAGCACGGGGGGCTGGAGAGCACTGCGGGGGGCTGGAGAGCACTGTGGGGGGGGGGCTAGAGAAGGATGGGGAGAGCAGGGGGGGGGGGGCAGAAAGAACAGGGGTTGAGGGAAATGTGGGGGGGGGGGGGCTGGAGAGTCTGGTGGGGGAGGAGAGCACTGGGGGGAAGCACAAGGAGAAGGGGGGGGGGCAGTAAAAGAAGTTGGATAGGGGGATCAGCAGGGGGGGCCCGGGCTGCATATAGAGATAATGAGCTTTCTATATTCCTCCATGCAGCCGCTGAATGCTTGGTTCTCCTCCTCTCCCTCCTCCAAGCATTCAGCGGCTGTATGGAGGAATATAGAAAGCTCATATCCTCTATGCAGCCCGGGCCCCCCTGCTGATCCCCTATTCAGGCACACAGGGCGGCTGTACTCACAGCCTCACAGGCATCTCTCCTGTGAACACGGAGCTGGCCGGGTCTGTGTTCGGCGGCCGCTCCGTAACACGGTCCCGCCCCCCTAGACTGGCTATGTGATAGGTGGATTCTATCTACTATCACATGAGCCGGTCTAGGGGGGCGGGGCCGTGTTACGGAGTGGCCGCCGAACACAGACCCGGCCAGCTCCGTGTTCACAGGAGCATAACAGGGGAGCACAGCAGCATTAAAGCGGCCCCAGGACAGGCAGCCTACTGGGAAATATCCCGGTATCCCGGTAGGCCAGTCCGGCCCTGTAGATATGCCAGCAAAGACAAAAAATGTGCATATAGGTTATTACTGGTATATTTGTAAACATTCTTTATGATACATAAATAAATACAAAAAAAGTCTCTCAGTTTTCAAATGTATAAAAAACTAAATTCATAAACATATATAAAAACATTTCGG
>CM053031.1:197319916-197341453 GCA_028564925.1 Lithobates sylvaticus | reverse complement strand
AGTCACCCCTGTAAAAGCCTAATTTTGAAGATGCAAACAAATTTTCTGGCAAACTGGGGATTTACATCCTGATCCCATGCCTAATGTCAACATGTGCTATCTCCCATCATGGGGGATCAATGTATGTGTTTTGGGGGTGCAACCCCTTCCTCACACCGACTTGAGTTTTGAGGAAGGGGTTGCAGGCACAAAACGCGTACATTGATATCCCCTGATGGCAGATAGCACATGTTGACATACTGTGTGCAGCTTTAAAATTAGGCTTTTGAAAATGTTGTAAACTTTTAAACAGCAAAAATAAAAGGTTGGACATTTTGGGAAAAATTCGATTCTCCCAAGGACATCAATCATGTTTTTAAGTTTAACTTCAATATCCCTATTTTTTTTCCGAATAATCTCTAAATCCTGACTACAAAACATTATGTCCTGGATTAGCCTTTGGGCACTGTCAGTGGTGAAATGATGTGACTGTGACTGTTCTTCCACAACCTGTACTTCACCTAAAAATAAAAAAACACACCATGTATTATAAATAGGCAGGCATACATGTCTGATTACCTGAATCTGGGGTGTCAGACACTCACCTGTTGTGGTCTCAATCTCGATCACTTCTCCTTCCTCCACATCCTCATACTCTGGTGGTGACCTTTGTTCCCTCTGTTCTTGAGATGGGCGGTCCCTGGGGACATGATATTTCCCGATTCTTTGCTCCCCTATGAGAATAAAATAAAAGGTATACTTAGCACACAGATATTTGAGCCAACAAATATGAATGATAAACATTGCTTGGAAGTGGGGGACAATTGTCTGTTTGGGCAGAATTCCAAGCTGAACACATGATTTATTCCCTTAATTCCTCAGGCTGGAATACTTACCTTTTTTGGATAAATTTCCCACCTGGAGACACCCCAAAGTATCCACTGGAGTACCTGTGTTTGACACCCTAAAATGTGCACCTGAGTCCAGATGTGTAAACAGCTGCAGAGTGTCCTCTACATACATTACACTGAATGAAGATTGATATTCCTTCTAGGTTCAAACACATCTAGACATCAATGTCCTAAAAAACTCTTTTGGATAAATGTTAAAAATTGAAGGCCCTACAGTATTTAATCATTTATCTGTGAAAACATCGTATTTTGGATAAGGAACGAGGTTTACAACAAACGATTACTGCGTATGACCATGAAAGTAGCCATTTTGGACTCCACAAGACCTTATTAGGGGAAAACACATGACGCAGCATGCAATATTAATAATAATAGGTACACACGACATAATATACTTACTTTTTCTAAGAACTTTCTTGATCTTCCTGTACTGATCGTGCTCCCTTAATTTGAGGTCTGACCATCGTTTCCTCAGTTGATCCTTCGTTCGTCGTACCCCAAAATTACTGTACAGACTCTTCACAACTTTAGTCATGATCTTGACCTTTCTCATATTTGGGTTGGGGTACGGACCGTAATTCCCATCATAGTCGTTGCTCCTCAAGATGTCCACCATCTCCATCATCTCCACAAAGGACATATTTGAGGCCTTAAATCTCCTCCTCGATCGTGACATTTCAGGCTCCGGGCTATCCTCCTCCTCGTTACTGCTTTTATGCACCTGCTGTGTCTCCGCCATGTTCCGCTCCCACTGCAACAAAAGAGACTGGGCGGCGAATATTCTAGAAAGAACGTCAGGGGCGGGCGACGCGGGCAGAGATTCACGCATGCGCAGTGTATATAAAGCTTCAAACACGTGTGTGTCGTAACTACGTTCTGTGTGCACGGGAAGGAGGAACGGACGCCACGAAGAACGTCGAACAACGACGAACGTTAGATCGAAGGTAAGATTTGAAACTTTTTGGAGTCATGTGCGGCCTATACTGAATCTAGATTGATGCCTATATTGTGTTGAAAGATTATCCTGAGATTTTTATTTTTGTATTTTGTTTGGTCTTGCAGAGAAAATGCTCCCATTTAAGGACCCCGAATTCCTTGGGGAATTCATAGATAAATACAGGAATATGAGAAATCTCTGGGAGGTGAAAAACCCCCTGTACCACAATAAGCCAGCTAGGAGGGCAACGCTGGAGAAATTGCTTCAATTTGTGAAGACCCGGGTCCCCGATGCAGACATCAAATTTGTTGAGGCAAAAATAGGTAGCTTGAGAAGCACCTATAAGAAGGAGTACCAGAAGTTCCAGAAGTCCCTGAGGTCCGGAGTAGCAGCAGATAAGGTGTATGTACCCAGTCTGTGGTACTACAACAGGATGAGGTTCATAGATGACCAGATGGAGGGCAGGGAATCACTTTCTACCCTTCCGGCACCCCTTCCCTCCAGCCTTCCAACCAGCCTTCCCTCCAGCCTTCCCTCTACCCAAGCTGAGGCATCTGTGGACCAACCTGGGCCTGCCATACAGGAGGAGATTGAGGAGCCCAGATGGAGCCAGGTATAGGTTTTTTATACATAATTTATCTGTGCAAAAAAAAGATTGTTGGTAGATGTTATTATTGCTAATAAATGAATGAAGTAACAAAAAGTGTTTCACATATTTATAGACAGAAGTGGCCAAAAAAGATTAGGACAGGAAGGAAAAATGCTGGGCTCACAATGATAGTCTTTTCTATTTATTAACATTAAATTTGCAACAGTCATGAGCTGAAAATTGTGTGTGTTTGATGAACAAAAAACTAAAACTATGTCCCTTTTTCATACACAGGATGACCTCAGCCAGGACGAGGCTCTGGCTAGTGGCACACAGGAGGAGGCAGGGGGAAGTGTCACCCAGGAGGTGGCAGGGCCCAGTCACACACAATCGCAGATTCCTCCCCTCATCCTTCCCTACAAACGACAGAGGAAGGGCACAAAAGCAGAGGAGGCAGCACTGGCCCTGATCAGGGAGGCTAATGAGTCCCTCAGATCCCCCATTGATGCTACAGAGGCCTATGGCATCTATATTGCCTCTAATTTGCTACAAATGGAGGAGGGCCAACGGCGAAAGTGTGAAAGAATAATTTTCGATACTATACAGAAGGGGTTTAGTGGGGAAATGTCGGACAACCAACACCTATGTTCTCTCCCCCATCCTCCTCCTCCTCCTCCTCCTCCTGCCACAATGCCACCTCCAGAGCCACAGCCTCCAGGGAAGGCTGCATGGAAGGCTTTACGGAAGACCAGGAAGTGATCCCCTGCCTTCACGTCTCAAAGAACCAACATCCTGTTGTAGGACCACAGACTGGGTACATATACCATCTGCTGCTGCTCCGGTTCTCTGGGACTCCTGGACCTCATTGTCCTCCATTTTATATGGACTTCTCAGCTACCAGTTTATTTGATGTCTGCCTTGGGGACCCGGGTCTTCACAAATTTAAGCAATTTCTCCTGCGTTGCCTTGATCTTTATTTTGGAATTATGATGTGAAATACATTTTTATTTTGTTTTCAGAAAATACTTGCCTATGTGTTTTTCTACAAATAGCAAATCAATTTATTTTGGGGGAGTAGGCAGGTACATTTCAAAAATACAATGTCAAAATTAACAAGGGACACCAATAACAAACAGGTTTACAAATAATACAGAATAATGGTGTTGTGGAAACATAACATTAAAAAAAGGAGAGCACGACAAAATAATACAATAATACAAATATTCTTATTAAAGAAAAAAAACACTTTAAAAAATGATATCTATTTCATGCAGATCTGGCTTAAATTCTAATATAAATATTATTCTGGAGAGACCAAGAAATAATAAAGAAATACGTTTGTAAAAACTCTGTGTGAATATAAGCAGCAAAACCACTTCATTCTTCTATCATTATAAAGAAGAGAATGAGCGCCGCATTGAAGAATTAAAAAAAACCCAGTGTGAAGAATCTGCTAGCTCCATTACGAACGCTAGTTTTACCAGACCGAGCGGTTCCGTCTCGTAGTGGATTCTGAGCATGCGTGATTTTTGGCGTGTCGGAATTGCCTACACACGATCGGAAAATCCGATAGAAAGGTTTTCCGTCGGAAAAATTGAGAACAGGTTCTCAATTCAAAGTCCGTCGAAATTCCGACAGAAAAAGACCGTTGAGCATACACACGGTCGGAAAATCGGATGAAAAGCTCCCATCGGACTGTTTCCATTGGAAATTCCGACCATGTGTACGCCGCATAAGGCTTCCTAAATGTCTTGCAGCACAATTGTATGGGTCAGATGGTAGACGCACCAACTAGAAACAAAGCGTTACTAAACCTACTGATTACCAACAATACAGACCGGATCACAGATGTGGAAATACAGGGCAATTTAGGAAACAGCTATTACAGGTCAATTAGCTTTTTTGACAATAGGCTAAAAAAAAATAAGCCTAGCCTACTTTTCCATTGGTTGAAAGATCTATTGGTTACCTTTTTGTAGATTTAGGTAATATCTCTTTCAACCACCAGGCGTGTCCAAGGGCAGAAATACTTGTTCTGAAATATCTTCTAAGTAATGTTCAATCTTCATAATGTGTACCTGCTTGTATAGTGTTGATGGTATACCACATATATATATATATATATATATATATATAGTATTTCGGAATTCTGGTAATAACCAGTACAATGTGAGGGTATAATTTTACTCATCAATATCACAGAAAATTATTGATTTTGGATAAATGTGTTACTCTTGTAGATACTATGAGTTCATCTAGGTAAAAACTCATTCTATATGGATATATATTTATATAGACATGGTCACGATATTGTAGTAATATGAATGAACCATCATGACTCCATTTTGTATAAAACCCCACCGTTTTGTATGAAGTCCCTTATTGTGTAAGTTCAAACTTGTGTAAGAATGCTTGGACAGCATCCCCCCTTCCCCTTATGTTTGTCACTAAGGTCAAACCTGTTCTCGAAATGTACAGTGGTGTGAAAAAGTGTTTGCCCCCTTCCTCATTTCCTGTTCCTTTGCATGTTTGTCACACTTAAGTGTTTCGGAACATCAAACCAATTTAAACAATAGTCAAGGACAACACAAGTAAACACAAAATGCAATTTGTAAATGAAGGTGTTTATTATTAAAGGTGAAAAAAAATCCAAACCATCATGGCCCTGTGTGAAAAAGTGATTGCCCCCTAAACCTAATAACTGGTTGGGCCACCCTTAGCAGCAACAACTGCAACCAAGCGTTTGCGATAACGTGCAATGAGGCTTTTACAGCGTCCTGGAGGAATTTTGGCCCACTCATCTTTGCAGAATTGTCCTAATTCAGTTACATTAGAGGGTTTTCGAGCATGAATGGCCTTTTTAAGGTCATACCACAACATCTCAATAGGATTCAGGTCAGGACTTTGGCTAGGCCACTCCAAAGTCTTCATTTTGTTTTTCTTCAGCCATTCGGTGGTGGACTTGCTGGTGTGTTTAGGATCATTGTCCTGCTGCAGAACCCAAGTTCGTTTCAGCTTGAGTACACGAACAGATGGTCGGACATTCTCCTTCAGGATCTCTTGGTAGACAGCAGAATTCATAGTTCCTTTTATCACGGCAAGTCTTCCAGGTCCTGAAGCAGCAAAACAGCCCCAGACCATCACACTACCACCACCATATTTTACTGTTGGTATAATGTTCTTTTTCTGAAATGCAGTGTTCCTTCTACGCCAGATATACTTGGACACACACCTTCCAAAGAGTTCCACTTTTGTCTCATCGGTCCACAGAATGTTGTCCCAAAAGTCTTGGGGATCATCAAGATGTGTTGTGGAGAAATTGAGACGAGCTTTGATGTTCTTTTTGCTCAGCAGTGGTTTTCTCCTTGGAACTCTGCCATGCAGGCCATTTTTGCCCAGTCTTTTCCTGATGGTGGAGGCATGAACGCTGACCTTAACTGAGGCAAGTGAGGCCTGCAGTTCCTTGGACGTTGTTGTGGGGTCTTTTGTGACCTCTTGGATGAGTCGTCGCTGCGCTCTTGGGGTAATTTTGGGCGGCCGGCCACTCCTGGGAAGGTTCACCACTGTTCCATGTCTTCGCCATTTGTGGATAATGGCTCTCACTGTGGTTCGCTGGATTCCCAAAGCTTTGGAAATGGCTTTATAACCCTTTCCAGACTGATAGATCTCAATTACTTTCTTTCTCAATTGTTCCTGAATTTCTTTGGGTCTCGGCATGATGTGTAGCTTTTAAGGATCTTCTGGTGGACCTTACTGTGTCAAGCAGCTCCTATTTAAGTGATGCCTTGATTGTGAACAGGTGTGGCAATAATCAGGCCTGGGTGTGGCTAGAGAAATTGAACTCAGGTGTGGACAACCACAGTTATAGTATGTTTTAACAAGGGGGGGCAATCACTTTTTCACACAGGGCCATGATGGTTTGGATTTTTTTTCACCTTTAATAATAAACACCTTCATTTACAAATTGCATTTTGTGTTTACTTGTGTTGTCCTTGACTATTGTTTAAATTGGTTTGATGTTCCAAAACACTTAAGTGTGACAAACATGCAAAGGAACAGGAAATGAGGAAGGGGGCAAACACTTTTTCACACCACTGTATATCCCTAGGCGATCAGCTAAGATATGTGACTAAATGACCAGATGTCTTATCTATCCCCTTATAGATAAGTATCAGGTAACAAACTTGATTAACCCTAGACATGTATGCATTAAACTAACCACTCCCCCTCCTTTGTTCTATACTAAATATAAGCCACATTCATGCTCAATAAAGACAGACATGTTTTGAATTCACTATCTGTTTCATGTGTTTCATTGGGTATCTCACGGGGGTCAAGGTGGTCTGCTAAAGTTAACCAGGGTGGTCGTCCAGAACCAGAATTCCTTTCAGATAGATATATATATATATATATATATATATATATATATATATCATTCACAACCATGATTGGTATACTTTTAAAATATTTCTGAGTAAAAAAAAAAATCAGATAGTTCTTTGAGTTGCCGTTTTTCAATTCGGCACTGCGTTGCTTTAACTGACAATTCCGCGGTCGTGAGAAATCGCTCCCAAACAAAATTGACGTCCTTTTTTCCCCACAAATAGAGCTTTCTTTTGGTGGTATTTGATCACCTTTTATTTTTTGCGCTATAAACCAAAAAATAACGAAAATTTTGAAAAAAACGCATTCTTTTTTACTTTTTGCTATAATAAATATCCCCAAAAATTTTAATTTTTTCCTCAGTTTAGGCCGATACATATTCTACATGTTTTTGGTAAAAAAAAAAAAATCGCAATAAGCAATTATTGATTGGTTTGCGCAAAAGTTATAGCGTCTACAAAATAGGGGATAGTTTTATGGCATTTTTATTAATATTTTTTTTTTTTTTACTAGTAATGGCAGCAATCAGCGATTTTTATCGTGACTGACACATTTTTGGAACCATTCACATTTATACAGTGATCAGTGCGATTAAAAATGCATTGATTACTGTGTAAATGTGACTGCCAGTGAAGGGGTTAACACTAGGTGGCGCTGTAGGGGTTAAGTGTGTCCTAGGGAGTGATTCTAACTGTAAGGGGAGGGGCTACGTGTGACACATCACTGATCACCGCTCCCGATTACAGGGAGCCGTGATCAGTGACAGTGTCACTAGGCAGAACAGGGAAATGCTTGTTTACATTAGCATTTCCCTATTCCTTCTCTCCGATCGCAGGGATCCGCGTGGACATCGGACACCCGCGATCCAACTCACGGAGCTCTTGGCGGTGTGCAAGTACATGCAGAGGTCGGGAACCGGTTAACATGGACTTTGGCCAGTCTGACTATTTAGCCAGTTCAGCTGGATAAACAACTCTGGGGGGTCTTCACAATAGTCTCTGTCCACAGACATGAATTTCATCTGAAAAAAAATCAGTCAAGTGTTTATATTGTCGACTCATCTTAGTGGTATCAGAACCTTTTATCTAACAAACCAGAAAATGTAAATATCTTTGGTTCTTCGATTTCTAGTTTTGCCAAAAGTTTGTTTATAGTGTTTAAGGATAGGTGATTCACTATAAGTTTGGAAACAGCTGAAGTCATTGTGACCCTTTCTTCACCTTTCTCTCATGGGGCTCATGACATATAAAAATGTAATTATTATTATATCTTTGCAAAAGGTCTAACAAATTGATAATGAAGATCTGCCTGTACAGTACAGACAGGGTTAATTACAGTAAACATAGCTGCCCAGTCCCCTCATAAGAGAACTACCTAGGACCTAAGGTCCACAATAGATCATCTAAAAAAAAGAAAGCTGCAATGTTTAAATATTTTTTTTTTTAATTATGCTCAGTGAATGGGGACATATAACAAATATAAAGTAGGAGTTATCCCGATTTCACTGCAAAAGTCACTTTAGGCCACTGTATTTTGAAACACAATTTTTGCCATGAAGTGTGATTGATAGTCTGAAAATTGATTGTCTGTGTGCAGCTGGCCATGGTACTGAAAGTTCACGTTTGAACAGTTGTTGTATTAAAAGGTTGACAGAGCAACAATCATAAATGTACTATCCCGGTTAGCTGTCAAATTTACATCTGCTTTAAAATTAGAATTGGATAATTGCACCTTATCAGCTTTACCATTTTATTTGATATTAAAACAATATTGGGATATTGTTCTTACACTAAAAAAATGTTTTCAAGCTCCAGGTTGCAGAGAAAGCTTAAAGTGGTTGTAAACTGCATTGTTAATTTTCAGGCACTCCCCTGTCTTCCATAATGTAATGTCTTCACTGTTTATGCTTTATTAAAAAATGCAGTTCTATACATTATTTCCTAGTGCCGCTCGACGCTCATGTGACCAGCCGCCTCTCCCCTCTCTCGATCTGACAGCTACAGCGGGAGGGGCCGAGAATCCCCCACTGACATCAGTCGGGAGGAGAGGTGGAGAGAGGCAGCCGGTCACATGAGCGCCAAGCAGCACTAGGAAATAAGGTATAGAACAGCATTTTTTTAAATAAAGCATATACAGTGGAAACATTGCATTATGGAAGACAGGGGATTGCCTGAAAATTAACAAGTTATTTCAGCAGGAGGGGAAGGGGCGGGCACTGTCACTAGCTGACAGACAGGGAGGGGGAGAGAGGACAGAGGAGAGCTGTAGATGATAGAGACACGTAAACTGACCACAGTGTCAGGGCTCAGCAGCCATGATAAACTGCGATCAGTTTACGGGGGGGGGGCAAAATATACTGTGGGCACGCTTGCACGGGTCTGGCGACCACCCGTGATCGCACGGAGAGGAAGGCTGATCCCCATTCTGACAGGGGACAACATGGAGATCTGCTGTTCCTAGTGATCAGGAACAGCGATCTCTGTGTTGTCCTGGTGAGCCCAGCCCCCACACAGATAGAACACACCCAGGGAACACAGTTAACCCCTTGATCACCCCCTAATGTTAACCCCTTCCCTTTGAGTGTCATTTATACATTGATCAGTGCATTTTTTAGCACTGATCACTGTAATAATGTCACTGATCCCCAAAAAGTGTCACTTGGGGTCAGATTTGTCCGCCACAATGTCACAGTCCTGCTAAAAATCACAGATCGCCACCATTACCAGTAAAAACATAAAAAATAAAAGTCAATCTATCCCCTATTTTGTAGATGCAATAACTTTTGTGCAAACAAATCAATATACGCCTATTGCGATTTTTGTTGTTTACCAAAAATATGTAGTAGAATACATATTGGCCTAAACTGATGAATAAATATTTTTTGTATATGTATGTAGCAATACCCTCCCCCTCCCCCCCGCAGGGGCTGCTTAACCACTTGACATCCGCGCTATGGCCGAATGACGACCACAGCACGGATCTCAATTCCTGGGAGGCCGTCATATGACAGCCTCCCCTGTGCACGCTCCTACAGGGCGCGCGCGGAGCGCGCTGTGATCACAGAGTCACTGAGACTCGGGTGATCAGCGATCCGAGTAAGGGGCGGGTCCCGGCCCTCCCAGCCCCTTACCATGTGATCAGCTGTCAGCCAATGACAGCTGATCACATGTTTACAACAAAAGCTCGGTGATCGTTTTTTTTTCTCCTCGCGCTGACAGCGAAGGAGAAAAAAAAAAGCCGATCACTGGCTCATCTTAAAGGGACATCGGTCCCGAAAAGTCAGAGGCAATTATGCCTCGTGTATGCCACCTGTCAATGCCCACAAGTGCCACCTGTCAATGCCCATAAGTTCCACCTAACAATGCCCACAAGTGCCACCTATCAATGCCCAATAGTGCCGCCAATCAGTGCCACCTAAAGTTGCTGCCTATCAGTGTAACCCATCAGTGCCCATCACTGCCACCCATCAGTGCCCATCACTACCACCTATCAGTGCCCATCACTGCCGCCTCATCAGCGTACATGAATGATGGACAAAAATTACCCATTTTAAATTTTTATAACAACATTTTATTATCAAATGAAACAAGCAAGGTGAGAGGACAATGATGTCTGTATACAGTGTACCAGAAATGGATAGCCTTATTCCCTATCCCTTATCCCTGTGGCTCTACA
This sequence comes from Lithobates sylvaticus, assembly GCA_028564925.1. Lineage (NCBI taxonomy): Eukaryota > Metazoa > Chordata > Amphibia > Anura > Ranidae > Lithobates > Lithobates sylvaticus. Next base: position 197,330,979 of record CM053031.1, on the reverse strand, counting down.
AGTGTCAGCAAGATGACTACCAGCAACGATGTCTGTATAGAGTGTTCATACTACTCCTATGGTGTCTCTGTTCCCTGCAGATGGACAAAATGCCCTCTCACCAAATCCTGTGATCAAGGCCCAAACATCCCGGAACAGCAGGCTTTCTTGGTGACCTGACTAGTCACCTCACACTGGAACGCTTCACTGTCGGTGCAGGTGCGCCTCGATATGCACCTGGAATCCCCCTCTCTCAGGCTGGATGTCCTGACTGGCGGTGGAGGCTTGAATTGCGCGGGGAGATCATCTGAGGGACAGCATCTCTCCTACAGGTCTGATCTCTTTCACTGCCTCATTGTGACTGACTCTCTTCAGGAATTAAAATGGAGTCCTTTACTTTCCTGCTCACAGAGAATCCTGGGATTTGCAGTCCTGCCTCTGTAAAAGTCAGTGAGACCGTCTGTGCTGGGACTTCATATTCCAGAGTCCTTTGCAGCTACTTCCTGCAGCTTGTTAAAGGCCCTCTGATTGGCTCCTGTAACTGCTCCTTTTATTGACTTTCTTCCTCCTGCCAATAGGGGCACATAAGAGGCTGCAGAGTGAACAGCTCTGTGTAAGTCAGCTCATATTACATTAGATTCAGTGAGTCAGTGAAACAGGGAGAAGGAAGGGGGAATCCCCCCAGACATGACAGGCAGCTCACTCCCTTTTTTAGGCTGGCAAGCCGGTGTACATCGCGGTGCTTTCTTGGTGGGGTCACAGAAGAAACAAGATGCCTGCTACATGTAGTAAAGTAGAAAGTAAACAAAGAGCAACAATTTTGAAAAAAAAATGATTTTTTATAGCGCAAAAAATGCAGAGGTGATCAAATACCACCAAAAGAAAGCTCTATTTGTTGGAAAAATAGGACATCAATTTTGTTTGGGTGCATTGTTGCATTGACTGTATAATTGTCAGTTAAAGCAATGCAGTGCCGTATCGCAAAAAATGGCCTGGTCATTAACCACTTCAGCCCCGGACCAATTGGCAGCCAAAGGACCAGGCCCCTTTTTGCGATTCAGCACTGCGTCACTTTAACTGACAATTGCGCGGTCGTGCGACATGGCTCCAAAACAAAATTGGCGTCCTTTTTTTCCCACAAATAGAGCTTTCTTTTGGTGGTATTTGATCGCCCCTGCGGTTTTTATTTTTTGCGCTATAAACAAGAATAGAGCGACAATTTTGAAAAAAATGCAATATTTTTTGCTTTTTGCTATAATAAATATCCCCAAAAAATATATAAAAAAACATTTTTTTTCCTCAGTTTAGGCCGATACGTATTCTTCTACATATTTTTGGTAAAAAAAATCGCAATTAGCGATTATTGATTGGTTTGCGCAAAAGTTATAGCGTTTACAAAATAGGGGATAGTTTTATAGCATTTTTATTAATATTTTTTTTTTTTTTTACTAGTAATGGCGGCGATCAGCGATTTTTATTGTGACTGCGACATTATGGCGGACACATCGGACATTTTTGACACATTTTTGGGACCATTGTCATTTATACAGAAATCAATGCTATTTAAATGCATTGATTTCTGTATAAATGACAGTTGTAGTGAAAGAGTTAACCACTAGGGGGAGGGGAGGGGTTATTGGCTCTGACGTGTGTGTTTTTTTTTACATTAGGGGGCGGGGCTGACGTCTGACGTCATTGATCGGCTTTCCCGATGACTGGGAACAGCCAATCAATGACAGTCAGTGTAGAAACCTCTCCCCGTTCTTCAGCTCCGTAGCCCGATCGCGGGACACCAGCGGCGATCGGGACCGCTGGTCCCGCGGCCGGGGTCACGGAGCTGGCGACCCACGGGCAGGCAAATTAAAGGGGACGTACGGGTACGTGGTTTTGCCTGCCCGTGCCATTCTGTAGACGTATATCTACATGAGGCGGTCGGCAAACGGTTAAGGGGGTAAGTCCTTTCGGGGCTGAAGTGGTTAAAGAAACAGGATCCTTTTTTTTTTTAGAGTAACAAAAACTTTAAAAGAGAAGTATGGGGTATATAGAAAAAACATTATATGATCCGATGCTGCATCTGTCCCCCACCACCTTTGCACTGCTGATCGCTCAGTTCTCCTCTCCACTCTTAAATGAGAGCCGTGACTGCTAGTCACCAGCTCTCTGCTCTGCTCCTTCAGGGCTCACTGAAGCACTAGGCTGGGGAGGGAGCGGCTAGCTCAGTCTCCCAGCGGCGCAGCTGAGAGGCTGAGCCAACTGCCAGTCCGGTCACCTGGGTGGATCCCAACTGCAAAGCCTGGACCAGCTGAGCCCGCTGTCGGTAGAAAACAGGTTGCAGGAGTGCAGAACAAATTGCACTCCTGTGATCCCTAGAAGTAAGTCCAAAAAAGCTTTGGCTATACTTCTCCTTTAATCATTTCAGACAATCCGACAGTGAATCTACCACTCTGGCAGATATATTTTTATATGTTCCAGTCAGAACTTGCACTAGGCTGAGGACTCCCCTCAACCCCATGTGACAGCATTGGAATAATCCCAGTGCCGACACAGCACAGGTTTACTTTAAAGCAGAACTGAAGTTCTACTGTAGCAAACAGCGAGCAGGCAGGCTTTTATTGCAGAAAAGACTTACACTGGGGTTGATTTAATAAAGCTAGGGAGGGCACAATCTGGTGAAGCTGTGCACGGTAGCCAATCAGCTTCTAACTTCAGCTTGCTCAATTAAGCTTTGACAAAATGAACTGGAAGCTAATTGGCTACCATGCACAGCTGCACTAGATTTTGCACTCTCCAGTTTTAATAAATCAACCCCACTGTCTCTTCTGCAATAAAATGCCCCTACCGGTCTTCTCTGACACTGTAAACTAAGCTGTGCATAGGCAGCTCAGCTTAAAAAGCCAGGCTGGTCTCCCAGTGCTGGGATATGCATGTGCAGAAGTGAACACGAAACAAATACTCCTGCGCTCTGGTGTCTAGCCTCTCAATGCGTGATGCAATCTGCTTCAAAAAGTAATGTCTGGTGTCTTGCAGCCCTCCTCAGAATAATGGGTATTTGTATACTAAAAGAAAAAGAAAAGAGGGAGGGCGCACCGACCTTGTGCATTACCACTACAAAAGCTTTATTTAAATATAAAACAGCAGAGTTTATACTCACAAATGAGTATTGATAGAAGGCGTAAACAGTAAGGAAAGTCCACTATTCGAAACATCAACAAGCCTGGACTTGATGTTGTTGAGTGGATCTGACGACACTTTGAAAATGGAGTCAATCCAAACCTAAGTTCAGACCAAACACGTGCTCATCCCTAGTCACTGGCAAACCATTAACTGTTCCTGATTATCTATTTCTTGTGTGTGAACTGGTGTGGCATCTAGACAAACCTGTGTCATTTTTGTTCAATTATAGCACCCCAGGTAGTGAGTGACTGTTTGCTATTAATAAATGCTGGCAATTAGAAGTCTGTGATTCTGTGACTATGATGAATGGTGATAATGATAATATTACAGCACTATGAAAACACAGAAACCTAATGCTTTTTGACTGTGACTGACAACAGCACTGATTAACAGTGAAAGGGATTGTCCAGCACCTGTACAATCAAAAAACATGCTCCTGTATTAGTTTTATAAAGGATTGAATGTTTGTGAGAAAGGGTGCTTGAAGGTTATCAGGAATTGAAAAAGATGAAAAAATCCTTTTATGCAAACTAGTAAAGCTCACAGAAATTTGCATTGGGCAAATGAACATAATCAAGGTGAAATGTTATTCTTGTAATTTATCTCTACTAGCTATCTTGAGAATACACAGTTGAAATACACAGTTGAGCTGATACAGTCTGATCTGTATTCCAGCACAGGAATCAGTAGCTATCCCCAGGGTGTTATTTTTATACATCATCTTTTTACCACAAGCATCCGGCTTTAAAACATCCGTATTTAACACATCACTTCACATGATAGCAAAGAATCATAAAAGGTACGCTTGATAAACTGAGTAAATTATAATGCCAGTCAAATCCTGGTTAGCACAATTACTGTGACTAATATATGCTCATATCAGAAAAAAAAAACTGATCTTGGCTTAACACGATGTAATTTCATTATTAATTAGACACCTGGTCACCTCTTTTGAGCTATTCTTGCCCTGCATTAAGAGCATACAGGAAGTGCAACCACATATCTATATTTGACTCTTAATTACATGACTTTATTTTTTGTTTTACAAAATTTTGCTAAAAATATTTAAAAAAAAAATCACCACAATATTGACTTCCTGTCTTATAGTGGAACCTTAAAATTTAGAATAGAGGAGAGGAATTATGATACCGCCTGCCTCTTCACTTAGTCCAATCAGAGAACTTCTTGAATTCACTGAAAAAATACAAGGCATTTTGTGACTGGTGGCACCAGACCCAGCTGCAAAAAGGGAAGTAGTGATGATTTCTACAATGGTTTCCAGCTTCCATAAGGATCGTTCGGGAATGAGATATGCCTACCTACATTGGTCCAAACTTGACCAATTTAACTATGCAAGGAAAATCATACCTAAACTTCAGCTTTTATCCTTTTCATATTTTTTCCCAAAACTTGCTGATAAAAGAACAAGAAAACCATACTTGAATATAGTCTGCTAAGTCTGCTCCATATTTTCATAAAAGTGCTAACTTAAGATTTTCATAAAATTAAGTAATATGCAAGATGAACAGGACTTTCCACTTTCTGTATATCCTGACACATTTCCTATAGGCAAGAACCACTCAAAGTAGTGAATGTCCGACTTCGTTTATCCAAAGAGCACAGCAATAGCACCATCACTATAACAATAATAAAAAAAGGTAAGCGAGACGGCGCCCTCTAAGTGCAGCAATTATAACTTTATTTCAAAGGGAATAAAAACACTCACAAAAGAGATGTTTGTTCAGGCATGTAAGGGATAGAAGTTTCTTCTGTTTTTCCTCCCATATGATGCGGTAGTGGCAGGCTGATCTAGAGAGGTCCTGTGTCCTATTCTCTGTGCTGTTCAGGCTGATGAAGGGGCACGCATGCTCCGAAGCGCCGCCCACTCAACCCCGTTCCCGGAAGTGATTCAACTACATCAGCGGTACAGCAAAATCACCAACAGTATCTACAGCCTGCGCTCCAGCTATCCGGAAACACTGGGCACCCACAGCGCCACCGGAACAGCACAGAGAATAGGACACAGGACACAGGACACAGGACACAGGACACAGGACACAGGACCTCTCTGGATCAGCCTGCCACTACCGCATCACTCGGGAGGAAAAATGGAAGAAACTTCTATCCCTTACATGCCTGAACAAACATCTCTTTTGTGAGTGTTTTTATTCCCTTTGAAATAAAGTACTTGTTATAATTGCTACACTTAGAGGGCGCCGTCTCTCTTCCCTTTTTTTGTCTTCCAGAGCTTCTTCTTGCTTGTATGGACTGGCTGCCTTTTATTTGCCCAGCACTTTTATTTGCTTAGCACCTTCTAGCATCTACACAGTGACTAATGTCCAATTTTTGCTCCTAAAAATCATCTCTTCTGCTGATCCCCCTTGCCCCTTCCCTCCCCTTGATCTTACACATATTTATATTTATTTATATATGATTGTATTTCTGAGCTACATCCATTGTGCGCCATATTAACCCCTCGATTGTGTTGTTTGTTTTAACTATAAGAATAATTAATGAGAGTAAATTCAGAGGTAAGAGCTGTGAGGATTCATCTACTTTACGCACAAGATTTTCTTTGGTGAGAACAATAACTGAGTGCGTTTTTTGGAATAGTTTTAAAAAGTGTATAAAACTGTTTCTAAGTATCATCTCTCTAACATAAAATCTCTCTCTAACACGTAACCATTCAGTAACTTGAACCTTAATACTTAAAAAGGAACTTCACTCAGGTTGTAAACAAATTACACATACTGTAGCTGCTGACGTTTAAGAACCAGATATTTTGCAGCCCATGGAGTCCAGATCTGTCTTCCCCACATCAGACTGTTTAGATATGGGAGCTGGCTGTGACTCCCTAATGTCTCACATTCGGCTCCCCACTGCACATGCACGATAGTGCCTACGGTTCTGCAGTCTTGTTGAATGTGTGATGTGTCCCAGGAGGTTGCAGGTAGCCAGGTGAGCTGGAATGAACATTATTCTCGCCTAGACAAATATTGAGCAAGTGGGAGCGAGTAACTATCAAAAAAAGGTAAGTGTGTTAGAGGCTGAGGGGAAGAAGAGGTTGAGCTGCACTTTTCTTTTTGGGTAAAGGTGCACATCAACTTACCAAAATAATTCACCATTATTGTAAAATATATTGTATTCTTATAACTTCATATAATTAATAAAAGTAAATACATACATATAAATATATATATATATATATTTTCCACATTTACGTGTATTTTCCATTAATTTAACTACATTTAATATGTTATTATAAATCTACTAAGATCTGAGCATTGAGATCCTTTTGATCCCTTGTGTAGCCGTTATCAAAACCCAAATTCAGGCTCACTAGGCCCCCACCTTTATCCCAGGTTCTCCCCTTAACTTACGCACTCTGCTAGTGCAAACTTGATGTGAGGCTTGTTTTATTTTTTCTGTTTTGATCATTAAGATCTTATAAAATATTACCAGGAATAAGCTGTTTTCAAGTGCAAATAAGTACAATAATGAGCTGGTTTATATACACCTTTAAAGGAGAAGTCCAGCCGGAGCTTTTTAGGATGGGGTTCTCCTAAGGGTCACAGGAGTGCAATTAGTTTTGCACTTCTGTGACCCCTTTTTTAGTGGAGAGAGGTCTGAAGTCCACTCTCCACTGACGTCACTGCAATCAGTCGAGGCACTGCGTCATCCCGACTTCAGAAGTCTGGATCCACCAGGCAGTCTCAGCGTCTCAATGAGCCGGCCGCTCCCCTTCCCTCCACAGCTCAGCGATCCAATGAGCGTGGAGGATCTGTGAGAACCGAGGGGGACAGCTGCAGCATTAGTCTGATGCCGCAACCACCTAGGCAAGCATAAATATCCCCCAAAAAAAAACAACATACTTCTCTTTTAATGTGGTGTATGTACGCGTGTTTATGCATGCATTGTGTTATGTGTAAATGCATTCTACTGGCCAGAATTTTAATTAATTCTGGCCATTGGAATAGATTTGCGGTCATACATGTGTGTTTAAGCAGGTTTACAAGCACGTTTATGCATGTACGTGTGTAGATCATGTTCATAAGCAAGCTTCTCTCTGAACATAGATTTGGCCTTTTTTTTTTTTTTATGCCTCTAAACGCTGCTCCTAAAATACTGATCTAAATGCATGCCAATGCATGGCCACAAAGCATAAAAAAACACATGCTGTACGCACATCTGTAAAAAGCTAAATTTTTAATGCCCTTGTAGATGAGGCCATAGTTTGACCAATTACTGTGCTAGCACTGATCAATAATGTGTCATCTTAAAGCTGATCTTTGTCAAATATTTCACTTCAATCCAGGAGGGATTGGGCTCCACGCTCTATTCACGCACAGAGCGCAACTCTGCCTTGCCCCCCCCCCCCCCCGCTCTCTTTGCATTGGCTCACTGGTTGTAATTGACAGCAGGAGGAGCCAATGGCTCCTGCTGCAGTGTGAGGAGAGAGAGATGAGTAGAGAGAGACCAGGGAGAGCCACTGCTCTCATGTGCATTGCTGGATCAAGATGGAGCTCAGGTAAGTATAAGAAGGGGCTGGGGGGAGCTGCACCCAGAAGATTTTTACCTTAACTGGTTCCCGACCAGCTCCTGCACATATACGTCAGCAGAATGGCACGGCTGGGCAAAGTAATGTACGGGTACATTACTTCGAATTTCCCACCATTCCCACGCAAGCTCCGTGACCGCACCCGGGGGTCCCGCGGACTCGATCGCCGCGAGGATACCGCGATCGTGTCACGGAGCTCAAGAACGGGGAGATGCTGATGTAAACAGCATCTCCCCATTCTGCCTAATGACAGCACACTGATCGTCTGCTCCCTGTCATCAGGAGCAGCGATCAGTGTGGTGTCACACACAGCCACGCCCACAGACAGTTACAAACACGCCCCTAGGAACACTTAACACCTCCCCGCCCCCTAGTGGTTAACCCATTTACGGGCAGTGACATTTTTTACAGTAATCAATGCAATTTTATAGCATCGATCGCTGTATTAATGCCAATGGTCCCAAAAATGTGTCAAAATTGTCCAATGTGTCCGCCATAATGTCGCAGTCATGATAAAAATCGCTGATCGCCGCCATTACTAGTAAAAAAATATATATTAATAAAAATGCCATAAAACTATCCCCTATTTTGTAAACGCTATAACTTTTGCGCAAACCAATCAATAAACGTTTATTGCTATTTTTTTTACCAAAAAAATGTAGAAGAATACGTATCAGCCTAAACTGAGGAAAAAATATGTTTTTTTATATATTTTTTGGGGGATATTTATTATAGCAAAAAGTAAAAAATTATGTGTTTTTTTCCAAATTGTCACTCTTTTTTTGTTTATAGCGCAAAAAATAAAAACCGCACAGGTCACAGAGCATTAACAAAGTGATGAGCAAAGGTAATTAGTATTATATACCATGCAAATGTGAAGAATTTGAAAAACTGCAATATATATGCCACTAAAGGCCAAAACTGTGCAAATAAGCAAACCAATAATAAGTAAACAGTATAAAAAGTATATGATTCATAAATAAATAAATACAAAAAAAAAGTAAATAAATACTAAAAAAGTCTCTGTGTTCAAATGTATAAAAAACTAAATTCATAAACATATATAAAAACATTTCATGTGCATAAAATGTAAATAATATAAAGTCCACTGATGCCAAAAAAGTGACCGTCTAAAGACGGCTTGATGACAAAGCGCGTAAGTCGGAGCTAGAGCATCATTACGTCACTTCTGGGTTGGGTGCGTGGAGCGCAGTGAGCGCCGGGGGTCCCGCGGACTCGATCGCCGCGAGGATACCGCGATCGTGTCACGGAGCTCAAGAACGGGGAGATGCTGATGTAAACAGCATCTCCCCATTCTGCCTAATGACAGCACACTGACCGTCTGCTCCCTGTCATCAGGAGCAGCGATCAGTGTGGTGTCACACACAGCCACGCCCACAGACAGTTACAAACACGCCCCTAGGAACACTTAACACCTCCCCGCCCCCTAGTGGTTAACCCATTTACGGGCAGTGACATTTTTTACAGTAATCAATGCAATTTTATAGCATCGATCGCTGTATTAATGCCAATGGTCCCAAAAATGTGTCAAAATTGTCCAATGTGTCCGCCATAATGTCGCAGTCATGATAAAAAAAAATCGCTGATCGCCGCCATTACTAGTAAAAAAAAATATATTAATAAAAATGCCATAAAACTATCCCCTATTTTGTAAACGCTATAACTTTTGCGCAAACCAATCAATAAACGTTTATTGCTATTTTTTTTACCAAAAAAATGTAGAAGAATACGTATCAGCCTAAACTGAGGAAAAAATATGTTTTTTTATATATTTTTGGGGGATATTTATTATAGCAAAAAGTAAAAAATTATGTGTTTTTTTGCCAAATTGTCACTCTTTTTTTGTTTATAGCGCAAAAAATAAAAACCGCACAGGTCACAGAGCATTAACAAAGTGATGAGCAAAGGTAATTATCATTATATACCATGCAAATGTGAAGAATTTGAAAAACTGCAATATATATGCCAGTAAAGGCCAAAACTGTGCAAATAAGCAAACCAATAATAAGTAAACAGTATAAAAAGTATATGATTCATAAATAAATAAATACAAAAAAAAAGTAAATAAATACTAAAAAAGTCAAGTGTTCAAATGTATAAAAAACTAAATTCATAAACATATATAAAAACATTTCATGTGCATAAAATGTAAATAATATAAAGTCCACTGATGCCAAAAAAGTGACCGTCTAAAGACGGCTTGATGACAAAGCGCGTAAGTCGGAGCTAGAGCATCATTACGTCACTTCTGGGTTGGGTGCGTGGAGCGCAGTGAGCGCCGGACTTCCTGCTTTTAGATGCTCGTTACCCTTTACCTGATGTAAGTGCAATATTTATCTTCACACCCATTAAATAGTTTATGGAATTACGCTATGGAGGCTTTTTATTATCCCTACATGATACCTATGTGACTCAACACGATAAGGAGAGGGGAACACCCGTGGAAAGACATGTTCACAATTGTGAAAGCGCGCTACCCCTTGAATGGGGATTTCTAGCTGGTAAATACAATCACATAAGGGGGAGCACGAGTGACATACCGCCCATTTGTGTGCAAATTGCAGAACTGTTCTTACTTATTAAATTTAGAGACTTTTTGATTTTTGATCACGAGGTTGTTTTTGAATGTCAATCAATTTAAACGTTTTTGAGTTCAAATTGAGTCTACTGCGATCTAAATTTGGTTGTAATACTGAGTTAAAGTCTCTGCCTAGTATAATATGTGGTGAATGGTAGCGTTGTAAGGTGTTAAAAAATTGTGTGAAGAATGTGGTTTGTGTGTGATTTGGTGCATACACATTGGCAATTGTCAGTTCTCTGCCAGAGAGGATACCTTTAATTATAATAAATCTGCTGTCTTGATCCTTGTACACCTGTTGAACCTCGAGAGGGAAGAGTTGGTGAATAAAGATAGCTACTCCTTTAGTTTTGGTGAATGTTGAGGTGTAGAAGGATTGGTTATAAGCTTTATGGGAGAAATTTGGGTGATTGTCCTTCATAAAGTGAGTTTCCTGTAAAAGGATTACTTTTGCATTTAACTTTTTATATTGTACACAGGCTTTTTTCCTTTTATTCTGGGAATTAAATCCTTGTACATTGTGTGACATAATCTTGATGGTCATGGTGGTAGATTGTATTTTGGGGGTCCGACAGGAAGTGTTATTGTATGTTGAAAAAGGTTGGAAGTATTGTATTGGTTACAACAATAATTTATTGTTTCTGAGGTCAACAAGGCGTACAAGGAGTTTGTGGAGGAAGCATTTCTCTTAATATAATTGAAAAATAGAAAATTCTTAGGAGATGTACCATAAACTATTATTACATATAGAAA